>QNTS01000242.1:929298-959436 GCA_003317085.1 Hucho hucho
TGACCAAATACTTATTTTCCACCATAATTTGCAAATAAATTCATTAAAAATCCTACAATGTGATTTTCTGGATTTTTTTTCCTCATTTTGTCTGTCATAGTTGAAGTGTACCTATGATGAAAATTACAGGCCTCTCTCATATTTTTAAGTGAGAGAACTTGCACAATTGGTGGCTGACTAAATACTTTTTTTCCCCACTGTAACACAATAGATCTGGTAAAAGATAATTTAAAAAAAATGCTCTTCTTTTTTTTGTACCATCATCTTTGAAATGCAAGAGAAAGGGCGTAATGTATTATTCCAGCCCAGTTGCAATTTTGATTTTGGCCACTAGGTTTCCTCTTCACTGTTGACGTCGAGACTGGTGTTTTGCGGGTACCATTTAATGAAGCTGCCAGTTGAGGACTTGTGAGGCATCTGTTTCTCAAACTAGACACTCTAATGTATTTTTCTTCTTGCTCAGTTGTGCACCGGGGCCTCCCACTCCTCTCTCTATTCTGGTTAGAGCCAGTTTGCGCTGTTCTGGGAAGGGAGTAGTAAACAGTATTGTACGAGATCTTCAGTTTCTTGGCAATTTCTCACATGGAATAGCCTTCATTTCTCAAAACAAGAATAGACTCATGAGTTTCAGAAGAAAGTTCTTTGTTTCTGGCCATTTTGAGCCTGTAATCGAACTCACAAATGCTGATGCTAGTCTAGTCTAAAGAAGACCCGTTTTATTGCTTCTTTAATCAGAACAACAGTTTTCAGCTGTGCTAACAGAACTGCAAAAGGGTTTTCTAATGATCAATTAGCCTTTTAAAATGATAAACTCAGATTAGCTAACGCAACGTGCCATTGGAACACAGGAGTGATGGTTGCTGATAATGGGCCTCTGTACGCCTATGTAGATATACCATAAAATATCAGCCATTTCCAGCTACAATAGTCATTTGCAACATTAACAATGTCTACACTGTATTTCGGATCAATTTGATGTTATGTTAATGGACAAAAAAAGTGCTTTCTTTCAAAAACAAGGAAGTGTATGTATTTAAAAAAAAAATATCTGCCAAAGGCCGATTCCCAGGGGCTTCCCTGAAAAGTGCATCTGACATTGAGTGCAGTTCAGTAGGCCTGAGACTCCATCTGTGCTGAGCCTCCCAGTGGTTCTCCATGCCCAGTAAACCTTCCTCCCCCTCCTCTCTCCTCTCGATCCTGGCTGGCACAAAAGCCAACCCCCTATCACAAACCCATCAAGCCACTGGGGAATCCCCCTAACTCTTTGCTAATGTAATAATCGGATGTGTGTTTCTTTTTTTAGAAGAATGTGACAAATGTACTTGTATTCATTACAGTCAGTGTAATACACATAGGGCTTACCACAATTATTCCACTGGTCGATTGTTTGGCCAATAGGCTCTTGATCGGCAGAGATTTTTGTTGTTATTGAGCAGTAGCAAAATATATGAGGGTACCACACAAACGTTTGGACACACCTACTCATTCAAGGGTTTTCCTTTATTTTTACTACTTTTACTACATTGTAGAATAATAGTGAAGACATCAAAACTATGAAATAACACATATGGAATCATGTAGTAACCAAAAAAGGGTTAAACTAATTTTAGATTCTTCAAAGTAGCCACCCTTTGCCTTGATGACAGCTTTGCACAATCTTGATCTTTTCTCAACCAGCTTCACCTGGAATGCTTTTACAACAGTCTTGAAGGAGTTCCCACTTACGCTGAGCACCTGTTCATTGCTTTTCCTTCACTCTGCAGTCCAGCTCATCCCAAACCATCTCAATTGGGTTGAGGTCGGCTGATTGTGGAGGCGGGGTCATCTGATGCAGCACTCCATCACTCTCTTTCTTGGTCAAATAGCCCTTACACTGCCTGGAGGTGTGTTGGTCATTGTCCTGTTGAAAAACAAATTACACTCCCACTAAGCGCTAAAACAGATGGGATGGCGTATCGCTACAGAATGCTGTGGTAGCCATGCTGGTTAGTACTCTAAAATGCCTTGAATTCTAAATAAATCACTGACAGTGTCACCAGCAAAGCAGCCCCACACCATCACACCTCCTCCTCCATGCTTCACAGTGGGAACCACACATGCGGAGATCATCCGTTCACCCACTCTGCGTCTCACAATGACACACCGGTTGGAACAACAAATCTCAAATTTGGACTCATCAGTCCGAACAGATTTCCACCAGTCTAACGTCCACTGCTCGTGTTCCTTGGCCTGAGCAAGTCTCTTCTTCTTACTTTTTTGATAATTACACGATTCGATATGTGTTATTTCATTAATTTTGATGTCTTCACTATTATTCTACAATGTAGAAATAGTAAAAATAAAGAAAAACCCTTGAATGAGTAGGTGTGTCCAAACTTTTGACTGGTACACTGTATATATATTTATTTATATGCACATGAGACACCTGTCTTATTCACGCCCATCTCAGTGAACTAATCCATTGCAGAGGCTGAGACTAATCCATCACTGGGATGGCACAGTCCAAGAAGAAGGGGAGTGTGGCTGCACAATGCACATCTCTCTCCAGAATGCTCTCTCTCCCGCCAATTTGTGCACATTCATTGTTTCGTAACTTCATTGTGTGAATTGTTTGCGTTTGATTGTTATTGTCTATCAATTCCCCATTCCGTACAGTATATCACCAGTCGTACATGTACCATTAATTCCTATCATTTTTAATCTATAATATTTGTTTGGTTACGGTAATGTCTGTTAATGCATTCAAAATATTATTATTCCAGTCTTTTACTGTTCTCATTGTCAGAGTGAGTGGACACATTGTTTGTGGAGGAACAGGTTTTGGTTAATTTCATTCCATTTACGAGTTTTGTCAATTTAGTTATTGTCTTTTGTTTGGAGCGCTCCTGTCAATGTTGAGTAAGGACAAACACCTGATTATTCATAGAAGTAGGCCTATAGGTTACCTGGACTGCTCTTAAATGTAGGCATATAGAGTGCATTTTGAAATTATTCAGACCCCTTCCCTTTTTCCACATTTTGTCACATTACAGACTTATTCTAAAATGGATAAAAATAAACTAATCAATCTACATACACCCAATACCCCATAATAACAAAGCGAAAACAGGTTTTTAGAAATGTTCGCAAACATATTGGGCTCCCGAGTGGCGCAGACCCTGGTTCGATTCCAGGCTGTTTCACAACTGGCCGTGATTGGGAGTCCCATAGGCCGGCGCATAATTGGCCCAGTGTTGTCCGGGTTAGGGTTTGGCCGGAGTAGGCTGTCAATATAAATAAGAATTTGTTCTTAACTGACTTGCCTAGTTAAATAAATAAATATCAAAACAGAAATACCTTAATTACATAAGTATTCAGACCCTTTGCTATGAGACTTGAATTTGAGGTCAGGTGCATCGTTGATCATCCATGAGATGTTTCTACAACTTAATTGGAGTCCAACTGTGGTAAATTCAATTGATTGGACATGATTTAGAAAGGCATACTACTGTCTGTATAAGGTCCCACAGTTGACAGAGCAAAAACCAAACCATGAGGTTGAAGGAATTGTCTGTAGAGTTCTGAGACAGGATTGTGTTGAGGCACAGATCTAGAGAAGGGTACCCCAACATTTCTGCAGCATTGAAGGTTCCCATCATTCTTAAAATGAAATTGTTCCTCAGTAAATGGCTCATGACAGCCTGCTTGGAGTTTGCCAAAAGGCACTTAAAGGAATCTCAGACCATGTGAAAGAAGATTCTCTGGTCTGATGAAACCAAGATTGCCATTCTTTGGCCTGAATGCCAAGCATCATGTCTGGAGGAAACCTGGCACCATACCTACAGTGAAGCACGGTGGTGGCAGCATCATGCTGTGGGGATGTTTTTCTGCAGCAGGGACTGGGAGACTAGTCAGGATTGAGGCAAAGATGAACGGAACAAAGTACAGAGAGATCCTTGATGAAAACCTGCTCCAGAGCGCTCAGGACCACAGACAGGGGAGAAGGTTCACCTTCCAACAGGACAACGATCCTAAGCTCACAGCCAAGACAACGCATGAGTGGCTTCGGGACAAGTCTCTGAATGTCCTTGAGTGGCCCAGCCAGAGCCCAGTTATCTCTGTGCAGTGACGTTCCCCATCCAACCTGACTGAGTTTGAGAGGATCTGCAGAGAAGAATGGGAGAAACTCCCCAAATACAGGTGTGCTAAGCTTGTAGTGTCATACCCAAGAAGAATCGAGCCTATAATCGCTGCCAATGGTGCTTCAACAAAATACTTAGGTTTGAATTCTTATGTAGATGTGATATTTCAGTGTTTAATTTGTAATACATTTGAAAAAAATTCTAAAAACCTGTTTTTGCTTTGTCATTACGGGGTATTGTGTGTAGATTTATGAGGGAAAAATAACTATTTAATCTATTTTAGAATAAGGCTGTATCGTATCAAAATGTGGTAAAAGTCAAGGGGTCTGAATAATTTCCGAAGGCACTGTAGATGGGCCCATTTCGGGATCTGATAGTATTTCTGACTGGCTTAATGCACCACCACTAATGAGCTGTGTTGCTTCTCATAGTAATGTTTTCTTCACCTCAAACAACAAGCTAACAAAGTCTGTTTTTACATCCATTGAGAATGACAATAATTCCTCAATGTATTTGAAAAATCTTTCCATCCCTTTCGATAACCACTCAGCGTAAAACTGAAAAATGTCATGCTCTGATCCAGTGGAAACTTCATAAAATAGGCCTACTTGATTACTTTTTTATCCCCTGCCTACATTTTCTGTCCCGAGCTCACTGGTGCAGGAAACTCTGAGGACCCAGAATATTTTATATAATGTTGCAAGGAGCTTCAGGCCAGACCCAAGTTAATAGTTCATACAATTTTTCAAGGGTGTTGCAAACAGGCCATCCGTCGCCAATGTGATTCATAAGATATTTATTTTTATCAGGATATTTTCTACCTGCAGGCGTCAATGTTGTTATTTATTGGATTCAGAGGCTATTTTGACATAATTGGCAATAGAAGTTATTTTGTAGGTTTGTATTATTTTCATTTAGATTTGGATGGAATTTTGATGAACCACATGACAATGATTTTAAATAGGAAGATCTTATTATACATTTAATTAAACTGTTCCACAAAAATGTGCATTTGGAAACCATAAGTGGCATGCAGATCAGTAGAAATAGGAAGATAAATTGGCATTCCACATGAGAAAGTTTGCAGACTCCTCATGTGGCTTTTACTGGCAAATTCAGGAGAGTAACGGCAGAATCTGCGAAGCCAGTAAGAGTGGGAGGAGGATGGTTGGGACAGGTAAGGTTTTTTCTTCTGGTTATCTTGATATCTGGCTCCCTCTTCAGTCATTTGTGTCTTATTTAACCTGTTCGGGGCCCGGGGCAGTGTTCGGAGGTTCGGAGAGTCTGGCATGCCCAAAGTAAAATGCCTGCTACTCAGGCCCAGAAACTAGGATATGCACATAATTAATTAGTAGTATTGGATAGACAACACCCTGAAGTTTCTAAAACTGTTAAAATAATGTCTGTGAGTATAACATAACTGATTTGGCAGGCAAAAACCAGAGGAAAATCCATCCGGAAAATCTGAATCTGTCATGTCACACTGTTTTCAACTGGCATGCTATTCAAAGCAGGGTATTTTAGCTTCCAGATTGCAGTTCCTATGGCTTCCACTAGATGTCAACAGTATTTAGAAAAGGTTTCAGGCTTTTATCTTGAATAACCAAGGAGTAAGAGATGTTCTTCGTGAGGTCTAGTGAAGTGTACTGTTATGGATTATGCGCGTAACAGTGAGCGCGCTCTTAGCTCTTTTTCTCTTCTATTCATCAGGCTATATTCTGTCTGAAATATTATCATTTATATTCATATTAGGGTATCTAAGTATTGATTAGAAACTCTGCTTGACTTGTTTCGACGAACTTTACCGGTACTTTTGGGATATTGTTTGTCTGCATGGATGAACACCTTTGAGCAGGTGGATTACTGAACAAAACCCGCCAAACAAACGGAGCTTTATGGATATAAAGAGGGACTTTATCGAACAAAATGACCTTTTATTGTGCAGCTGGGACACTTGGGATTGCAATTAGACGAAGATCTGAAGGTAAGCGATTTATTTTATCGCATTTTCTGAGTTTTGTGACACCCGTGCTGGTTATGTTATTATGCTAATGCAGAAAATATTCTGGGTGCTGTCCTCAGACAATCAAATGTTCTGCTTTCGCCGTAAAGCCTTTTTGAATCTGACAATGCTGCTAGATTAACAAGATTCTAAGCTTTTGAATAGTGTGCAACACTTGTATTTTCATGAATGTTTAAAATGACTATTTTTGTCATTTGAATTTGGCGCTGTGCATTTCACCGGATGTTGTCAAAATCCCTAACAGATTTTTAATCAAACAGTGAGCTTAAAGTATCAGAAAATCTCAATGCATATATAGTTGATTTTATTAAAACACATAGGGTGTGTCTATATATGGAAAAATACACTTTTAAAATGTTTAACTATCGATTGGTCGAAAGAACAGACGACATTCGGTCAACCAAGATTTGTTTTAGTCGGGTACAGCCCTAAATACACAGGTGAATTAAGGACAGTCCAGTCAAGATAAAACTCTATAAGATTGATAGTTGACAATGTAACCCAAACGATCTCACATTTTCTTACACAGTATGTGTCAAACCAAACAGATGCACTGGAATAGCTACATTTCTGGAACTTGTGCTTGTCACCTTTTATTCATCATAAACTGTCAATAAATTGCCCCAAAAAGTTCAAGTTTTTTGTATTTCATTGGTTAATTCTTGGCCAACATTCATTGAAAGTTGAACCTACAAATCACATTGGCAAAAAGTTTGCAACCACACTACAACTTCACTTCAGCAACCAACAATCAACCCAAGCCACGTTAACCGTGAATCCATACTAGCCGACTCCCCCTGAGCTAATTGTTGTTTTCCAACTGAGACTTCTTATTATGACAAACTTCAATTACTCTCTCGCAGATTCCTCTCCATAAGAACACTCCTCGCCCACCCAGCATTTATAAATACACCATGCACAGTTAAAAAAAGCCATGGCAGCAGAGACACATTCTGAAGTGACTCACCTAGGTGTAACAATGTCTGTGTTCAAAATGGCACCATGTGCACTACTTTTGACCAGAATCCTATGGGAATAGAGTGCCATTTGGGATGCGGACAATGGCTGCTGCCAGTGAAACAGATGTTCCCTGTTACGTAAAAGATATGCACCCCCGATGGGCTGGGGAAGGAGGAGAGTGGATCTCCCCTGTGACTGCTGCATATGAAAGCTCTTTGAACATGCGGGTGAAAGTCCATGTTGTGAGAGAGAGAAGGATAGAGAGAGAGAGAAAGAGGTGCTGGTGGATGGAGGAGTAGATGAGAAGGTGAAGAGGGAAAATGAGGGAGCTTGGATTGGCTGAAGGTCAGTTAAGCCAGGACAGATGGATATACAAACATTAGGAACACTTTCCTAATTTTGAGTTGCATCCCCCCCTCATACCAACCATATGCTTTGAGGGAAAGAAGACCAGAGAATATGAGGACACAGCCCTTAGCCCTCGAATCCTTGTTGTCCCTATCTCTCCCTATATACACTGAGTGTACAAAACTAATATTGAGTTGCAACCCCTTTTGCCCTCAGAACAGCCTCAATTCGTCGGGGCATTGACTCTACAAGGTGTCGAAAGCTGCTTGGTTTTTCATGATCAACAGTTTCACTGTTAAGGCTGTTATGAGGGCGAAAAGGGGTGCAACTCAATATTAGGAAGGTGTTCCTAATGTTTTGTACTCTCAGTGTATATGGAGGGAGAGATGGGGACAACAAGGATTCGAGGGCTAAAGTCTGTGTCATCATATTCTCTGGTCTTCTTTCCCTCATAGCAAATGGTTGGCAAACAAACTGTCATCTACTGACTCGTTTCAGATATTTGACCATAGAAGGAAAGTAAGTCAGAAACTAAGACAAAGAGTAGCAGCCATTTTAGACTACTGAGGACATGGCCGTAGACAGACAATCCCATAGTCTTCTGCTCTGGGCTTTGGACATTTTGGAGCAGCATCTGGGATGGGCTGACAGATGTGAACTGTTCTGTCTCCAGAAGACCCCAGCTGTTCATCCCTGTCTTTTTTCTCTCTTTCTCTCTCTCTCCATCACAAATTAAAAGTGTGTTTCAGAAGTCCTGGGAATTGAGGATGTGGCACGTTTTTCAAACTTTCCAAAATGTTCGACCCTGACCTGCATTCGCAACAAATATGAGTTAACCAAAAAGTAATCAACAGTTAGTTATAAGTGGTACTGTATAAGCCTTCATATCAACTCACATCTCCTTATAAGGGCCCATTAGGCTAACTGTGCAAATGCTCGTACAGAAAATAAAGTAAAAATGCACAATGCATTACACACAGGTGGTTCATCTATTGTTAGATCTAATTAAAGTTGATGGTGAGTTACAGATGCACTCATCCATGGAGTAGTCAGTCAAATGTGGAGTTGATGGCAGAGCTATGGAGAGGCCTTGTGTTGATGCCCTGGCGTGTGCCCGTATTGCTCTTGGGCATGGTGGGTGAGTCTGGGTTCCATGCTGGGGCAAGGCAGGGTGCTGTCTGGGTGTCTGGCCCATCCAGATTGATGGATCCATTAGAGGAGAAAGAGAGGAGGAAGGAGAGGGGGGAGGGGAGGAGAAGACGGGAGGGATTGACATGCCAAAGTAGTCAATCATGCCAGGCAATACACTCACTCTTCCGCACTTGCTCTCCATCTCGCTCTCCTTCTCCATCCCTCTCTCCTCATCTTTCACCACTTGGCTATCTCTCTTCCGCTCTCCTATCTCTCACCCTCTCTTGCTCTCTCCATCTCGAGTACAGAGTGCTGTTTGTCTACAGCCTCACTGCCCCCCACCCTTTTCCCCACTATAGCCCCAGAACATGTGACCCAGCCACACCTCACCTACCTCCTTCCCCCCATGCCATCTCCACCCCTCCACCCATTACGTTTGTCTCTCTGATGTCTGGTACACGGGTAACAAGATTATAGACATCCATCTATCTATCGCGGGGCCGTTCAAATGATCTGTGGGTGTTCACGCCCGGCAATCAATCTATTATCCTAGAAACTCTAGACCCACTCCAATTTGCATACCGCCCCAACAGATCCACAGGTGATGCAATCTCTATTGCACTCCCCACTGCCCTTTCCCACCTGGACAAAAGGAACACCTATGTGAGAATGCTATTCATTGACTACAGCTCCGCGTTCAACACCATATTGCCCTCAAAGCTCATCAATAAGCTAACCTGGGACTAAACAGCTCCATCTGCAACTGGATCCTGGACTTCCTGACGGGCCGCCCCCAGGTGGTAAGAGTAGGTAACAACACATCCGCCACGCTGATCCTCAACACAGGGGCCCCTCAGGGGTGCGTGCTCAGTCCCCTCCTGTACTCCCTGATCACTCATGACTGCACGGCCAGGCATGACTCCAACACCATCATTAAGTTTGCCGATGACACAACAGTGGTAGGCCTGATCACTGACAATGACGAGACAGCCTATAGGGAGGAGATCAGAGACCTGGCTGTGTGGTGCCAGGTCAACAACCTCTCCCTCAACGTGATCAAGACAAAGGAGATGATTGTGGACTACAGAAAAAAGAGGACCGAGCACGCCGCCATTCTCCTCGACGGGGCTGCAGTGTAGCAGGTTGAGAGCTTCAAGTTCCTTGGTGTCCACATTACCAACAAACTAACATGGTCCAAGCACACCAAGACAGTCGTGAAGAGGGCACGACAAAACCTATTCCCCCTCAGGAGACTGAAAAGATTTGGTATGGGTCCTCAGATCTTCAAATGGTTCTACAGCTGCACCATCGAGAGCATCCTGACTGGTTGCATTTCTGCCTGGTATGGCAACTGCTCGGCCTCCGACCGCAAGGCACTCGAGTGGGTAGTGCGAACGGCCCAAGCTTCCTGCCATCCAGCACCTCTATACCAGGCGGTGTCAGAGGAAGGTCCTAAAAAAGACCTAAGCAACCCTAGTCATAGCCTGTTCTCTCTGCTACCACACAGCAAGCGGTACCATAGCGCCAAGTCTAGATCCAAGAGGCTTCTAAACAGCTTCTACCCCCAAGCCATAAGACTCCTAATCAATCTTTTTTTCTTTTTTTCTTCTTTAACTTTATTTAACTAGGCAAGTCAGTTAGCTTCTTAGGGAGCGGCTCCTGAGGTGACGGTTTTGGAGAGTCTGGCGTGCCCAAAGTAAAATGCCTCCCACTCAGGCCCAGAAAATAGGATATGCACATAATTAGTACTATTGGATAGGAAACACTCTGAAGTTTCTAAGAGTGTTAAAATATTGTCTGTGAGTATAACAGAACTGATATAACAGGCAAAAACACGAGGAATTTCTGTCCTGGAAAAAGTGTTTTTGACACATTGCCTCATTTTGAACCCCTCCCTATTGAAAACAGACATATATAGGAGTAAGATTGCAGTACCTATTGCTTCCACTGGATGTCAACAGTCTCTAGACAGTGTTTGATGATGTTTAGTTGCTCTGGATGGTAATAGAAGAAGAATTTAGAACTAGTCATTGGATGTAAACAGAAGAGGATGCGCGTTCATGGGCTTGCGTGCGCTGTGGTTTTTTTCCTTTCCTATCGTCCAGTTTATAATCCGGTTGAAATATTATAGTAAATATACATAAAAGTGTTCCTAAGGATACATTATCAATGATGTTTGATTGGTCTTGGACAAGTGTATAGGTATAGGTTGAACAAGTTCTCTTCACGGTTCAATGGGCGAGTGGACGCTGTATTTTATGAACATAATGCGCCAACCAAACATAGATTTATGGATATAATAAATGACTTTTTCTGACAAAAGAACCATTGGATGTCTTCGTTGGACACTTGGGAAGCCCTCAGCAGAAGTTCTTCTAAAGGAAAGGGATTTGTTTTCGCTGTGAAATGTGTTTTGTGTGAACCGCGATGGTTTATGAATTTATGCTAATGGAAATATTGGAGGTGCTACCCTCAAACAATCAAATGTTGTGCTTTCGCCGTAAAGCCTTTTTGAAATCTGACAACGCTGTGATATTGCCAAGAAGCAGAGCTTTTGATGACTATGCAACACTTGTATATTGATGAATGTTTAATAATTCAACTTTTGGATTTTGAATTTGGCGCCTTGCATTTCACTGGGTAGTGTCAGGAGTGGGGCGCTAGCGCTAGCGCCCCACTGCTCCCTAAGTAGTTAAGAACAAATTCTTATTTACAATGACAGCCTAGGAACAGTGGGTTAACTGCCTTGTTCAGGAGCAGAATGACAGATTTTTACCTTGTCAGCTCGGGGATTCGATCTAGCAACCATTTCGGTTACTGGTCCAATGCTCTTACCACTAGGCTTCCTGCCGCCCCAGGTAGCCTACCTGCCGCCCCTGCCGCCCCAGGTGCATTGCCCCCTCCCCCTCCCTCTCTTTTACACCGCTGCTACTCTCTGTTGTTATCATCTATGCATAGTCACTTTAATAACTCTACCTACATATTACCTCAACTAACCGGTGCCCCCGCACATTGACTCTGTACCGGTACCCCCCTGTATATAGTCTTGCTATTGTTATTTTACTACTGCTCTTTAATTACTTGTTACTTTTATTTCTTATTCTCATCAATATATTTTTTAACTGCATTGTTAGTTAGGGGCTCGTAAAGTAAGCATTTCACTGTAAGGTCTACACCTGTTGTATTTGGCACATTTGACTAATAACATTTGATTTGATTTGATTTATAGACATTGGGCTTTGGACCGCTCATACACCAATGTTTTTCCAATGCATTATTATAAAAAGTTACTTGTTAGGTATTAGATTATGTATTGTATATTTGGAGGATGCATTATTGACATGTGTCTGTATTGTCTGTTCCAGGAGCGCGCACATGAACTCACCTGTCGGCCATTACCCTTAACGAGCCCGCAATAAAGAAGCCCACCTTCAGAGGAGACGCTGATGACACTGACGAAGGCTTAGGTCGAAAGGTTTGTCTATCTACCAACTCCTGAATTAAATAAATACTAAAAAGGAACCTTGAATCTCCTTTTTGAGTGCGGACCAGCTACACAATTTTGGAATTCTATTACATTTTGGTCGACACACCTGTTCTGAGCGTAGTGGTCACACATACTTTCATCCCCATAGAGGGCATGTCACATCACAACAACGCTCAGTGAGATTGAACGCAGCCCAAATGGAGCCCCTCAGTGGATGTAGATTGAACGCAGCCCAAATGGAGCCCCTCAGTGGATGTTCAAGAGCTAAAAAGACTCCCATTGATCAGCCCAACCTGGGAGACTTATAACTTGATGCTAATCCAGTTGAAGTTGACGTTAAGTGCAGTTGAGTCCTCATTCTAATTCAAGAACTGGCCACACTGTTTTTCACAGAAACATTTTTCACAAACACAGTCCTTAAAAGATTATGTCCTAAATGTGATCCGTTTATTTTTGGATGCAATGTTCAGGCATTCACTGAAGTGGGGACAGTATTCAACATAATCCAAACCGGAAAAGGTAGGCTACATTAGTCCTTGTGCTAACTGAGGAAAGATTGAGATAACACAAGCTGTCATGTTTAGAGAACTCTCGGCTGACAGAAACCACAATATGAATGAGCTAATAGCAATTACTATTTATAATTCATTACATCACGAGTGAGCTCAACATTGAACCAAATAATTGAGTGAAACACGTTCTAGAAATCTAAAGTCATCCGACGATGGGTAGTTTGTGTGCACTGCCATATTTATTTTTCCGCATCTACCAAAGATAATAAGAGGAGACAAGATGAGTTTGGTTTGTCTGCAGTATGCATGTTGAAGGGGGTGTGTCATATATACGATCATTCACTTCCCTTAATTCACTTCCGGAAGTTTATTCGAAAGATAAGTGAACAATTTCTTCACCTCATAATAACGTCTTTGGTCTGACAGAGGTTTACGTGCATTTTATGTCAACCAGCATGGCAAATAGCTGAGCATTTTCTCATTATAATCAGTACAACCTTCAAAAAAGTATTTTACACACATCATAGGTGTCCATTGCAATCTATGCAATAATCGGAATGCATTATTTGTCAACAGTGAATAAAACAGCAAAACACCAGTCTCAACATCAACAGTGAAGAGGCGACTCCGGGATGCTGGCCTTCTCGTCAGAGTTGCAAAGAAAATGCCATATCTCAGACTTGCCAATAAAAATAAAAGATTAAAATGGGCAAAAGAACACAGACACTGGACAGAGGAACTCTGCCTAGAAGGCCAGCATCCCGAAGTCGCCTCTTCACTGTTGACGTTGAAACTGGTGTTTTGCAGTTTAATTCACTGTTGACAAATAATATTTAATGAAGCTGCCAGTTGAGGACTTGTGAGATGTCTGTCTCTCAAACTAGACACTCGAATATACTTGTCTTCTTGCTCAGTTGTGCACCTGGGCATCCCACTCCTCTTTCTATTCTGGTTAGAGCCAGTTTGCGCTGTTCTGTGAAGGGAGTAGTAGACAGCATTGTGCGATATCTTCAGTTTCTTGGCAATTTCTCGCATGGAATAGCCTTAATTTCTCATAACAAGAATAGACTGATGAGTTTCAGAAGAAAGTTATTTGTTTCTGGCCATTTTGAGCCTGTAATCAAACCCACAAATGCTCCAGATACTCAACTAGTCTAAAGAAAGCCAGTTTTGCTTCTTTAATCAGCACACCGTTTTCAGCTCAAAAACAATGACATTTCTAAGTGACCCCAAACTTTTGAACGGTAGTGTACATACATACATCCAGGCTGCACAATTGGCCCAGCGTCGTCCGGGTTTGGCCGGGGTAGACCGTCATTGTAAATAAGAATTTGTTCTTAACTGACTTGCCTAGTTAAATAAAGGTTAAATAAATAAAACATACATACATACATACACACATACATAACGTTACATACATACTGTATGCTACAGTAGAAAATAAGGCACTTACTTTGATAGGAACGCACACATGTCCAAAGTCATTATTTGTAAGGAAAACAACAATGCAACAATGCGAGCGCCAGACAGAAAATGTGCCAGTTTGTGCAAGACTGTGCAAATGTCTGCATACTTGATGTGCGGAAGAAATGGGGAAGGGCTCTCCTTGAAGAGTGAAGTTTGTCCAGCTCAGTAAAGCCTCAAACGTAAATTGTCAGCAACACTGAAACTAGGATCAGTTCTTTCAGGGTGTTTTCACATAAATTCCTCTTTAAAAGAACCAATCTCAGTCTTCTTTAAAGTGAACTCTGCGATAAAAAAAGCCAGATGGAGAATATTGTATGAGGGAAAGGGGGAAGTAAACATGATGGAAGAAAACTCCTCAAATGGATTGGGGTAAATTAGGGACAATATCCTACCACTCCCAGGTCTGCAAGGCTGTTTCCAATGACAACCAATACTGTTTGATGTTCTAGCTCTTTCTCAGCTGACACCTGCTTGGGGAACTGTATTTCTCTGGATAGGGATATCTTTAAGACAGCTAAGACCCAGTACGACCCATCACTGTAGGCTACCATCTCAGGCGGATTTACCATTTAATTTCACACCTACAGTGTCGATCAATCTGCAATTACTACATGCATAATCACAAACTCATTCCCTCACACTGACACACTACTCGCCATACCCCATCATTTACAGATCTCAGTATTCATATAGGGCTTGTTGCACTGTTATAACATGTATTAAGAACCAGTGCAGTGTCCTGGCATGAATGCATCAAGTCAACTTCCTGTCATCAAAAACCAAAAGGGACAAAAAGGGACACAGCTGTACTCCAAGAGAGGAAGTAGTGTTGGAAAGTAGGGGCGGCAGGTAGCCTAGGGTTAGAGCATTGGGCCAGTAACTGAAAGGTTGCAAGATCGAATCCCCGAGCTGCAGGGGGGAAAATCTGTCGTTCTGCCCCTGAACAAGGCAGTATACCCACTGTTCCTAAGCCATCATTGTAAATAAGAATTTGTTCTTAACTGACTTGCCTAGTTAAATAAAGGTTAAATAATAAAAATAGGACATTTGTATTATCCTTGTGAATGGTTGTAATAATCAGATTTGAATGACACTTACTTTCCAATACAAATGAATGACACTTGGTTCCAATCCAAAATGCCCGGCCTGCAATTGACATTCCAGTGCGATCAAATCTATGGTGTCATTTCCTTCTGTCTAGCAGACACATAGCGATCGAGAAAGCAACCCTGTTAGTGTTGAAGGGTTTCGGTTATGTTTGAAGGAAATACAACGTGGTCCCCTGCATTGCTTTCCTGAAAGCACCAGAAACCCAAATAAATAACGCCCAGACATCTCTTTTAATTTCACACCTGCAGTGTGGATCAATCGGCAATTACTACATGCATAATCACAATCCCCTTCCCAAACTGCACAGTGATACACTTTTTCTTACAGTATATGTATATGAATATACAGTATTCATATAAGGCTATTACACTGTTATAACATCATGTAATAAGCACAAATGCAGGTTGGGACCAAGTGTTACCAAAGTTTATGAATAGAAGTGGTGATACAGAGGTGTATGTGCACTACTCTGGAAAGTACTGTAAAGGAGTGCTCTGGCATCAATACAAGTGAACTTCCTGACGTCAAAAACCAACCAAAGGGACACAGCTGTACTCCAAGAGAGGTGACACTTGGGAGTAGTTTCTTAAAATGGGACAATGTGTTATCCTCAAGAATAGTTGTAATATTCTGATTTGAATTACCCTTAGGCTTAATGTTTTCAATACAGCATGTCTTGGCTCCCTGTCTCTTGATCTTTCCAGCGTTAGATATGTTCCTAGAATAATGAATGCAAAAAAGCACTTTCATGTGCCTTTCATATTCTAGTTTGATCAAATCTGTGGCGTCATTTTCATTTGTCTAGCTAGCAGATGCACAGTGGTCAAGAAAGCAACCCTGAAAGTGTTGAAGGGTTTCAGTTATGTATAAAGGAAATACAATGTGGCCCCCTGCTTTGCTCTCCTGAAAGCACCAGAAACCCAAATGAATAACGCCCAGATGTCTCGAATCCAACACAGCCAAGCCAAGCTGAGAGAAAAAGCCTCCTTTTCATTTAGCAGAAAAATAGCCTTGTCGTCCCCTTTTTCTCCCAATTTCCCAAGTCTTTCATTTAAAGGCTGGCTTTGTGGAGTCCGTCAGCTGCCACAAAAGCCATGGGGTCCTGCTGTCCCTGTTTGGCCCCCTCAAACTGGGCTGGGCGAAACACCCCCCCAACACCCCCAAGTCTGACTTAATACCAATATATAGACATGTCTGTCGCACTGCAGCGGGGAAGTTTAACACTTTTAGCTACCATTTGACAGCGGCGCCTGCCTGGGGACCAGAAATCCCAGTTCAATCCTGAGACTTTTGGCTCCAATATAAGTCTTAAGACACTGATGTGCTGTACCAGAGCTTTTTCTCCGCAGAGGTTGAGCCACAGTGCAAAATGCCATCACAGGCCTTTTTTACTGCACTTTGGGCGCACTTTGAAAAAGTTGCCTTTCGAGACCAACCCTGTCTCGAATATATCAATTAAATGGGATTTCGGAAATCATATAACACACCCCGATGATACTTCAAACATTCTCGCAGCTTTTCTAGTGATCTTCTCATCTCGCATATTAGTTGTAATTAATGTAATTGCACAGACAGGCGATCAAAACATCCCCAAATTATGCGGTGGGATGATTCTAACCAACTAAGCTTTTTGAGTAGGAAATAATGCATTCATCATCAGTGGTGAGGGCAAACATCTGATTCCCCCCACAGTGTGGAGAGACTGAATAAGAGCTGCAGAGGATAGGCCCACTTGAGTGTTATTAGAGAGGAAGGGTTATGATGTAGAGAGGGAGTGGTAGACAGGGAGAGAGAAAGTTGCTGGTGTAACCAGCATCACTATGCTAGCTTAGCAGCTATGCTTCCTACCTCAACTTTTCTCTGGCCCAATTGACAACGTACCAACCAGTCACACTAGTGAAAAGGATCTACAGTAGTTGGGAGAGAGTTGACCTGAGAGAAACGGAAGTGTACATTGATGGAGGGAACTGAAAAGGTAAGGGGATGTATGGATGGATTTCTGAATGGGTGAATGGATGAATGGATGGGAGAATGAACAAACTGATAAATGAGTGATATACAGTTGAGTTTGAGATAAATGGAAGGGTACATGGATTGAGGGAGGGATGGAAAGATGATAAAATGAAAGGAGAGGAATGGATTATGTGTAGATGCGGTATGGTTTATATTGACTCTGGGTACCTGGGGACAAACTCCTGTACAGATGTGTCTATTTGGGAGACATCTGGCAGTCAGGCATATAAGTGTATACAGTGGAGTGAGGTTTGGGATTAGGGGCCCTATATGTCTGTGTGCTTTTCTTTCTTCACTATGCACTGTAAATGGGTTACTGTGAATTTGACAGTAGCTTACAGGCAGCTCGGTGGCAAGTAAAATTCTGTATTTCAGTACACCTACTGTAATATAAATATGGTATCAAAGCAAGTACTGTGTTATGACACATAGTATAATACTGTAAAATTGACTGTATTATGCTGTAAAAAAAGTGAATGGATGAATTTATTAAATTCACAGTTGGCTGCTAGGTGAAGTGTTTACACATTCTACGTGAATTTGCTCAGGTCACCCAAAAAGTTACATCTTGTAGCTTTAAGGTTAAAGTATTGCTGCCACTCCAATCTGTCCCCTAAACAATTGATAGGGCACTATAATCACATAGGAGTTGAATTAGTACAGCACTCTCACTCATGGGTGCAACGAATGTAGCCTCTTAAAAGGCACGCCTCAAAATATGATGATGAGCCAAAACAATACCATGCACCCACTAGTGTTCAAAGGGTTTATGGCGCTCCAAAGATACGGTACGGTACTGGAATTACAGTACCATTTGAAATACTGCAACTCTTTCCCCGCCCACAACATTTGCCCACAATGCACTATAATTTACAATATGCTGCAGTAAAACACATTTTACTGTTATTAATACCCCAAATTACCATATCATTTACTGTTTTCCATTACAGTATGTGAACAGAATTCCTCTTCCTGGATGTTACAGACTTTACAATTTGCTCACTTGTTGCCGGCACCATCTGCACCTCTGCTAGATTGAGGCCTCAGCCAATCAATGATTAGCCATGAACCCTCACCCCTCATGAACCCTCACGAACCCTCATGCCCTGTGCATGCATTGTTTCTAGGTCCTGATTGGTCAACCAGCCTAACCCACACTCTCACAAGGGCATAAATAGGGCCGTCTTTTTTCCTTCCCAGTGTTATCCTTGTGAGAGCGTGGTTGAATTTATGGCTTTGGGATGAATGCATAAAAGTCTGTTGGCTATTTAATATTGCTCTTATCATTGCAGTGTGTGCTATCTTAGCTTTGCTTATCTACGTAGTTACACCATGTTGTTATTATTGTGTTATTGCCAATATTTCTGTCCACAATAATAAGTAATATCCTTCACCACATCTATTCCCTGTCTGCTGTGTGTGTAACTCCTGTGAGGCTGCTGTATTCCCTTCGTACCGGGGACGGTGTCAGTTGTTCACAGACCAGCAAACGCGTAGAGCCGGGTCGCTCTCTTTCTCTATCTGTCCCATTTTAAAATGTATCTAATCCCACTGTTAATGAAAACAGTACTAGCAGCTTCACCTACAGTATTCCTCTTTACTGCCCAAAATCCTGAGCTGGAACAGAATAGCCTGTTTTGCACATTGACTGTAACCTGAGAGTGACACAAAATGAAACCAACAGGTACTATTTCCATAGGTCAACTCCGATCAATCACTCAAACTCAGTTTGATTTTCAGTTTTACAATTTCTTGTCACGGCGACTCTATCCAGACTGAGTTCCACCCTTTCTGAACACGACGCCTTTCTGGCTTTCTCTGTCCTCTCTCTTCACATTTGGGAGAACATTTGATTATGTAGAACACGCTAGCGTTAGCCGTCCAGGAGAGCCCTTTATTGGTATTTACCTAGTTGCAGGGAATTGGAGGGGTTTCTGTGGTGAGCCTGCCTGCTCTGATATCCGTCAGCTTCCCTACGATCGGCTGTAAAAAATCCTCTGGGAGCCGTCAGGTTGGGAGGACCACATTTTTTATGTCAGGAGGATATAAATATTTCCTTTGTGTTTATTGTCCATAAAGTGAGCACTGTGACATGTGTTGGGACGTATTTTTCGCCGTAGCGGTCTGACTCAGGCTACACCGTGCAAAGAGTGCTCTATTGGGACTGCTTTCTGGTCCACTGAAGGGGGACTGACAAGACATGACTGGTTTGTATGGTGTGTGGGAAGAGGATAGTAGAAGGTGACAGTTGCAACTCCCATGACTTCTGTTTAGAACTGCAGTGCCTTCACAAAGTATTCACACCCTTGATTTTACAGCCTGAATTTAAAATTGATAAAAAATATAACATTTTGTCACTGGCCTACACACAATACCCCATAAAAGTACAAATTAATGATAAATTGAAATCTGAAATGTCTTCAGTCAATAAGTATTCAACGCCTTTGTTATGGCAAGCCTAAATAAGTTCCGGATAAAAAATGAACAAGTCACAATAATAGCGTTTAACATGATTTTTTGAATGACTATCTCATCTCTGTACCCAACACATACAATTATCTGTAAGATCCCTCAGTCAAGCAGTACATTTCAAACACATATTCAGCCACAAATACCAAGGAGTGCCTCGCAAAGAAGACCACCTATTGGTAGACGGGTAAAAATAATAAAAGCAGACATTGAATATCCCTTTGAGCATGGTGAAGGTATTAATTACACTTTGGATGGTGTATCAATATACCCAGTCACTACAAAGAAGTCCTTCCTCTCAGTTGTCGGAGAGGAAGGAAACCTTTCAGGGATTTCATCATGAGGCCAATGGTAACTTTAAAACACAGAGTTTAATGGCTGTGATAGGAGAAAACTGAGGATGGATCAACAACATTGTAGTTACTCCACAATACTAACCTAACTGACAGAATGAAAAGAAGGAATCCTGTACAGAATACAAATATTCTAAAACATGCATCCTGTTTGCAACAAGGCACTAAAGTAATGCTGCAAAAAATGTGGCAAAGCAATTAACTTTTTGTCCTGAATACAAAGTGTTATGTTTGGGGAAAATCCAATAAAACACATCACTGTGTACCACCCTCCAAATTTTCAAGCATAGTGGTGCTGCATCATGCTATTGGTTTTCTTGTAATCGTTAAGGACTGGGGAGTTTTTCAGGATAAAAAAGAAACGGAATGGAGCTAAGCACAGGCAAAAAAAAAGCTTGAAGAATTCTTCAAAGAAGAACAATCTAGGTGTGTAAAACTCTTAGACACTTACCCAGAAATACTCACAGATGTAATTGCTGCTAAAGGTTCTTCTACAAAGTATTGACTCAGGGGTGTGAATACTTTATTTCATTTTCAATAAATTTGCAAACTTTTCTAAAAACATGTTTTCACTTTGTCATTATGGGGTATTGTGTGTAGATGGATGAGAAAAACATCAGTTTAATCAATTTTGAATTCAGGCTTTAACACAACAAAATGTGGAATAAGTCAATGGGTATGAGTACTTTCTGGAGGCACTGTACACCGACAACTACATTCAAGGGTAGAAGTACAGTTGTAACTATTCTAATGTAGACCAATTAGTGTTGATGTCAGTGTCATTGTCATCACTCCTCATCATAATTATCACTTTTCTATTCCGCACAACCTTGCTATTGTTGTGTATATCCTTATTCCCACTCTGTGGCATCCTGTAGTTCTTTTGGATATTAATACATTATAATACCCATATTTGTTCTGACCTCCCACACCACCACTCACAACTGATACTGTGGCCTGGTGAGTAAACAAACATGCTCGGCTGCACAGGATTTTGGGCCAGTGCTGTCAGGGCCTGAGTAAATATGATATGACCTGACACCGGGACCTTGGCAGTGCCCATTGGCATGGCTACCTGCTGTGCCCTCTCACCACAGACGCCTCCGCCCGGGGCAGAGTGAGCTGTGAGCTATCAGCGCGCGGCGCCAGTAGGTTGGCCCACCTCCGCTTTGACAGACAGGGTGTCAGATTGGCCCCTAGACACAGTGGCCAGGGCCCAGTGCTTCACTCTGGATTATCTTTCTCCTGAGAATCCATTGTCTACGGCTGCTGCCGGTTGCCGTATTCAGTAGTGTGTTTACACACTGGTGGCCTGCCTGCGGTTGATTCTTTTTGGGTTATGGCTAGAGAAGGGGGAGTCATTGAAAGTCCCAAATGCTTTAGGTATGGTCACCGCACAAACAAAGTAGGTAACCACTGGGATACCATATCAGGACAAAACAACATGTTCCATTTCTGTATTTGCAAGTAACCATTGTTAATTAAAACAGAACGCAAAATGAATACACATGACATAAAAAAGGAGGAATTTTAAGGGCATAGCATTTGGAACATACTGAAAAGTGCACACCGTGGGACTAAGCTGATGTCATAAAATCTAGTTTGGGTGGCAAAAAGTACCACAGCACAGAGACCAAAAAATCACATCACTGCCCAAAAATAGCAACGCCCTTTCGCCCTTCCTAGGCAATTGACCATAATGATCCGGCCTAGAAATAACGCCACCGGTAAACATAACCAAAAACCAGGAAGTCTGTTTCTGGGACATGTCGGGGGCGTCCGACATGTCCCAGAAGTGCATGGAGCGCTACGGGAGAACTCTACGAGAGAGGAGCTGACATGGCGGCGTTGTGTGTGCCAGGGATCTCTCCCTATGCAACGGCCCCGTAGACTGTGATTTATGGCAGGCCCAGGAGGCTGACACTCATCTTCCGCAGAGGAAGGGAGGAAAGGAACAGGAAGCTCTTTATTATCAGCTCATCAAGCTCAGGAGTGATGGCTACCTGCTGTATGGCTGTATATTGTAGTACAGTGGAAGTGGGGTGGGCGGGGGAGGTGGCGTGAAAAAAACAGGCCCCAGTTTAAAAATAGTGGACTTCCTGTCTGGTTTGTACAACGTCGTTCACAGCACCTGGCACTGTTTTTGGTAGTTTCATGCAGTATTCGGTTCTATTAGGGTTAGAAAAGAGTCTTTGAAATCTTTCCAACAAAATGGATTTTCCCAAATAAATTCTCTCTCTTACGTATATGATATCTTATTATGCATTAAAGTCTATACTGGTAAATGGCGAGAACAGGAACATTCCAGTCCCTTCCTCATGTCGCCACTCCAAACTGGTTCTTTGAGAAGAAAGAGATATCTATTCCAGGAAGAGGTGTAGCGGACATCCCAAAGAGCACCTGCAATTGTGCTGAATTAGAAATCGATAGCGCTGTTCTATATTAATTACCCGCCCAAGGCAGCAGGGGAGGCGGGAATGGAAAACGACGAGCACGGTCGGTTGGGGCCCTTCACTCTGTATGTGTATGTATGTGTGTGTGTGTGTGTGTGTTGCAATCTGTACCCTAAACACCAAACTCATTATGGCTCCGATCAATGAACAGGCCTAACGGATGACTGATCTGTGCTCTGTTTTAGAGATTCCTTCTTCTCTCTTTCTTACCTCCCTTGTCCCTCCA
Organism: Hucho hucho; assembly: GCA_003317085.1. Classification (NCBI taxonomy): domain Eukaryota; kingdom Metazoa; phylum Chordata; class Actinopteri; order Salmoniformes; family Salmonidae; genus Hucho; species Hucho hucho. The sequence continues at coordinate 951,972 of QNTS01000242.1, forward strand.
TCAGCTGGCTGTGGGTTATAGTAAGGTTCTCTAGGGCAGAGCTGAACTGCCATGTGACACAGTGACATGCCACTGACTGACAACTCTGTCTTCTCTACTCTTTGGGGTGATATGATCTGTCACTCAAACTGAAAGGGACGGTTTGAATATGTCTTTATTCTAGGCAAAATGAAATTGAAAAGGATGTATTTGATCACAGAATGCCCTTGTCATCATTGGGGCCCATTTTGACAGAGCAAATAAAAATAGAACGTGTCAAACGAGATTATAATACTCCTTAGATTTACTCCTTAGATTTCTTCCAATACATTTTATTCTGTGTGGTCTATTTCAAATGTAACACTATACAGAAGGTACAAATCAGACATAACTTCAATTTCAAGCTGTGGCTTTGTGGTGTAACAGTGTGTGAAAAGGTTAGTCAGGCTAGCGAGCTAACCATATTTACACTATATGTACAAAACTATGTGGACACCGCTTCAAATTATTGGATTTGGCTATTTCAGCCACACACGTTGCTGATGCGTGTATAAAATCGACCACACAGCCATACAATCTCCATAGAGAAACATTGGCTGTAGAATGGCCTTACTGAAGAGCTCAGTGAAATTCAACATGGCACTGTCATAGGCTGCCACCTTTCCAACAAGTCAGCTCGTCAAATTTCTGCCCTGCTGGAGCTGCACCGGTCAACTGTAAGTGCTGTTATGGGAAATGGAAACGTCTTGGAGCAACAACGGCTGAGCAGCGAAGTGGTAGGCCACACAAGCTCACCGAACAGGACCACCAAGTGCTGAAGTACGTAGGGCGTAAAAATCGTCTGTCCTCAGTTGCAACACTCACTACCTAGTTCCAAACTGCTTCATGAAATAGGTTTCCATTGCCGAGCAGCTGCACACAAGCCTAAGATCACCATACACAATGCCAAGCGTTGGCTGGAGTAGCGTAAAACTCGCTGCCATTGGACTCTGGAGCAGAGAAAACGCGTTCTCTTGAGTGATGAATCACGCTTCAACATCTGGCAGTCCGATGGTCGAATCTAGGTTTGGGAAATGCCAGGAGAACGCTACCTGCCCCCAATACATAGTGCCAACTGTAAAGTTTGGTGGAGGAGGAATGATGGTCTGGGGCTGTTTTTCATGGTTCGGACTAGGCCCTTTAGTTCCAGTGAAGGGAAATCTTAACGCTACAGCCTACAATGACATTCTAGATTATTCTGTGCTTCCAAATCGTGGCTACAGTTTGGGGAAGATGGATTAGATGGATTATTTTAAATATGTTATTGGACAATAAACAGATATGGCTTATTAACCTATACGGTCCAAATAATGATAATCCAAGCTTCTTTGAAAATATATATAAGAATATATCAACTCTATAAGCAACACTATAGACTCTATTATTATGGTGGGGGATTTTAATACGGTTTTAAATACCGCTATGGACCATAAAGGAAATCACACTACAAGCTATCACCCTCAGGCACTGAGAAAGGAATCCGAAAATCTACCCCTAAACTTTGTTTCAACAAGTCAAAATTCATTTCTATTAACTCCTCAGATACCCTAAAATGTAATCAAACTATAATATTTATTTCGGAAAGAAGTATGTTCAATAGGAAACCGATTTTAGCAGGTGCGTAATGTCTTCATGGCGCGCGCAAACACGAATTGCCAAGACTGTGTCCTTCTACTAAAACAGTTATTTCTTATTCGTTTTTGAAGTTACAAGCCTGAAACCTTGAACAGAGACTGCTGACAGCCTGTGGAAGTCATATAAATTGCATCCAGGGAGCTATATGACCCTTTTCAATGTGCCCTTTCTCTTGCATTTCTAAGAGGATGGTCTCTCAAAAAGAAATACGGTTGTTTTTTCTTTGGATTTTCTCAAACCATATCTACTGTGTTATATTCTCCTGCATTATTTAACATTTCTACAAACTTCAAAGTGTTTTCTTTCCAATGGTACCAATTATATACATATCCTGGCTTCAGGGCCTGAGCTACAGGCAATATACTTTGGGCACGTCATTCAGGCAGGAAGTGGAGAATAAAAGGGCCTAGCCATATGGGAGGGGTTGAATGGAGCTGAAGGGTGGGACTAATAACAACAAGATAACCAATGTAAAACATACGGGGTCTGTAAAATGTATATAGGTTCATAAAGTTTGTGAAATAGCACAGTTCCAAATAGAAATCAAACTGGATGGACATGAGAAATAGAGGAAGGACAAAAAACAAAACAAAATAGAACCATTGTAAAATAGATTGTGTCTGTAAAATGTGTATAATATGTATCAACTGAAGATAGAAGCCTAAGTGTTATTGTTTATTACTTCACTCAGGGGTGGTAGGGTTTGCAGGGAATAATAAATGTATATTCTAAAAAAGTGTGTATGTAAATGTATGTATGTACACGGATATATATATTTACAAAAAAATATATGGGGGACTGCAAATGATGCAGACAATTACATTGATGGAAGCAACAATCTATCTGCAATATTAAAGCTGTTTGGGGAAGGCCCTTTCCTGTTTCAGCATGACAATGCCCCCGTGTACAAACCGAGGTCCATACATAAATTGTTTGTCAAGATTGGTTTGGAAGAACTTGACTGGCATGCACAAAACCCTGATCTCAACCCCAAAAAAACACCTTAAGGATGAATTGGAACGCCGACTGCGAGCCAGGCCTAATCGCCCAACATCAGTGCCCGACGGCTCTTGTGGCTGAATGGAAGCAAGTCCCCACAGCAGTGTTCCAAAATCTAGTGGAAAGCCATCCCAGAAGAGTGGAGGCTGTTATAGCAGCAAAGGGGGGACCAACTCCATATTAATGCCCATGATATTTGTCTGCTTCAGTGAAACCCTTCAAACTATGGGAATCTATGAGTCAGCCTAACCAACAAATGCCCTGTCCTGAGTGCCTTTAGAAAGTATTCAACCCCCTTGACTTTTTCCACATTTTGTTGTGTAACAGCCTGAATTGAAAATTGAATACATTCAGATTGTGTACCACTGATCTATACACAATACCCCACAATGTCAAAGTAGATTTTTGTTTTCAGAATTTTTTACATATTAATACAAAATTAAAAGCTGAAATGTCTTGAGTCAATAGGTATTCAACCCCTTTGTTATGGCAAGCCTAAATGCATTCAGGAGTAAAAATGTGCTTAAAAAGTGACATAATAAGTTGCATGGACTCACTCTGTGTGCAATGATAGTGTCACGTCCTGGCCATAGATGGCTGCTCTATGGTGGTTTTGGTCCGGACGTGAGCAGGGGTGTTTTTTGTTCTATGTTTTATTTTCTAGGTTTGGTTTGTTGATGGTTCCCAATTAGAGGCAGCTGAGTGTCGTTACCTCTAATTGGGGACCATATATATGTTTGTTCTTTTCCCCACTTGCGGTGTGGGTCATTGTTTGTGTGCGCGCGCTACACCTTCGTTACGGTCGGTTCGTTGTATTTGTTTTGGTATGTTCAGTGGTGTGTGCACTTTGTAGCCACACCGGTGTTACAATCTTCGTTTGTTCTTTATTTTTACCAGTTACGTATATAATAAAATATGTATACTGGATACCTTGCTGCACCTTGGTCCACTTCTGTCGACGGCTGTGACAGACAGTGGTTAAAATTATTTTTTAATGACTGCTCCATCTCTGTACCTCACACACACAATTATCTGTAACATTCCTAAGTTAAGTACTGAATTTCAAACACAGATTCAACCACAAAGACCAGGGAGATATTCCAATGCCTCGCAAACAAGGGCACCTATTGGTAGATAGGTAAACAATAAAAAAAGCAGACATTGAATATCCCTTTGAGCATGGTGAAGTTATTCATTACGATTTGGATGGTGTGTCAATACACCTAGTCACTGCAAAGATACAAGCGTCCTTCCTAACTCAGTTGCCGGAAAGGAAGGAAACTCTCTGGGATTTCACCATGAGGCCAAAGGTCATTTTCAAATCAAATCAAATCTAATTTTATTGTACACATAAATATATGGATGAGCGATGTCTGAACGGCATAGGCAAGATGCAGTAGATGGTATAGAGTACAGTATATACATATCAGATGAGTAATGTAGGATATGTATACATTATCTTCTTAGGGAGTGGCTCCCGAGGTGACGGTTTTGGAGAGTCTGGCGTGCCCAAAGTAAAATGCCTCCCACTCAGGCCCAGAAAATAGGATATGCACCTAATTAGTACTATTGGATAGGAAACACTCTGAAGTTTCTAAGAGTGATAAAATATTGTCTATGAGTATAACAGAACTGATATAACAGGCGAAAACCCGAGGAATTTCTGTTCTGGAAAAAGTGTTTTTGACACATTGCCTCATTTTGAACCCCTCCCTATTGAAAACAGACATATATAGGAGTAAGATTGCAGTACCTATAGCTTCCAACCGTTGTCAACAGTCTCTAGACAGTGTTTGATGATGTTTAGTTGCTCTGGATGGTAATAGAAGAAGAATTTTGAAGTGGTCATCGGATGTAAACAGAAGAGGATGCGCGTTCACGGGCTCGCGCGCGCTGTGGTTTTTTTCCTTTCCTATTGTCCAGTTTATAATCCGGTTGAAATATTTTAGTAAATATACATAAAAGTGTTCCTAAGGATACATTATCAATGATGTTTGATTGTTCTTGGACAAGTGTATAGGTATAGGTTGAACGAGTTCTCTTCACGGTTCAATGGTCGAGTGGATGCTGTATTTTATGAACATAATGCGCCAACCAAACATAGATTTATGGATATAATAAATGACTTTTTCTAACAAAAGAACCATTGGATGTCTTCGGTGGACACTTGGGAAGCCCTCAGCAGAAGTTCTTCAAAAGGAAAGGGATTTGTTTTCGCTGTGAAATGTGTTTTGTGGGAATCGCGATGGTTTATGAATTTATTCACCGGGTAGTGTCGGGAGTGCCCCACCACTCCCTAAGTAGTTATATAAAGTGGCATCGTTTAAAGTGGCTAGTGATACATTTATTACATCCAATTCTTAATTATTAAAGTGGCTAGAGATTTGAGTCGATGGCCGAACGGCATAGGCAAGACGCAGTAGATGGTATAGAGTACAGTATATACATATGAGTTGAGTAATGTCGGATATGTAAACATTATATAAAGCATTGTTTAAAGTGGCTAGTGATACATTTGTTACATCCAATTTTCAATTATTTAACTTCTTAGGGAGCGGTGGGGCGCAAGGCGCCAAATTCAAAATCCAAAAGTTGAATTATTAAACATGCATCAATATACAAGTGTTTCATAGTCATCAAAAGCTCTGCTTCTTGGCAATATCACAGCGTTGTCAGATTTCAAAAAGGCTTTACGGCGAAAGCACCTCATTCGATTGTTTGAGAGTAGCACCTTCACTATTTTTCCATTACCATGAATTCATTAGCCTTCACGGTTCACACAAAACACATTTCACAGTGAAAACAAATCAATTACCTGTTGAAGAACTTCTGCTGAGGGCTTCCCAAGTGTCCAATGAAGACAATCCATGGTTCTTTTGTTAGAAAAAGTAATGTATTATATCCATAAATCTCTGTTTGGTTGGCGCGTTAGAATGAGAACATACAGCCTCCAATCGTCCATTGAAACGTGAAGAGAACTCGTTCAACTTATACCTATAAACTTGTCCAAGAACAATCAAACATCATTTTAAATGTATCCTTAGGAACACTTTTCTGTATAAATGGTATAATATTTAAACCGGAATATAAACTGGGCAATATTAAAGGAAAAAACCACAGAGCGTGCCTGGCGGGAGCGCGCGTTTTCTTGTAAAGGACATCTGTGGGGGCACTTCCTTATTCCTCTTCTTCTCTGCTCTAAAGCATCTAAAAAAAATCTCGAGACTGTTGACATCCAGAGGAAGCGATAGGTACTGCATTCATATGCCCTTATATGGGCATTTTCGAAAGGGAGGGGTTCCCAATGAGGCATTCTGTCAAAACCACTTTTTCCAGGACAGAAATTCCTTGGGTTTTTGCCTGCCATATCCGTTCTGTTACAGACAAAATGTTAACACTTTTCGAAAATTCAGAGTGTTTCCTATCCAATGGTACTAAATATGTGCATATGCTATTTTCTGGGCCTGCTGCCAAAAAAGTTAAAGTGGCTAGAGATTTGAGTCAGTATGTTGGCAGCAGACACTCAATGTTAGTGAAGACTGTTTAACAGCCTGATGGCCTTGAGATAGAAGCTGTTTTTCAGTCTCTCGGACCCAGCTTTGATGCACTTGTACTGACCTCGCCTTCTGGATGATAGCGGGGTGAACAGGCAGTGGCTCGGGTGGTTGTTGTCCTTGATGATCTTTTTGGCCTTCCTGTGACATCGGGTGGTGTACAGTAGGTGTCCTGGAGGGCAGGTAGTTTACCCCCGGTGATGCGTTGCGCAGACCTCACTACCCTCTGGAGAGCCTTACGGTTGTGGGCGGAGCAGTTGCCGTACCAGGCAGTGATACAGCCCAACAGGATGCTCTCGATTGTGCATCTGTAAAGGTTTGTTAGTGTTTTTGGTGACAAGCCGAATTTCTTCAGCCTCCTGAGGTTGAAGAGGCGCTGTTGCGCCTTGTTCACCATGCTGTCTGTGTGGGTGGCCCATTTCAGTTTGTACGTGATGTGTACACCGAGGAACTTCAAACTTTCCACCTTCTCCACTACTGTCCCATCGATGTGGATAGGGGGGTGCTCCCTCTGCTGTTTCCTGAAGCACTACATTTGATTGTTTGAGGGTAGCACCTCCAATATTTTTCCATTAGCATAAATTCATAAACCATCGCGGTTCACACAAAACACATTTCACAGCAAAAACAAATCCATTACCTTTTGAAGAACTTCTGCTGAGGGCTTCCCAAGTGTCCAACCAAGACAATCCATGGTTCTTTTGTTAGAAAAAGTCATTTATTATATCCATAAATCTCTGTTTGGTTGGTGCGTTATGATCAGAAAATACAGCGTCCACTCACCCATTGAACCGTGAAGAGGTCTCGTTCAACCTATACCTATACACTTGTCCAACAACAATCAAACATCATTGATAATGTATCCTTAGGAACACTTTTATGTATATTTACTATAAAATTTCAACCGGATTATAAACTGGACAATAAGAAAGGAAAAAACCACAGCGCGCGCGAGCCCGTGAACGCGCATCCTCTTCTGTTTATATCTGGTGACCACTTCCCAATTCTTCTTCTATTACCATCCAGAGCAACTAAACATCATCAAACACTGTCTAGAGACTGTTGACATCCAGTGGAAGCAATAGGTACTGCAATCTTACTCCCATATAAGGTCATTTTCAATAGGGAGGGGTTCACAATGAGGCAATGTGTCAAAATCACTTTTTCCAGGACAGAAATTCCTCGGGTTTTCACCTGCTATATCCGTTCTGTTATACTCACAGACAATATTTTAACACTCTTAGAAACTTCAGAGTGTT
>QNTS01000242.1:959619-993294 GCA_003317085.1 Hucho hucho
CTCAGGATATGTGGTTTCCAGTTTACATAGAGGCCAATTAAGTTATTTCAGGGCCATCGATGTGTCAGCTTGAGGGGGTATATATGCGACTGTGATTATAATCGAAGAGAATTCTCTTGGTAGATAATGCGGTCGGCATTTGATTGTAAGGAATTCTTGGTCAGGTGAACAAAAGGACTTGAGTTCCTGTATGTTGTTATGATCACACCACGTCTTGTTAATCATAAGGCATACACCCCCGCCCTTCTTCTTACCAGATAGATTTTTGTTTCTGTCAGCGCGATGCGTGAAGAAACCAGGTGGCTGTACCGACTCTGATAACGTATCCCGAGTGAGCCATGTTTCCGTAAGGCAAAGAACGTTGCAATCTCTGATGTCTCTCTGGAAGGCAACCCTTGCTCGGATTTCGTCTACCTTGTTGTCAAGAGACTGGACATGGGCAAGTAGTATACTCGGGAGCGGTGTGCGATGTGCCCGTCTACGGAGCCTGACCAGAACACTGCCTCGTCTGCCCCTTCTCCTGCGGCGACGTTGTCGCCGGCTGGGATCTGGTCTATTGTCCTGGTTGGTGGACCAAACAGAGGATCCGCTTGGGGAAAGTCGTATTCCTGGTCGTTGTCACGCCGTGGCCATAGAGAGCCCTCTGGGTTCTCTACGGTGTTTTAGGTCAGGACGTGATTAGGGGGGTTTTCTAGTTGTTATATCTCTAGGGCCGGAGCCCTCCTCTGCACCAGTGCCCAGTCCAGGCACGGCGTCCAGTCCCGCTCCTAGGCCGGAGTTTTCCTCTGCGCCGGTGCCCAGTCCAGGCACGGCATACAGTCCGGATCCATGGCCGGAGTTTTCCACTGCGCCGGTGCTCAGCCCAGGCACGGCGTCCAGTCCTGCTCCAAGGCCGGAGTCTTCCTCTGCGCCAGTGACCAGTACAGGCACGGCGTCCAGTCTCACTCCAAGGCCGGAGCCTTCCTCTGCGCCGGTGACCAGTCCAGGGACGGCGTTCAGCCCGGCTCCATGGCCGGATCCACGGTCTGAGCGGGTGCTACGTCCCGCACTGGAGCCGCCACCAATGCTAGTTGCCCACCCGAACCCTCCCCATCTAGTTTCAGGTTTTGTGGCCGGAGTCCGCACCTTTCGGGGGGCGGCACTGTCACGTCCCGGCCATAGAGAGCCCTCTGGGTTCTCTATGGTGTTTTAGGTCAGGATGTGATTAGGGGGGTTTTCTAGTTGTTATATTTCTATGTTGCTGTTGTGAATGGTTCCCAATTCGAGGCAGCTGTTTTTCATTACCTCTAATTGGGGATCATACTTAGTGTGTTCTGTTCCCACCTGCATTTGTGGGATATTGTTTTTGTTAGTGCCGTTGAGCGCTACGTATTGTACGAGCAGTTGTTTTTTTTGTTGGTTTTTGTATGTTCCACCTTTATTAAATATGTTGAACTCTACGCACGCTGCGCCTTGGTCCATTTATTCAAACGACGATCGTGACAGTCGTAATGTTGGTAAGTTGACGTTGCTCTTATATCCAATAGTTCCTCCCGGCTGTATGTAATAAAACTTAAGATTTCCTGGGGTAACAATGTAAGAAAACAGTTACAGAGTTTAATTGCTGTGATAGGAGACAACTGAGGATGGATTAACAACACTATAGTTACTCCACAATCCTAACCTAAACGACAGAGTAAAAATAAGGAAGTCTGTATAGAATAAAAAATATCCCAAAACATGCATCGTGTTTGCAATAAGGCACTAAAGTAATACTGCAAAAAATGTGTCAAAGAAATTCTATTTTTGTCTTGAATACAAGGCATTATGCTTGGGGCAAATCCAACAGAACACATCACCGAATACCACTCATATTTTCAAGCATGGTGGTGGCTGCATCATGTTATGGATATGCTCATCATCGGCAAGGACTAGGGAGTTTTTGGGGGATAAAAATAAATGGAATAGAGCTAAGCACAGGCAAAATCCTAGAGGAAAACCTGGTTCAGTCAGCTTTCCAACAGACACTGGGAGACAAATTCACCTTTCAGCAGGAAAATAACCTATAACTCAAAGCCAAATACTCACTGTAGTTGCTTACCAAGACAACATTGAATATTCCTGAGTGAACTAGTTACAGCTTTGGCTTGAAAATCTATGGAAAGACTTGAAAATGGCTGTCTAGCAAGGAACAACAACCGACTTGACAGAGCTTGAAGAGTAAAAAAAAAAAATAATGGCCAAAGATTGTACAATCTAGATGTGTAAAGCTCTTAGAGACTTAAAGACTCACAGCTATAACCATTGCTAAAAGTGATTATAATATGTATTGACTCAGGGGGTTGAATACTTATTTATTATTACTGTTTTATTTTTCATTAATCTTTCAAACATGTTAGAATTTTTCTTCCACTTTGACATTACAGAGTATGTTGTATAGATTGTTGAATTTATTTTTTTGAAATCCATTTTAATCCCAATTTATAACACAGCAAAATGGGAATACTTTCTGAAAGCACTGTAAATGGACTGATCCACTCTTCGTAGGCTTTTTACTCATCTTTGTTTTGGCATTAACATGATTCAACGAGACAGTTAGTTAAGAGCACACAAATCAACAAATCAATGGTGCTTGAGAGTCATCACTAGTTTTTCCAATAATGAATACCAAATGTCAAAGCAGCACATAGCCATTCTAAAGAAATCACCATCTCTTTCATGGGGGTTTGGAAATAGTATGCTTAATCATAGTACTCATACACACTACACACATCAAAGGGATACAAGGTTTGTGACTCCTGTGTATCCTTGTACACTTCCAAAAGTAGCCTACACTTTTAGCTGGATCCTATTCCAATGTGAAAGGCCAAATTGCCTTCCTCGAGCGAGCAAGAGAATGTGATCATGTCATTTTATAAAATGGAAAAGCATTCTTATATGTTTCCATCAAATACCCTACTCCTTGAAAGTTGTGTATTGATATAGCATACGGGATGAATGATGAACACTGGCAATCAACAGCTGCAGTGTTGCTCTTTGGATAACCACATATCATGGCATAGGCTACGAAAGGCTGTAAAAGTTCATAAAGACAAAAGAGTGACACATGGAGTTATTTGATTTGGATGGATGGTTGACATGACAGAATGGTAGACAGATATCTAAACGGTGGGTGAAAGTTCGTTACATTTCACAAGGACATAAAAGTTACACAGGGGGACCTGAAATTATAGACATCCTTGATAAAGATCAGAAAAAATGACTATATCAAATAAGTAATTCAAATACTGAGCTACATGTACAGTGCATTCGGAAAGTATTCAGACCCCTTGACTTTTTACACATTTTGTTACGTTACAGCCTTATTCTAAAATGTTCCCTCATCAATCTACACACAATGTCCCATAATGACAAAGCAAAAACAGGTTTTTAGAAATGTTTGCAAATTTATTACAAATAAAATACAGGAGTACCTTATTTACAAAAGTATTCAGACCCTTTGCTATGAGCTGAGCAACCAGGGGAGAAGGGCCTTAGTCAGGGAGGTGACCAAGAACCCGATGGTCACACAGACAGAGCTCCAGAGTTCCTCTGTGGAGATGGGAGAACCTTCCAGAAGGACAACCATCTGTGCAGCACTCCACCAATCAGGCCTTTATGGTAGAGTGGTCAGACGGAAGCCACTCTTCAGTAAAAGGCACATGACTCCGCTTGGAGTTTGCCAAAAGGCACCTATGGACTCTCAGACCATGAGAAACAAGATTCTCTGGTCTGATGAAACCAAGATAGAGCTCTTTGACCTGAATGCCAAGCGTCACGTCTGGAGGAAACCTGGCACCATCCCTACGATGAATCATGGTGGTGGTAGCATCATGCTGTGAGGATGTTTTTCAGTGGCAGGAACTGGGAGACTAGTCAGGATCGAGGGAAGATGAACGGAGCAAAGTACAGAGAGATCCTTGATGAAAACCTGCTGCAGGTCGCTCAGGACTTCAGACTGGGGCAAAGGTTCACCTTCCAACAGGACAACGACCCTAAGCACACAGCAGGAGTGGCTTAGGGACGTGTCTCTGAAAGTCCTTGAGAGGCCCAGCCAGAGCCCGGACTTGAACCCGATCTAACATCTCTGGAGAGACCTGAAATTAGCTGTGTAGCGACGCTCCCATCCAACCTGACAGAGCTTGAGAGGATCTGCAGTTAAGAATGGGAGAAACTCCCCAAATACAGGCATGCCAAGCTTGTAGCGTCATACCCAAGAAGACTTGAGGCTGTAATCGCTGCCAAAGGTGCTTCAACAAAGAACTGAGTAAAGGGTCTGAAAAAGCATGTAAATGTGATATTTCAGTTAATTTTTTTTTATAAATTTGCAAAAAAATGTAAAACAATTGAATCTATTTTAGAATAAGGCTGTAACGTAACAAAATGTGGAAAATTGAAGGGGTCTGAATACTTTCCAAATGCACTGTACCTCTGTGGCATTTCACCAATGCATTATTTTCTCACCCTCCCACCACCCTCCCACACCATAATAAACATCCATATTAGCATTGCAGACGCAGAGACGAATATTCCTTTCTCTCTCTCTCTCTCTCTCTCTCTCTCTCTCTCTCTCTCTTCTCTTTTACACTGGCTCTCATCTCCGGCATATGATCTTTTCCATTACAATGAGTTGGGTAAAAATATGTGGCAGACACAAACACAACATTCATTTTGATGATCTGCAGCAGCTCAATTCAGTTACATTCCATCATGGGCGGATTGGCCATCTGGCAATTCTGGCAAATGACAGAAGGGCCGGACCATCTTTTTTTTGCACTTTTTCTTTTTTCATAATTTTCTATATTGAGCATTTGGCTTACCGTTGGGCAAAGGCCGGCCCCCCTACCAAAATGGGCCAGCATGGATCTCTGATTGGCTGAACTGACGTGGCACAAATTCGCTTTCAAAGTCAAACTTATGTCATCAAAAGAGTGAGACCGAGAGTGAGTCCGACACTGCGAAATGTGTGAAAATGAATTGACTTGCTAAAAGTTCTGGTTCTGCTGGTTAGTGCTGTGTCTGTGTCAGTGAGAAAGGGCAGATCCTCTGCTGTGGTGCAGTGGACGTACAGTAGGAAGAAAACAGAGAAAGACACAATCACGCATACTGACACAGATCATGTATTCTGCTACTGCCAGTTAGGCTTAATATTTTGGCTGTATATTGTATGATAAAAAGCCAGCTCATGCTTTATATTGTCTGTATATTGTGTAAAATATTTGTCATAACTACTATAGTAGGCTAATTAGGGATGGGGATTCGGTGGAACATTTGCAAAATAGCCTAACAAGTCATTCGATTGACTTTTATAACACATAGTTAAGGCAATAGCCATCTACTAGAAATGTATACTATGCTTTTTAATAAACGCAAGCCATCAGGTATTACAATTAGGGGACTGTCTGTGTATTTTTATTGTTTTATCAACTGAAAGGCCTGTCACTTTTTGATAGAAAGATACGCATGTCTGGGCAGGGGGGAACACTTGAAATTCACTAATTTGAAATATGTAGTTAGGATGTTATAATATATTATATAAGCCAATGGTCATCTTATAGAGCAAAAATATCAATGAACTGGCAGTACATGTGTCAGTGTGTGTGTGTCTCTCTCTCTCTCTCTCTCTCTCTCTCTCTCCGTTTTCTCCCCTACATCCATTATACCTGACTGCTGCAACAGCAGCTGAGCTGTCTGTGCTGCTAAGCCTAGCATCACTGTGACCAGAATACCAGGGGACCATACTGCCTGTGCTGGGCCCAGCAACCTGCTATGGTATATGTAATAGTAATTAACCCTTAGGATAGGGGGGACATGTATGATAGCCAGGCACTTATATGTGCAATATAAGTAGCTAGGCTTTTATAAGGAATTATGAGCCAATGGTCATCTATTAGACATTTATTCAGTAAACTTACATTTGTTATCTAATAAATGTGTTTATTCATTCACAACTAGGATGTTACTCTGCCCAGCACAGGCAGTGTGGTCTTCCGGTACTGGTGCTGTGAAATGCCAGGGCTGAATTTTTGTCCCAATCCGCCCTTGCATTCCATGAAATATTTAATGGATTTTGGCACTGGTTATGGTTTGGAAGAATGGGAGTATGCACCATGCGGGTGCAGTATGGGCACGCACATTGATTGCAAATGCAGCAAATACAGATGATTTTTTTATGACTTCCCTTTTTCTCATTTGTTTTGAAGGAACTCGCTTCTATTTTCTGCAATTCTTTTCCTACTGGGGTTGAAGCTATGCAGTATACACCGTACTGTTTTCTAAGAATTTCCATTGAAGTCAATGTTTTTTGGATGGCGGACTGGTAGACACATTAAGTGTTCCTATGAAATTACTGTGGTCTGTTGGGCTTTGTCCCGTTTAGTAATTCTATGGCATACACTTTGTTATGCAGGTGCTGAAGATGGGTTGTGCATGCAGGCAAACCATTTTACAACCATGTTAGCGTGTAGTGATGACTGGTGGTGCTGTGAACACCCTAGATTCATATGTTTCATAGTTTTATATGAATGTATTTTAATGGAATGATGAGTAGTAGCCTACTTTTATTTGCACTGCATATTGCACATTGCATCATTGGACATGCGTGTTTGTCGCCGCCGAGAGACGTCCCTGGGACCATTTTCACATGTTCCCAGTGGAACCAAACTGATGTGAACACTTTTTGTTTGTTATTTCTACTGAACTGTGGCTTGTAAGTCCGTTAGACCTGTACACCAAATTTGGTCAATCAAATCAATCAATCAATCACATTTATTTCATAAAGCCCATTTTACAACAGAAGTTGTCGCAATGTGCTATACAGATGACCAGTCTAAAACAAGAGCAAGCAATGCAGCTGTAGAAGCACAGTGGCTAGGAAAAACTCCCTAGAAAGGCAGGAACCTAGGAAGAAACCTAGAGAGGAACCGGGCGCTGAGGGGAGGCCAGTAAACTTCTGGCTGTGCGGGTGGAGTTTATAAGAGTACGGCCATTTAGGCCAGATCATTCTTCAAGACGTTTAAACGTTCATAGATGACCAGCAGGGTAAGATAATAACCACAGTGGTTATAGAGGGTGTTCATCAGTTGACTTTTCAAACTAAACATGCATGCTGCCTACAGCGAGTGCAAAACACTTGATTGACTGTATATTCAATGCAATTTTCAAAGTAAAATGCTACAGCCCACACTTTGTTGTTCAATATTGTTGTTCAATATTCTGTTCATTAATAGATTATTGTGTTTCTATCTCCTGCCTTGTTATAGGCTCTGAGATACGCTATGATGTTGCGCTCCTATCGCACAGTAGCCTATATCTGTACTGTCAAATCTTTTACATAAGCTAGCGGTCTATTTACTGTGTTGGCAGAATGTTTTAATCTTTTGCATTCGTTTATGCTGTATTTGGCAAAGGACTGGGACAGTTTCTGAAAGAGAAAACGATGGTGCTTAGCATTGACTTTCCACCGAACCTAATATGCTGGACTGTCCGTGGATTCTGAAACATTGTCTAGGCTACTCAATTTTGTTTTAAATTACAGTTGGCTACAAACTACAATACTTCAGTAACATATAAATAGTCTCTGTGTTCACCTGTTCAATTTGACTGTAGGCTATAAACCGGCTTCCTATGGGATTGCATACTAACCAATCACTGATAGAAAAGGTGAAGAATTTATTCTGCAATGGTTATGAAAATAAAATAAATTGTAATAGATTCCTGTCTAACTATTCCAAAAATAAAACACTGATTTCCGATATTTTCACTAATGGCAAATTACTGCATCTTATCATGTTTTTATGAATAAGTATTTCATCATATCCACCATTTGCACAAAATACTTACATGCCTTCTTGCAGTGCAATAATTCAACTACTAGAAAATGTGCGTACGCACGGTCTAAAGTTTGTGTGGAGGAAAGGACATTCTCACACCAAATTCAGTTTTTATTGTGCAGATCAGAATGTAAGGAGCTCCTCCTTTGTGGATCTATATGGATTGTTTTGGGAATCCCACCTACTTTTGGTTTACCGGTATACTATGTACTGGATATAGACTAAATACTACATGTACCAGCTTGTGTTGAATATGATTAGAAACCCCCTACTCCAACGAGACCCTAATCTATAGTAGCTCTGAAATGCCATGTTGCTCCACCTCTACGCCCAGTGTTTCTCAATCCATTCCTGGGTAGACCATACCATACCATGCCACATACCAGATTCAATTAATCTTAGGCTTGGTGGCAGTGCAATCCATGAAGGTTCACGAAGAATGGATCGAGAAACAATGTTCAGCCAATTGTTTCGCCATGATAGACTCCAACCAGCATCACTGGCTAAAACACTCAAGAGTTGCATCCCAATAATGTCTCCTTCCTTCTGAAGTGTAAACTCATTCATTACACCCACAAGTTTAAAAGCATTGGATTGGTGTAGCCATGGGCTAAAGGAAGTTTCTATCAAAGTTATTATAGTTGTATTTTTTTATATTGGTTTATATTTGTCGATGTTTATTTTGGTTTTAGTTAGTTTTAATTTAGTTTAGACTCCAACCTAAGTGTATGTAAACATCCAACTTCAACTGTATAGGGGAGGTAATGGAGTTCAGGTGTGCCTCATGATGACGTACAGGTGCGTGTAATGATTGATGTCAGGTGTGCGTAATGATGGATCCCAGGACCGGTGGTTAGTATACCGGCGATGTTGAACGCTGGAGTGGAAGAGCAGGAGTAGACAGTAGCCCCCCCCGTCTCGAACACCCCACATCGAGGGGGTCTGGCCTATGCCGCCAGAGTCCAGGAGAGATCTGACGGCATAGGCCAGACCCCCTCGATGTCCAGGGGAGGCGGAGGGGTGTCGTGGAGGACAGCATCAGCTAGGGGACCAGGAACCACCGGCCTGAGAAGGGAGACATGAAAAGAAGCTGAGATATGGTAGTCATTTGGAAGCTGTAACCTATATGTCACCTCGTTGATCCTCTGGAGAACCTTGAACGGCCCCACAAACCGAGGACTCAGCTTCTTGCAGGGCATGCGGAGTGGGAGATTCCTGGTAGAGCACCAGACACGATCCCCAGGGTGGTACACGGGGGTTGCACTGCGGTGGCAGTCTGCCTGCTCCCTTTAACGGTGGATGGCGCGCTGGAGTCTCGCATGAGCATCACTCCACACTTCTTCTGCACGCCTGAACCACTCATCACCCGCAGGAGCTTCTGTCTGACTCGGAGTTCACGGAGCCAGGGCTGGCTGAAAACCCACACACTGGAAGGGGGTCAACCCAGTGGAGGAGTGACGATTTCTGGGCTTACTCCGTCCATGGAAGGAATCGAGCCCACTCTCCCTGCCACTCCTGACAGTGACTCATCAGAAATCTCCCCAGCTCCTGGTTCATCCTCTCCACCTGCCTGTTGGAGAGGATGTTGGGCTGAAGGGCATTCACAGGAATCTCAATCGACGTGGAACCACAAGGGATGGGGAAGCAAGTCCTCCGGCATTCAGGTGACCAGTCTGTGATTCTCATCCTAGACCATGAGATGGTGGGGTTATGGCGCTGGAACTGGTGCCCTTCTTGACCACAATACAGACAGAGCCCCAGCTGTCTCCGTCTGTGTCGTTCCGCCACA
This sequence comes from Hucho hucho, assembly GCA_003317085.1. NCBI lineage: Eukaryota > Metazoa > Chordata > Actinopteri > Salmoniformes > Salmonidae > Hucho > Hucho hucho. The sequence continues at coordinate 969,259 of QNTS01000242.1, forward strand.
GGGAGGCGTGAGACCCCTACCTCCATGGGTTCAGGCTCTGATCCAGAGTGTTCCCTGAGGTAGGGAGAGAAGCGATGAGAGTACACGACGCTCCCATAATAGGTTGTCCAGACATCGTGCAGACCTCTTCGGAATAGCGTACGAAGGGCCAGCTCGTTCCATCCGCTGAATGCTGCTACTGTCTGGAAGGTGAGCGCGTACTCGGCAGCCGTCTGGTCCCCCTGCGGTAATTGGATTAAGCGCTCACCCCCCTTTCTGCCTTCCGGGGGATTTTTTTAATGTTTTTATTTTACCTTTATTTAACCAGGTAGGCAAGTTGAGAACAAGTTCTCATTTACAACAGCGACCTGGTCAAGATAAAGCACAGCAGTGTGATACATACAACAACAAAGAGTTACACATGGAATACACAGACATACAGCCAATAATACAGTAGAAAATTTTAAATTAAATAAAACAAGTGTGCAAATGAGGTAAGATAAGTGAGGTAGGGAAACAAATAGGCCATGGTGGCGAGGTAGTTACAATATAGCAATTAAACACTGGGATGGTAGATGTGCAGAAGATAAATGTGCAAGTTACTGGGGTGCAAAGGAGCAAGATAAATAAATACATACAGGATGGGGATGAGGTAGTAGGATGGGCTGTTTACAGATGGGCTATGTGCAGGTGCAGAGATCTGTGACATGCACTGACAGCTGGTGCTTTTAAAGCTAGTGAGGGAGATATGAGTCTCCAGCTTCAGTGATTTTTGTAGTTCGTTCCAGTCATTGGCAGCAGAGAACTGGAAGGAAAGACGGCCAAATGAGGAATTGGCTTTGGGGGTGACCAGTGAGATATACCGGCTGGAGCGCGTGCTGTGGGTGGGTGCTGGATGATCGAAGATGCATTTGAACAGAGCCATGAACCCCTCATAGCCCCTCCTCTCTGCCAGACGGCTGTGGCCCATTCCAAAGCCCGCCCAGTCAACAGAGAAATAACCGTGGCAACCTTTGACCTCTCGGTGGTGGGGGCTCCCCTCCAGTGCGTAAAGTAGAGGGAGCACTGAAGTAGGAAGCCATGACATTTAGATGGGGCGCCGTCAACTGACTGGGGAAGGAAGCTAAGGGATGGAGTCCAGATGTGCCTCACGATGACGTACAGGTGTGTGTAGTGATGGATCCCAGGACCGCTAGTTAGTATACCGGAGACGTCGAAAGCCAGAGGGGAGGAGCGGGAGTAGAAGTGACAGTAGCACCATGGTGGAGCCAGAGGACAGCTAATTTCCGTCCTCCTCTGGGTACATTGACTTAAAATCAAATCAAGTTTTATTTATATACCACATTTCAGACATGAATGCAACACAATGCGCTTGACAGGAAAAAAACAAACAATGAAATTAAAAACATAAATATTTACTACACAAGAAACATAAGAGGATAAAAAAAACGAAAGAATAACAATTTAAAACTGAAAGACTAAAAAAGCAGATTAAGGAGAAGCAAAGCTAAAAAGGTGTTTTCAGATCCCTTTTAAATATATCCACAGTTCTGCCCCCCCTCAGGTTCTCTGGCAGGTGAATAGCCTGCCAGAGGAAAAGGGCATGATCATTAAAAGCTGCCTCTCCATGTCTCTTGGTCCTAGGCTTTGGGATCGTTAAAAGGCCAGTGCCAGAGGACCTGAGGGACCTACTGGGTACATAACTTAAAGCATGTCTGATATGTATTGAGGTGCACAATCGCGGATTGACTTGAAAACCAATAGAAGAATCTTAAAATGAATTGTAAAACTCACAGTGCAGAGACTTTAAAACCGGTGTAATGTGTGCTCTCCATCTGGTCTTGGTCAGTACCTGTGCTGCAGCATTCTGTATGCTTTCCAGTAGACCAATGGCTTTCTTAGGCAGACCAGACAGGAGAGCATTACAGTAGTCAAGCCCGCTTGTAATAAAAGCATTGATGAGTCTCTCTGTATCAGCTTGAGATAGAAATGGCCGCACCTTGGCAATGTTCCTCAGGTGATAAAAAGCTATTTGGTCACATTCCTAACGTGTGATTCGAAATTGCGTTCAGAATCAAAAATTACACCGAGGTTTTTTACCTGGTGTTTTATCTTTATTGCCCGTGAATTAAAATGTTGGGCCAGATTCTCTTTCTGTGCTTTGGCTCCAATAATAAGTACATCGGTCTTTAGCTCTAGGAAGTTGTGAGCCATCCAAGTATTTAAATCACTAATACAGTCTAATAATTTATCCGTTGAGCTAAAATCCTCTGGTGACACAGAAATGTGAAGTTGTGTATCGTCTGTGAAAGTCACTGCTTTCTGATAATGCTGCCAAGGGGTAACATATATAAACTGAACAATACAGAACTCAAAATTGAACCTTGTGGAACGCCGCATGTGATATCTATTTTCATCATGTTCAACAGTGTCGAACGCAGCATTTATATCCAAGAGTACAAAGACACAGAGCTATTTGGCATCTGTGTTGGCTCTAAGATAATGTACCACTTTAACTAAGGCTGTCTCTTTGCTGTGGCGGGCCCAAAAAACAAAAATACTGTTTGTACTTAAAAATTCATTTAGCTGTTTGAAAACCAATTTCTCCAGAATTTTGCTTAAGAATTCAAGGTTGGAGGCTGAAAGTTGCTAAGAGCTGAAGGATCTAGATTACTTTTCTTCAGAAGGGGTTTCACCATAGCAGTTTTTAGTGCAGTGGGGAAAGTGGCTGTGAACAGGGTGTGATTAACAATAGCTTGCACTTCTTCAGATATGCAATTAAAAACTCTGTTGAAGAAGGTGGTGGGGATAGGATCGAGAAAGCAAGTAGAAGGCTTAAGTTTTGATATCACTTTCCTGAGCATGTCTGTTTCAACCAGGGAAAATAACTCCATAGTGCCTTCTCTTCAGGTCTTGCTTGACTGATACCCAGCCTAATGTTTTCTATCTTATCTCTGAAATGTGCCGCAAAGTCATCACATTTAGATGTGGGGGAAAGTTCATATAGGTTTGCGGGGGTAGGATTTATCAGGCCATCAATGGTCGAGAAGAGCACTCTCAAATTATTCCGATTATTAGTGATCAAGTTAGAAAGACGATCCCGTCTGGCATTTCGAATTGCCTTGTTATATGCCAAGTTGCTCTCTCAGAATATCATAATGGACCAGTAACTTTGACTTTCTCCACTTCCGCTCTGCCTTTCTGCAATTGCTCTTTAACTTATTTGTTTCCTCACTCATCCAAGGGGCTTTCTGTTTGGATGTGGCCTATTTCAACCTTACTGGAGCTATGGCATCAATGGTTGACCAAAATTTGCTATTAACGTTATGAACTAAATCATCAAAAGATGAAGGCAGAATAGGTGATGTTTTATTGTTCATACACTCAATAACATCTGTAGCAACTTCAGAGGTAAGATAGCGTTTCTTATTAATGCGTTATGTATTACCCTGTGCTATGGGCAACAAGGTAGTAAAACACACAGTGGTGATCAGATGAAGCAACATCAACAATAGAGGATATGCCAATAGAAAGCCTCTTGGTAATAACCAGGTCCAGAGTATGGCTGTGGTTATGGGTGGACCCTGTAGAAAGCCCCTTGGTAATTACCAGGTCCAGAGTATGGCTGTGGTTATGGGTGGGCCCAGTAGAAAGCCCCTTGGTAATTACCAGGTCCAGGGTATGGCTGTGGTTATGGATGGGCCCAGTAGATAGCCTCTTGGTAATAACCAGGCCCAGAGTATGGCTGTGGTTATGGGTGGGCCCAGTAGAAAGCCCCTTGGTAATAACCAGGTCCAGAGTATGGCAGTGGTTATGGGTGGGCCCAGTAGAAAGCACCTTGGTAATAACCAGATCCAGAGTATGGCCTCGGTTATAGGTAGGCCCAGTAACATGTTGAATAAAGTCAATAGAGCTCAAAAGATTCACAAATTCAATGGCCTTGGAGTCAATCTCTTTGTCAATATGAATATTAAAATCACCCAACACAATGATTTTATCATAGTTCTCAAGGCCAATATACAATAGTTCAAAGAAATCAGTAAAGAAAGTGGGGCAGTGCTTTGGTGGCCTATACAGGGTTATAGCCAGCACTGGTGGCTGACATTTCAACACTATAGCATGATGTTCAAAAGATCCAAAGTCATCAAATGAAATGTCCTTACAGCTGAGAGCATTAGTAAAAATAAAGGTAGTTCCACCACCCTTTTTCCTTTTTCTGATAGAGTATGAAAAGCTGTAGTCTGGGAGAGCGGCACTACAGTCTGAAGACAGCCATGTTTCAGTGAGAAACATGCAATCAACTTTGCACTCAGCAATGAGAAAATTCACAAGAAAGGTTTTACCAGTGATTGCCCTAACGTTTTAAAGTGCCATATTCAATAAATGTGTGGGCCACTCTGCCCCTGGGGCATCTGCCTCGAGGTAACCAATGGAATAATAACACAATAATTAATGTTATAACCACGTTTTCTGACAGTCTCCAATCAATCAGAATGGTAGGATATGACAGTTTGTGTAAACTCACTAGAATGCGGAGTTAGGGGAACATAAAACAGACTACTCACAATAACCATTGTGCCATTTCTACGGGAGTTGATACAGTGCCTTCGGACAGTTTTCAGACCCCTGAACTTTTTTGTTACATTACAGCCTTAAATCCTCTTAAGTATCCTGAAGAAGTTAAATGAAAAATAACCTTATTTAAATAAGTATTCAGCCCCTTTGCGATGATATTCAAAATTGAGCTCAGGTGAATCCTGTTTCCATTGATCATCCTTGAGATGTTTCTACAACTTTATTGGAGTCCACCTGTGGCATCTTCAATTTACTGGACATGATTTGGAAAGGCAAACACCTGTCTATATAAGGTCCCACAGTTGACAGTGCACGTCAGGGCAAAAACTAAGCCCTGAGGTCAAAGGAATTATGCGTAGAGCTCCGAGACAGGTTTGTGTTGAGGCACAGCTCTGGGGAAGGGTCCCAAAAAATTTCTGCAGAATTGAAGGTCCCCAAGAACAAAGTGGCCTCCATCATTCTTAAATGGAAGATGTTTGGAACCACCAAGACTCTTCCTGGAGCTGGCCGCCTGGCCAAACTGAGCAATCGGGGAGAAGGGCCTTGGTCAGGGAGGTGACCAAGAACCTGATGGTCACTCTGACAGAGCTACAGAGTTCCTCTGTGGAGATGGGAGAATCTTCCAGAAGGACAACAATCTCTGCAGCACTCCACCATTCAGGCCTTTATGGTAGAGTTGCCAGACGTAAGCCATTCCTCAGTAAAAGGCACATGACAGCCCGCTTGGAGTTTGTCAAAAGGCACCTAAAGACTCTCAGACCATGATGAAACCAAGATTTAACTCCTTGGCATGAATGCCAAACATCACGTCTGGAGGAAACCTGGCACCATCCCTACAGCGATGCATGGTGGTGGCAGCATCATGCTGTGGGGATGTTTTTCAGCGGCAGGAACTTGGAGACTAGTCAGGATCAATGGAAAGTTGAACGGAGCAAACTACAGAGAGATCCTTGATGACAACATGCTCCAGGGTGCTCAGGACCTCAGACTGGGGTGAAGGTTCACCTTCCAACAGGACAACGACCCAAAGCACACAGCCAAGACAATGCAGGAGTGGCTTCGGGACAAGTCTCTGATTGTCCTTGAGTGGCCCAGCCAGAGCTTGGACTTGAACCCGATCGAACATCTCTGTAGAGACCTCCCCATGTGCCAAGCTTGTAGCGTCATACCCAAGAAGAATCGATGGTGTAATCGCTGCCAAAAGGGCTTCAACAAATGGTCTGAAAACAAATGTAAATGTGATATTTCAATGTGTTCTATTATTTATATAAATTAGCATTCATTTCTAAAAACCTGGTTTTGCTTTGTCATTATGAGGTATTGTGTGTAGATTGATGAGGGAAAAACTATTTAATCCATATTATAATAAGGCTGTAACGTAACAAAATGTGGAAAAGTCAAGGGGTCTGAATACTTTCAGAAGGCACTGTATGCTTTCCGAGTCCTCTGTTGCTTATTCTGACAGGGGGGACTGGAGTACTACCAGACCCTAATTGTCAGTCTCTAAAACAGTTTGCAATGTTGCTGGAAATAATCCTGGACCCCCTGCGGTTAGGTTGAATCCAGTCTTTTAAAAAGTTCTGGTTGCTCCCACAAAAAAAATCTAAGTTGGCACAAAAGGTGAAATTCCTGTCGTTGCAGTGTCTTCACGTACTCGTTTAGGGCAACGAGTCGGATGAAACATTCCGAACCCCTTTGATAGCAAGGGAGTGGGCCAGAGATAATTATTATCTTCCTTGTGCTAGGAAGGGTCTTTAAAAAATGCTTGTAGTCCTCTCTCAGTTCCTCATATCGCCTAAAGCGAAGGTAATTAAAACCTACGTGAGTGACCATGGTGTCAATATTGGAGTAGTTGGCCAGAACCATGTGTAGGAAGGAGTTGATGTCATAGACACAGGCTCTTGGTTGACAGTGGACCTTGGTCGGTCCACAGACCGTAGGCAGGCCAAAATCTCTCACCACTGAGCTGCCCACAATGATGGTGGTGGGACTGCGGGATGGGACTGCTTTCGGCAGGGGGAATGGAGGCTTCAAGCCAGGCTAGCCTGACTCTTCGCAACAGCGGCTGGCGTCGGAAACCCCAGGAAGGTGGAAGTTGGCCCGAGATCCTTCTGTCTTGAGTCAGCAACCTGCTCAACTGTGGTGGCTGTGGAGAGGGTGCCACTGGCCGGCTGCAGGCCGGTGGCATACTCCCAGGATCCGTGTTGACTCCCGGGGATGGTTGGTCCTTCTCAAGTGGGCCAAAGCTGTTTGATAGCTGGATCAGATCTTCTCGGATAGATGAATGGTGGCCAGACTGCCTCCCCGATCTCCTACACCTTGCGAGTGTCCAGTCTCCAATGGGCCACGGAGTTGAGCATAACATCTGTCAGTTGGATTGGGACAGATCAACATTGACAGCTTTGCTATAGGAAGCATTTATAACTTGGATTTGGTTTGCCTGTGCTACAGCAAGTTTGGTGTACTTAGAAAGCAGGTTATCCTTTTCTCGTAGCAGAGCGAGCAGCCGTAGGATCTCTTCCCTAATCTCTTCCCTGCTTGTTTGTGGAGCATTTAGGGCAGACAAATCCCTATCGATTTCTCAGTTCCACCTGATCTTCATATTGTGATTGTGTGGAAATCATCTCACACCTAAAGCATTTGTGCCCAGCTGTGGATAAAAACACTGGTGGGCTAGCACTGCTAGCATTAGCCTGCTCCATTTTGTTGAAGGCTAGCAGCTAACCGCTACTTCACAGGAATCTGGAACACAAACTTGCAGTCCCAGCCGTGAAGGCTAAGCGCGTCGCGACAAAACTTGAGTTCTGATTAAAATCGATTTAATGAAAAATATTTAATATAAACAACCGAGTGTAAACAGTACAATGTTCTGTTGCACGCTCTGATGACGGAAATTGCATGATGACGTCACACAAGGTACATGCCATTGGTTTAGCACCTGCTGGGGTTTTTTCTATACAAAACCAATGAGGCTCATGGTTCTCACCCCCTTCCATAGACTTACACAGTAATTATGACAACTTCCGGAGGACGTACCTATCAGAGTTCTTGCAGCATGAACTGACATTTTGTCCACCCAGTCAAAGGATCAGATAATTAATCTACTACTGAAAGCTACAGATACAGCTTGCTATCCCTGCAATGCATCAAATGTGGTGAGTAGTTGACTCAAAGAGATAGAAAGACAATAGTCGAAAGGGAAATACCTAGTCAGTTGTACAACTGAACCTTCAACTGAAATGTGTCTTCCACATTTAACCCAACCCCTCTGAATCAGAGAGGTGCAAGGGGCAGCCTTAATTGACATCCATATCTTCGGCACCCAGGGAACAGTGGGTTAACTGCCTTGCTCAGGGGTAGAACAACAGATTTCTACCTTGTCAGTTCAGGGATTCAGTCCAGCAACCTTTTAGTTAGTGTCCCAACGCTCTAACCACTAGGCTACCACAAATACATGTCTTCAGCGATGAAGGAGAAGCAAGAGAGAGAGAGAGAGAAAGAGATGTCACATAATTTTTCACTTTCACTTACTTAGCTAGCGAATACAGCTAGATAGTTTAGCCAATTCAAACACCAAGCTCAAACAGAGAGGACAGCTATGTTAGCTAGCTGGCTATTGCTATCCAACTTTTCCAAGTCAATGTTTTATTGACACAGGGGCACGCCGGTGTAAATGCTAAACTGTTCGAGTGTAGACTGTACTGCATGATTGTAGCGAGTTAACTAATGGGTTAGTTCTATTAGCTATGTTGACTATGACGTTAGCTAGCTAATATGGTGACAACGATGTAGGGTGTCTGTAGCGGTGTAGCGGTTAAAAGGTTTGGCATGGAAAGGTATTTTCGCCTGGTCACAGACAGCTGATGTGTTGCACACTGAAGTCCACAAGCGAAGGGAACAGGTGAGAGAGGAGGAGAGCGCGTAGATGCGAGAAGGAATTACAACGAGCAAAGTGATCATGATGTTTGTATGTGGCTGCTTTGAAAGTGAACTGTGTTTGTGTGTGATCAGGGGTGTATTCCAGTGGGGGTCAGTGCCGTTTAAGATGAGGGAGTGTGCTTAGTGTAGTCTCAATCATAAGAACCATGGCCTATACTATAAACCCTTGAGAATGCACAGTGCAAAGTTATATTTATAAGAAAATGTACTTGTTTTTTTGCTGCTGGGATGGTGTATATAAAACTAAGCTACACTGCATTACACACTGCAGTGGACAGGCTATCCCAATCATGAGTCCTGGCCAAACAATGTAATATCTGTGTGCGCAAACTAGGCCTACTGATGTCCTGTTCAGTTTGAGAGGGAGAGCGTGAAGATGAGGAGGACTGGAGGTAAGCTTGCTACTGCTATAGTTGATTTTAAGGGTGTTGGGTAAAAATATATTTTAAAGAAAGAGGTAAAATCTTTCCAGGTATCCCTAAATGGAACTGTACGAATTGGAAGCATGCTTATGGTATCCTGGCATTGCTTAATTTACTTTGTTGGTCGAATTTGATTCACAGAAGTGTATTGTGCCATATCACGAGATGCTGAACTCATGAGCGAGTGGCATGATTTTCCATGTTTGAAGCGGGCCTGTATAGGTCTATTTACTTGGCAAGACAGCTGTGCATGGCTTCATCTCAATGTAGAAGGTTGTAGGCTATGTTTTGGTTATTTGGATCTCCGTTCACCTTTTGTTTACTGCGTTTGTTACTGTTAATGTAACTAGGCTAAATATACTGTAGATTGTCATGCCTTTATCGATCTGGTACTACTTGGAACCGCTGTTTTGTTCTGTTCACAATTTGTTTGCATTTGCAATTGTGCCGGTATTCTAAGCCAAACTGCAATTCAGTATTTTGGTTTGCATGCATGAATAACTAGGCTAAGACAGCTGTGTGTACGGCTGCATTCACATAGGCTGTCTGGAATAGCCTACAGTATATTCATTACCAAAATGGCCTTCAGTGCCTTCAGAAAGTATTCACACCCCTTTACTTTTTCCACATTTTGTTGTGTTACAAAGTGGGATTCAAATTGATTTAATTGTACATTTTTGAATACTATCTACACACGATATTCTGTAATGTCAAAGTGGAAGAGAAATTATAACTTGTAAAAACATGAAAAATAGCAAAGCACCCCCACAACATGATGCTGCCACCCCCGTGCTTCACGGTTGGGATGGTGTTCTTCGGCTTGCAAGCCTCCCCCTTTTTCCTCCAAACATAACGATGGTCATTATGGCCAAACAGTTCAAATTTTGTTTCATCAGACCAGTGGACATTTCTCCAAAAAGTACGATCTTCGTCCACATGTACAGTTGTAAACCGTAGTCTGGCTTTTTTATGGCAGTTTCGGAACAGTGGCTTCTTCCTTTCTGAGCGGCCTTTCAGGTTATGTCGATATAGGACTCGTTTTACTGTGGATATAGATACTTTTGTACCTGTTTCCTCCAGCATCTTCACAAGGTCCTTGTGGTGTTCTGAGATTGATTTGCACTTTTCGAACCAAAGTACGTTTGTCTCTAGGAGACAGAACGCGTCTCCTTCCTGAGCGGTATGACGGCTGTGTGGTCCCATAGTGTTTATACTTGCGTACTATTGTTTGTACAGATGAACGTGGTACCTTCAGGCGTTTGGAAATTGCTCCCACGGATGAACCAGACTTGTGGAGGTCTACACATTTTTTTCTGAGGTCTTGACTGATTTCTTTTGATTTTCCCATGATGTCAAGCTAAGAGGCACTGAGTTTGATGGTAGGCCTTGAAATACATCCACAGGTACACCTCCAATTGACTCAAATTATGTCAATTATGTCAGCTTCTAAAACCATGACATAATTTTCTGGAATTTCCCAAGCTGTGTAAAGGCACAGTCAACTTAGAATAAGTAAACTTCTGACCTACTGGAATTGTGATACAGTGAATTATAATTGAAATAATCTGTCTGTAACCAATTGCTGGAAAAATTACTTGTGTCATGCACAAAGTAGATGTCCTTACCGACTTGCCAAAACTATAGTTTGTTAACAAGAAATGTAGGGCGTGGTTGAAAACCAAGTTTTAATGACTCCAACCTAAGTGTTTGTAAACTTCCGACTTCAACTGTATCAAAGCTGCAGGCTAAAGTTAAATCTAGACTTGGTTTCCTCTATCGTAATCATTTCTCTTTTACCCCAGCTGCCAAACTAACCCTGATTCAGATGACCATCCTACCCATGCTAGATTACGGAGACATAATTCATATATCAGCAGGTAAGGGTGCTCTCGAGCGGCTAGATGTTCTTTACCATTCGGCCATCAGATTTGCCACCAAGGCTCCTTATAGGACACATCACTGCACTCTATACTCCTCTGTAAACTGGTCATCTCTGTATACCCGTCGCAAGACTCACTGGTTGATGCTTATTTATAAAACCCTCTTAGGCCTCACTCCCCCCTATCTGAGATATCTACTGCAGCCCTCATCCACCACATACAACACCCGTTCTGCCAGTCACATTCTGTTAAAGGTCCCCAAAGCACACACATCCTTGGTTCGCTAGTCTTTTCAGTTTGCTTTAGCTAGCGACTGGAACGAGCTGCAACAAACACTCAAACTAGACAGTTTTATCTCAGTCTCTTCATTCAAAGACTCAATCATGGACACTCTTACTGACAGTTGTGGCTGCTTTGCGTGATGTATTGTTGTCTCTACCTTCTTGCCCTTTGTGCTGTTGTCTGTGCCCAATAATGTTTGTACCATGTTTTGTGCTGCTACCACGTTGTGTTGCTACCATGTTGTTATCATGTTGTGTTGCTACCATGCTGTGTTGTCATTTGTTGCTGCCTTGCTATGTTGTTGTCTTAGGTCTCTCTTTGTGTAGTGTTGTGTTGTATGTAATCCCAGCCCCGTCCACGCAGGGGTCTTTTGCCTTTTGGTAGGCCGTCATTGTAAATAAGAATTTGTTTATGCCTAGTTAAATATAGGTTAAATAAAATAAATAAAATAAAAGAACGGGGTATGGTAGTAAATCCCAGGCGTACTGGTTTGTCTCAAGAACTGTGATGCTGCTGGGTTTTTCATGCTCAACAGTTTCCCGTGTGTATCAAGAATAGTCCACCCCCCCAAAGGACATCCAGCCAACTTGACACATTTGTGGGAAGCATTGGAGTGAACATGGACCAGCTTCCCTGTGGAACGAAATAAATTAAATAAATTAAATAATAGGAAGGTGTTCCTAATGTTTAGTATACTCAGTGTATAAGCGACTATTTAACATTTGTGCACTCATTCTCAGAGAGTCCATTTTTGTTCGTTTGGGGTATGTCTGTAGCTGTGAACTGGGGTAGTTTGTTTCACGTTGCCCTCGGCCTTTGCCGCTAGAGTTAGCCATTTGAGAGAGTGGTGAATGTGCTGTTAATGAAGCAAATCCGGGAGGCAAATCCGGGGGACACAGGCGCACATAACGAACACACCACTGTTCGTGATTCCACTCGTTCACAAAAAGGCAGGCGCGATTAGAACTCAATCAGATCAAGAATATAAGCGTTCTGAGCTTTGATCAACGCTGGGAGCAATTATTAGATGTTGACCCGTAATGCAATATCAGTTTTGTAGCATAATGACAATGATTAAATATTAAAACCAGTCTCCAAAGCATTATGGCACCAAACCTCAAAGTTACTTACCTTCATACATTTTGAGGAATAAACTCAACTAAATAAATCATTGGAATATTCAACTTCAGTCTCATAACCGCATATTCAGGATAATCTGCACACTGTTACATGGACTGAAACTAAGATTTACCATGGTTGCTATTTTCAAGGGTAGCCTATTCCTACCAGTGCACAGTGTTAATTAGGTTAAGTTTACATACATTGATTTTCCGATGCCTTATTATTATTACAAACAAAACATGAAGGTATGGGCACCATACTCAAGAGACACTGCTGGAGTAGGAAGGGACATTGACTGTCTCCATTCCAAGAGTAGCCGTCCATTAGGCTCCAGAAGCCAAACGGAGAAGAAGAAGGCCCAAGAGAACATGGAAGAGAACAATGGAGGCTGAGCTCCAACATTATCAGCAACAAAAGCTGTGTCACAATGGAGAAGATGTCCAAAGACCTTCAGAAGTGGAAAGACTGTGTTGCTGCCCTATGCGACAGCTGGCAGTATGGGGATAAGTGAGTGAGTAAATTATTGCATACCTATCTGCTTCTCATAGTATTGTAAGATGACAATGAGTGATGACAACCACACAATCAGGTCACCTTATCTTAGACTGGGAGTTTTACCCATTTTCGGACTTAGAAATTAGTGATATATACCTTATACCCATGGATTCTTGAAGAATATAACTTTTAAATGCCTCATGAGCTTAGTTCAACTGTCGTACCCCATCAGAACCCAAAATAGAAGCTTGTTTTACTCCAATGTTTGTAAACAATGTAAATGTAAACAAACCACTCTATAGCCTCAAAACATGGTTAAAATTATAATTTTGAGAGTGGTTACATTTCTCCAGACCCATCCCTCCATTTTGTTTAAATGAAGGACTCTCGCTTTAAGTCATACTGTACATAATAATAGCATTCCTTCTCTCTCACTGTCCTTGGTAGGTTTGCTCAATTCTCTGAGATCACCAGCTTTGTCAGAGAAGTAGGGAGGCATGTTCTGCCGTTGTGTAACCATATGGGTGCTATTAGAGAGTGAACACACAGGGCCGCTACATTAAACAAAGCCCAACAGTGTCCTTTGTCACGGGTGCTTACAGGCCTGGTGCAGAAGGCCTTCCTTGGCAGAGAGCTCCATCAGGGAGGTTGAGCCCAGATGGGGAGCAGTGGAGTGCAGTCAGAGGGCAAGCTGGCAGAGGCCCTTACCCATGCAAAATACACACACACAAAAAAGTGCATGCACACACACTGCAGGAAAACATTATCCCACACACAGGCATGCTCATGCATGCACAGGTGCACGTCACACACACACAAACATATGCATGCACGCTTATACGCAGGATTGGGTAGGTTACTTTATAAATGTAATCCGTTACAGTTACTAGTTACCTGTCCAACATTTTTATCAGTAACGGAACTTTTGGATTACCCAAACTCAGTAACGTAATCTGATTACATTCAGTTACTTTTAGATTACTTTCCCCTTAAGAGGCATTAGAGGAAAACAAAACATCTATTGCAGGATAAATCAATGTTAAAGTTTACATAGCTGGCCATAATATGGATGTAAAATTTTACTTTATGGGTTGGTTATGTAGTCTTCTTCTAATCCATCGCATTCTACTACCTATAATACTATGATTAAGTTATATCTTTACATAAAAAAACTAAGTCTATCAGAATTCCAGTCATTCCAATAAATGTTATACCCCTTGTTTTTCAAGAATAGGACTTGAAAATCAAATCAAATTTTTTTTGTCACATACACGTGTTTAGCAGATGTTGTTGCGGGTGTAGCGAAATGCTTGTGTTTCTATCTCCAACAGTGCAGTAATATCTAACAACTAATATCTAACAATACACACAAAGTAAAGCAATGGAATTAAGAATATATACATATTTGGACAAGCAATGTCAGAGCGGCATAGACTAAGATACAGTAGAATAGGATAGAATACAGTATATACATATGAGTAATGCAAAATATGTAAACATTATTAAAGTGACTAGTGTTCCATTATTAAAGTGGGCAGTGATTTCAAGTCAGCAGTCTCTAATGTCCTAGTAATGGTTATTTAACAGCCTGATGGCCTTGAGGCAAAAGGTTTTACCTGAGCATGACCTCAAAACTAAGGACTTATTAGGCAGCCCTACTCTGTTGTTTATGATTATGTTGTTAAGGAGGACTGATTGCGCTCATTGATTCGAGTTGAAAAATAAATGCCACGCTCATGGAATGGCATGCTTTGAGCACTACTGAAAAGTGCTATTTACATGTGAAAAATGAATGTGCTGCATTTGCTATAGGCCTATTGTTTACCTTTTTGTTGGTGACACTTTTGATATCTTGATAATGTGCAGCTCTTTAAAGGGCAATTCCACAGATGAAACAATAACAAAACGTTCGCCACGTCTCTGTTTTGGTAAAAAGCTGTGGGATGGAAGTGGAGATATGTAACCACTCTCAGATGAATAGACAGAGCTATGGATACAAGGACTGACCATCTATGATATCAAAATTATTGTTTTAACTTCTTTGGGATCGGTGTCCCTTCCACGAGATGGTTGAGCTGATGTAAGCTAATGCGATTAGCATGAGGTTGTAAGTAACAAGAACATTTCCCAGGACATAGACATATCTGATCATGGCAGAAAGCTTAAATTCTTGTTAATCTAACTGCACTGTCCAATTTAAATTAGCTATTAAAGTGAAAGAATACCATGCTATTGTTTGAAGAGAGTGCACAATTTTGAACATGAAAAGTTATTAATTCCTTAGGGAGCGGCAGCAGAGGTGACGGTTTTGGAGAGTCTGGCGTGCCCAAAGTAAAATGCCTGCCACTCAGGCTCAGAAAATAGGATATGCACATAATTAGTACTATTGGATAGGAAACACTCTGAAGTTTCTAGAAGTGTTAACATAATGTCTGTGAGTATAACAGAACTGATATAGCAGGTGAAAACCCGAGGAAAATCCATCCAGAAATGCAGTTTTTGGTGACCTTTGCTCTGTTTGACACTCTCCCCATTGACTTCAAGGCAATCCAGCTCCTGGAGATTTATGGATATAATAAATGACTTTTTCTAACAAAAGAACCATTGGATGTCTTCGTTGGACACTTGGGAAGCCCTCAGCAGAAGTTCTTCAAAAGGTAAGGGATTTGTTTTCGCTTTGAAATGTGTTTTGTGTGAACCGTGCTGGTTTATGAATTTATGCTAATGGATAAATAAATTCATAAACCAGCGCGGTTCACACAAAACACATTTCACAGCGAAAACAAATCCCTTACCTTTTGAAGAACTTCTGCTGAGGGCTTCCCAAGTGTCAAAAGAAGACATCCAATGGTTCTTTTGTTAGAAAAAGTCATTTATTATATCCATAAATCTCAGTTTGGTTGGCACGTTATGATCATAAAATACAGCATCCACTCGCCCATTGAACCGTGAAGAGAACGCGTTCAACCTATACCTATAAACTTGTCCAAGAACAATCAAACATCATTGATAATGTATCCTTAGGAACACTTTTATGTATATTTACTATAATATTTCAACCGGATTATAAACTGGACGATAGGAAAGGAAAAAACCACAGCGCGCGAGCCCGTGAACGCGCATCCTCTTCTCTTTACATCCGATGACCACTTCGAAATTCTTCTTCTATTACCATCCAGAGCAACTATAACATCACAAAACACTGTCTAGAGACTGTTGACATCCAGTGGAAGCAATAGGTACTGCAATCTTACTCCCAGAAATGTCTGTTTTCAATAGGGAGGGGTTCAAAATGAGGCAATGTGTCAAAAACACTTTTTCCAGGACAGAAATTCCTCGGGTTTTTGCCTGCTATATCCGTTCTGTTATACTCACAGACATTATGTTAACACTTTTAGAAACTTCAGAGTTTTTACTCTCCAATAGTACTAATTATGTGCATATCCTATTTTCTGAGCCTGAGTGGCAGGCATTTTACTTTGGGCACGCCAGACTCTCCAAAACCGTCACCTCTGCTGCCGCTCCCTAAGAAGTAAAGTCTTTCACGCTCTCCGAAGCCGATGTGAGTAAGACCTTCAAACAGGTTAACATTCACAGGGCCGCAGGGCCAGACGGATTACCAGGACGTGTACTCCGAGCATGCGCTGACCAACTGGCAAGTGTCTTCACTGTCATTTTCAACCTCTCCCTGTCTGAGTCTGTAACACCAACATGTTTCAAGCAGACCACCACAGTCCCTGTGCCCAAGAAAACTGAGGTAACCTGCCTAAATGACTACCGGCCCATAGCACTCATGTCTGTAGCCATGAAATACTTTGAAAGGCTGGTCATGGCACACATCAACACCATTTTCCCAGAAACCCTAGACCCACTCCAATTTGTATACCACACCAACAGATCCACAGATGATGCAATATCTATTGAACTCCACACTGCCCTTTCACACCTGGACAAAAGGAACACCTATGTGAGAATGCTATTCATTGACTACAGCTCAGCGTTCAACACCATAGTGCCCTCAAAGCTCATCACTAAGCTAAGGACCCTGGGACTTAACACCTCCCTCTGCAACTGGATACTGGACCGCCCCCAGGTGGTAAGGGTAGGTAACAACACATCCGCCACGCTGATCCTCAACACGGGGGTCCCTCAGGGGTGCGTGCTCAGCCCCCTCCTGTACTCCCTGTTCACTCATGACTGCACGGCCAGGCATGACACCAACACCATCTTTAAGTTTGCTGATGACACAACAGTGGTAGGCCTGATCACCGACAACAATGAGAGCTCAGAGACCTGACCGTGTGGTGCAAGGACAACAACCTCTCCCTCAAAGTGATCAAGACAAAGGAGATGATTGTGGACTACAGTAAAAGGAGGACAACCACATTCACATCGATGGGATTGTAGTGGAGCAGGTTGAGAGCTTCAAGTTCATTGGTGTCCACATCACCAACAAACTAACATGGTCTAAGCATACCAAGACAGTTGTGAAGAGGGCACGACAAAACCTATTCCCACTCAGGAGACTGAAAAGATTTGGCATGGGTCCTCAGATCCTCAAAAGGTTCTACAGCTGCACCATCGGGAGCATCCTGACGGGTTGCATCACTGCCTGGTATGGCAACTGCTCGCCCTCCGACCGAAAAGCACTAGAAAGGGCAGTGCGTACGGCCCAGTACATCACCAGGACCAAGCTTCCTGCCATCCAGCACCTCTATACCAGGCGGTGTCAGAGGAAGGCCCTAAAAATCGTCAAAGACCCCAGCCACCCTAGTGATAGACTGTTCTCTCTGCTACCGCACGACAAGCGATACCAGAGCGCCAAGTCTAGGTCCAAGAGGCTCCTAAATAGCTTCTACCCCCAAGCCATAAGACTCCTGAACAGCTAATCAAATGGCTACCCAGACTGTTTGCATTGCCCCCCTCTCTGGAACGCTGCTGCTACACTTTGTTATTATCTATGCATAGTCACTTTAATAACTCTACCTACATGTACATATTACCTCAATTGCCTCGACACCGGTGCCCCCGCACATTGACATTGACTCTGTACCTGTACCCCCTGTATATAGCCCCGCCATTGTTATCTCTTAACTTTTTTTGTAGTAGTATTTTCTTAAATCTGCCTTGTTGGCTAATGGCTTGTAAGTAAGCATTTCACTGTAAGGTCCACACCTGTTCTATTTGGCACATGTGACAAATACAATTTGATTTGATTTGAAAAGTGTGCGAGTTTGAGCATGTGTCCATTAGGCCTGTGGATTTAATTTTTTTATCAGAATGAATTAGATTGTTCAATAAAAGCCCTACTTTCATTCCATAGAACGGGATCCGCACTATGCAGCTGTTGCAAGAGCACATTTTTCACTGGCTGTCCACTGGTTTCAAAATCAATGATTGATAGGCAGATAAAACTTCTTGAATTCAACCATTATTGGGTTCAAATAAACATTTAGATTTGCGAACAGCCATCCACAACAACCACAATCCGTAAGGCGCAAATAGCTAAATGAGAGAGAAGCTGTGTGACTCACATCAATGCGTTATGTGGATATTAATAATAAGTGAAATCTGTATCGCCGTAGACTACACCACTGCTGTCATCCTTACCTCCAAGCGTTTAGTCAAGTTGGATAATCTTGGAATGCCAACAGGAGGTGCACCATTGGAAGACATAGCTTGGACTGTATCCTACAAAAGCCTATTTCTGCTCTTTTCCAGCGATCCATCAAACACATTTGGTGTGTCATCATTGTGGTCTCTGATTTATGGTCAGACTCGCGCCTTTTTTCAATGCTGATTCGTATGTCATTGAGAAAACAGACAAATGTCACTTTTTTTTTTTGCAAACATCTTTTCTGAATTTAAAAGTAATCCTCTAAGTAATCATCTACTTTTTCTAAAGTATCTATAATCTGATTACAACATTTTTTGCTGCTAACGTAACGGATTACAGTTACCGTTTTCTTTGTAATCTGTTACTCCCCAACCCTGCTTATACGGGGACCCACAACCTCACATATTCAGACACTATAGGGGAGAGAGGACAGAGCATGACAGTGGGAGGTGAAAGACGACAGTGTGTGAGTGAGAAAAGGAGAAAGAGTCAGAGAAAAAAATCATATGCAAAGAGTCAACCAGAAAGAGAGAGAGAGAGAGAGAGAGAGAGATGAAATATAACATATGTGAGCAGACATAAAACAGCATCTTGGAGCGAGCTGTACTCCTACTCCTGGACGCGAGCCCATGATGCCAGATGCAGGGGAGAGCCAGCCACACACACACACACACACACACACACACACACAGTGTGTGTGTGTGTGTGTGTGTGTGTGTGTGTGTGTGTGTGTGTGTGTGTGTGTGTGTGTGTGTGTGTGTGTGTGTGTGTGTGTGTGTGTGTGTGTGTGTGTGTGTGTGTGTGTGTGTGTGTGTGTGTGTGTGTGTGTGTGTGTGTGTGTGTGTGTGTGTGAGAGAGAGACAGAGACAGAGGCAAACATCTCTGTGACTACATATGGCCATGCAGCCCAAACAGCTGCCGTGCTGCTGCTGTCCGCCTCGCTTCTTCTTTGGTTCATACAGTACAAATCAGTGGCATTATGGCCTGCTCAGAGACAAGGAGAACTGCCAATGATAACAATGTACATTAGAACCAATTAAAAGCCATTGGAAATAATCAAACCACTCATTTGACAATTGTGTGTTGTTTTGATTGATTAGACATATTCTGCTTAGCTTTGACAAGAGTGCATTAAGTTTTGGATGACATTGTAACCTTTTGTATAGGTTTTTGTGATAAACTAAGTATGTACAGTACCAGTCAAAGGTTTGGACACACCCACTCATTCAAGGGTTTTTCTTTATTTTTTACTTTTTTCTACATTGTAGAATAATAGTGAAGTCATCAAAACTATGAAATAACACATATGAATCATGTAGTAACCAAAAAAGTGTTAAACAAATCAAAATATATTTTATATTTGAGATTGTTCAAAGTAGCCACCCTTTGCAATAAGAAGAAGAGACTTGCTTGGGCCAAGAAACACGAGCAATGGACATTAGGCAGGTGAAAATCTATCCTTTAGTCTGATGAGTCAAAATTTTAGAATTTTGGTTCCAACCGCTGTGTCTTTGTGAGATGCAGAGTAGGTAAATGGATGATCTCCACATGTGAGGTTCCCACCGTGAAGCATGGAGGAGTTGTGATGGTATGTGGGTGCTTTGCTGGTGACACTGTCAGTGATTTATTTAGAATTCAAGGCACCCTTAACCAGCATGGCTACCACAGCATTCTGCAGCAACACGCAATCCCATCTGGTATGCGCTTAGTGGGACTATCATTTGTTTTTCAACAGGACAATGATCCAAAACACACCTCCAGGGTGTGTAAGGACTATTTGACCAATAAGGAGAGTGACAGAGTGCTGCATCAGATGACCTGGCCTCCACAATCACCCAACCTCAACCCAATTGAGATTTGGGATGAGTTGGACTGCAGAGGTAAGGAAAAGCAGCCAACAAGTGCTCAGCACTTGACTGTTGGAAAAGCATTCTAGGTGAAGCTGGCTGAGAGAATGTGCAAAGCTGTCATCAAGGCAAAGGGTGGCTACTTTGAAGAATCTCAAATGTAAAATATATTTTGATTTGTTTAACACTTTTTTGGTTACTACATGATCCCATATGTGTTATTTAATAGTTTTTATGTCTTCACTACTATCCTACAATGGAGAAAATAGTAAAAATAAAGAGCATTAGTGTTTTGATATAGCCCATGCATAGGTAACCGTAGTCTGTTTGCTAATGTCTACTTTCTTGTTGCTGTCAAGTCCAGGCATGTATCTCCCACACTTCCTGCCCTGTGTATTCCACCCGATACTGACCCACAAAACCCAAAAGCCTGGGAATGACTAATTAAGGATGTGTTTCATATTTGGAATGCAACTTAGATAACCGGGGGGGTGCAGTAAGCAAATTAGTGCCTTCTTTTAATCATCCCTGTACTCGTACTAGTGGTAGTGGAATGTCTTTGATCACTGTGCTGGAGAGAGAAGTGCACGCAAGCATTTTGATACGTTTCCTGACACAGGTCCTTGTGTTATTGATTTTATATTCAGAATAATGCGGAATATTCAATGTGGCATCATGTGTATGCTGATGTGTGTGTATAGTAAACGTATATATTGGACTGTTATTGTTGAGTAATGTTTGTCATATATGAAGGGAATAAATGATGTTCTATGCTATGACCAAGAAAGAGTTTCCTCACAGATCATCATCAATATCATCATCATTCAATTGAAAGACAGCAGCTTCCTCTAGAAGAATAGAGAGGTCATTCTTTGGCATTAATTATTCCTCTAACACAGGAGCCAAGGCTTGTCGTTCTAACAATAATCAGCCCTGTAATTAGCTACTACAGCATTGACATTTAACATCCAGGGAAAACTGGGAGGCCATTACCTTGTATAGTCTGAAGCTCTGTCCTAGGTTCTTCTAACGACTCATCCTGTAGTGCAGAGGATCCACCCTGGTGCTAGAAGGAGAGAGATACTTTTTTTTATTGTATTTAAATAGGCAAGTCACTTAAGAGCAAATTCGTACTTACAATGATGGCCTACCGGGAAACAGGGGGTTAACTGCCTTGTTTAGGGGCAGAAATACAGATTATTACCTTGTCAGCTTGGGGATTCAATCCAGCAACCTTTCGGTTACTGGTCCAAAGCTCTAACCACTAGGCTACCTGCCACCCCAATAAAAGGAAATGAGAAATGTAGTTATAGTGTAGGATCAAAACTCTGAAAATACTATCATACACTTTTAATGTCTAATGCTTTCTATGAGTCATCTGTGATCTTCAATCACCCCAAAAGGCTTGAAGAGACTTTCTGTAAGCATTTGTAAAGAATGAATCCAGAAAGTGGAGCTCCCAAAGGATGTGGCACAAGAGGGCTCAAATTGACCTTCTCCCATTGGCCATACACTTCTATTGACCTCTGACCTATCCGTATGACTGGTCAGTATCCATTAATGACCCTTCTTATCCCAACTGTATTTTGAGAGGTTCTCCAGGCACGTTGACCTTTAAGAGCAGGGTCACAGGGTCAAAGGCTCCCCATAGGTTCAGACCATTTGCACCGCTTGCCCTTTGGACCAAAAACAGTAAGAGCAGGATGTAATCAGTCAGACCAAAATTCTAATATAGACCTATTAATTTATTCATATATTTAATTTACATTCATTATTTATCTCTCTCTCTCCACTTTTTCCTTTGGTTAGCTGTGAACAAAGGTCACAAAAGAAGAAAAAGGTGAGAGAGAAAGAAAAGGGAAGAGTGAGAGGGAGGAGGGAACTGAATCTAATTTGTCAGCCTATTCAGACAGCTGCGACTGAGATGAGAGTTAACATAAAACATCTCAACGACTTCTCTTTAGATGGAACGCTCTCCTCTTGACATGTACAGTCACACGACGGTGACAATGATCATGAGGGTGTGAGATAGCTCTAACGTTGATGTGTCACTACCACATCCAGATGTGCTTCCTCTCAGCACAACAGTATGAAACACAAACATTTGGCCAGCTGGGCTACGGGACGAAGTGTTGATCACGAAGCGTTGTTACTCTAAATGTTTGTTGCCCTCCAGAAAAAAACATTATATAAAATTGCTTTCGGTTTTGGGCACTTATCATTGTATTTATTTTTTGTACAATTGGCATTTCTTTTTTTTACAATTTAACAATCACCTCCCCAACACAGGAACACCCCCCTCCCTCCCCCGGTATTAGCTTCACTGATTAACAACAAAAAACAGAATGACACATTCCATGCTAGAAAATAAATTATTCAACACAAAAACAAATAATAATACATGAATGAAGAAAGTAGTAATGAGGCAGCTAAGGTGACGTCTCTAGAAACTGCTGAAAGTCCCCCCAGACATCAGTAAATTCAAAGGGTTTATTACGTAAATGGAATATAGGAAGATAGTTCTTTTAGCAATATCTGCTTGCTTGGTGGAGTGTTACTCTTCCATATGATAGCTGTGCATTTATTGGCTGCAATGACTGCCAATTTAATGAATCTGGTTTTGCTACAAATATTAACTGGTAGAACAGAGTCATCTCCAAGAAGAATAAGGGAAGGATCTAGTGGTACCATCATATTAGTGACCTGTGATAAGATCTGAATAGTCTTTCCAATAATTGCTTAGTTCAGGACAGGACAAAAATATATGTATAAGTGTGCCCACTCCCGTTTTACACCTTGGGCAAAATTTTGAATATTTAGAATTGATCTTGTTCAGTCTCTCTGGTGTAAAGTAGACCCTATGTAAAATATTGAATTGCATCAACTTGTGCCTTGTGTTAAATGAAAGATGCTGAGCATCTAAAAAGAGCTTTCCCCATTTCTCATCCTCAACAATGAGACCAAGGTCACCATGCCACTTCATGCACACTTTCAGAGCTTCATCATTCCCCAACAGAGCTTGAAGACCAGAGTACATGTAGGAAAGAAAACCTTTTACCCCTTTCCTTTCCAGCCACAGTTTATCAGTTTTAGGTTTACTCATGGGCTGAATCCTACCTCCCTGCTGAGTGGCAATATAATGCCTAACCTGTAGGTACTTGAAGAAATGAGTTTGAGGTAACTGATTTTTATTTGTATTTATTTCACCTTTATTTAACCAGGTAGGCAAGTTGAGAACAAGTTCTCATTTACAACTGCGACCTGGCCAAGATAAAGCAAAGCAGTTCGACACATACAACAACACATAGTTACACATTGAGGAAAACAAACATACAGTCAATAAAACAAATCTATATACAAAGAGTGCAAATGAGGTAGGATGAGAAAGGTAAGGCAATAAATAGTCCATGGTGGCAAAGTTATTACAATATAACATTTAAACACTGGAATGGTAGATGTGCAGTAGATGAATGTGCAATGTAGAAAAACTGGGGTGCAAAGGAACAAGATAAATAAATAAATACGGTAGGGGATGAGGTAGTTGGTTGGGCAATTTACAGATGGGCTATATACAGGTGCAGGGGTCTGTGAACTTCTCTGACAGCTGGTGCTTAAAGCTGGTGAGGGAGATAAGTGTCTCCAGTTTCAGGGATTTTTGTAGTTCGTTCCAATCATTTGCAGCAGAGAACTGGAAGGAGAGTCGGCCAAAGGAGGAATTGGCTTTGGGGGTGACCAGTGAGATATACCTGCTGGAGCGCGTGCTACGGGTTGGTGCTGCTATGGTGACCAGCGAGCTGAGATAAGGCGGGACTTTACCTAGCAGGGACTTGTAGATGACCTGGAGCCAGTGGGTATGGCGACGAGTGTAAAGCGAGGGC
>QNTS01000243.1:0-21176 GCA_003317085.1 Hucho hucho
GCGTTTTTCTGGATTTTTTTGTTGTTATTCTGTCTCTCACTGTTCAAATAAACCTACCATTAAAATTATAGACTGATCATTTCTTTGTCAGTGGGCAAACGTACAAAATCAGCAGGGGATCAAATACTTTTTTCCCTCACTGTAGCTCTTTCCTTACCATTGCTATGGTAACCTCTCTCTTCTCATTAGGCTGTCAGACCAACAACAGAGAACACAAACGCACGCACGCATACATACACACACACACACACACACACAAATATGCTACGGCATGCTGACAAAAGTCTCAGTATTCAACATTAAAACTGTGCTTGCTGTTTTGCGTAACATCCCTGTCATGGAGCAATGCACTCTTTGATTTTGAAATATGCCTCTATTCTGTTATACGTTCATGTCTGGTTTTATATGTGATAAATTGCACGTCATTAAAGTAATCCCAACATAATTTTAATTAATACATCTCAAATTAAATAATAGTTTGAAAATCTGCTTATTCGATTGATTCATAAGCAATGTTGACAAACTGTATTAGGGATCCATAACGGAACATTCTTACATTTCTATCTTATCATTGAATCCATGAGGAATTCTAACTGAATCTACTGACACCTACAGGAGACAGCAGTGCTGTATGGGATTGGGCTTTCGATACAGCACACTGTCAATGCATTTTGATCTCATATTTTAGGGTGAGCACTATGTTGCTTTTCCAATGAACACACTGAAATCTACTACAAATGGGTATACGATTCTGTTGTCCAATACAATCCTAAATATCTTGGTAAGTGTGTGTGTGACTGTACATGTATATGTGCATGGATCTTGGTGTGGGAGGCTGTACATATTTTATTTTACACATAAATCTACAAAGATTCAACATTCACACTCATTTTGTCTTTCATTTTTCAAAATAGTCTGAACTTGTAGTCGGAAAGAGGAAATGAGAGTAGAAGTAAGACATTCTGAATATTTAGTGAATAAATTGTTTTCTGTTTTAAAACCCAGATGAAAATTCGACAGCATAGAATGGTCCTACTAACAACAAAGGTGATGACAAATTACAGGGAAATAGATATAACACACAAACACACAGGCATGCATGCACACACACACTTGCATGCATAGAAACAGACAGACACACACACATACACACACACTCACACAGAGGGATCTAGGAGCCCCTGACAGCAGTATTAACAGGATCTGATATGACAAAATGTATTATATTAATGAAGACATCTTCACTTTTTTTTCTTCTTCGCTTTTCTTTCCCCTTCTTTCTGCGACGAACCAGTTCTACGATTAAATTGTCACTGTGCCATCAGACCTTGACAGCTGCACTAATCCATGTGGCTGTTGCTCCTCAACTTATCCATCCTGAAAGAGGAAAGTGTTTTCCAGGCTCGGAGCCGCTGCGAAGCCATACTCTTAGAAAAAGCTATCTAGAACCTAAAAGGGTACTTCAGCTGTCCCTATAGGAGAAACCTTTTAAGAACCATTTTTGGTTCCAGGTAGAACCCCTTTGGTTCCACGTAGAACCCTTTTGGGTTCCACGTAGGACCCTTTCCACAGAGGATTATACGTGGAACCCAAAAGTTTTCTTCCTGGAGCCAAAAAGGGTTCTCCATAGGAGACAGCCGAAGAACCCTTTTGGAACCCTTGTTTCTAAGAGTGGAGTGGGCCATGCTATATGGGAGAAACTATGCCAGCCACCATCTCTCCCCCACGCAAAAAGACAGGGAACGTAATTAAGATTTGCGAGCAGCCGTATTACCTGTAAGCAATACCCATGACAGCCCATCTGAGGCACTAATCTCACAATGATATGATCTAATGTTGCAGCAGTGAGTGAGCCGGGGTCGGTTAACCTGGGCGATATTTGAGTGTGGCTGAGTTTGATAACCGGTGTGCTGTAGGTCTCAGGAGTAGGAAAGTGTCGCAATTGGGCCGTGAGTGGTGCTCAATTGTGATGCCACATGACTGGGAGTTGAAAGGCAGAGGAAGCGTGAAGGATTACATTTTCAATTTAGACGGATGATGTGGCACCCCGGTCTCCAACAGGGTGTGCAAGCTTTTGTTCCAACCTAGCACTAACATTCCTATTTCAACATGTCTTGTCCAGTCTAATTGCATGATAAGTTGCTGAATTGGATGGGTCAGTGTTGAGCAGAAACAATCAATCAATCAAATGTATTTATAAAGCCCTTTTTACATCAGCCAATGTCACAAAGTGATATACAGAAACCCAGCCTAAAACCCCAAACAGCAAGCAATGCAGATGTAGAAGCTCCCTAGAAAGTCAGGAACCTAGGAAGAAACCTAGAGAGGAACCAGGCTCTGAGGGGTGGCCAGTCCTCTTCTGGCTGTCCCGGGTTGAGATTATAACAGTACATGGCCAAGATGTTCAAACGTTCATAGATGACCAACAGGGTCAAATAATAATAATAATCACAGTGATTGTACAGTGTGCAACAGGTCAGCACCTCCTGAGTAAATGTAAGTTGGCTTTTCATAGCCGAGCATTCAGAGTTAGAGACAGCAGGTGCGGTAGAGAGAGACGAAAACAGCAGGTCCGGGACAAGGTAGCACGTCCGGTGAACAGGTCAGGGTTCCATAGTCGCAGGCAGAACAGTTGAAACTGGAGCAGCAGCATGAAGAGGTGGACTGGAGACAGCAAGGAGTCATCAGGCCAGGTAGTCCTGAGGCATGGTCCCAGGGCTCAGGCCCTTCGGGAGGGAGAGGGAGAGAGATGGAATTAGAGGGAGCATACTCAAATTCACACAGGACACCGGATAATAGAGGAGAAATACTCCAGATATAACAGACTGACCCTAGCCCCCCAACACATAAATTGTTGCAACAAAAGCCTGCACATCCTATAATTCCATGATTGGAGTTGGAGATGTCTAGCCATGAGATTTAATTGATAGAGTAGATTACGATAAGAATGAAACGATGATACTATGTTTGTTTTTTACTGTGACTTTGGTGCATTTTTCAGATCTAAGTACAAAACTCTAAACTGATAACACGTGTAATGCCCCCTATCTTATGTTATGAACCTTTGATTGTGCATGCATTGGAGATTAAAGCATCTTTCACCCCAGAGTCATTCATGCAAAATCTTTTTTTTTATTCTATGAAAACATTTTGTTATGTCACCAATTCATCAGATAATGTTTAGTCATTTTAACTAATATTTAATATTAATAGCAAAAATACAAGATACAATTTTCACAACAGATATTTTTGAAGAGCTGAATTGAAGGAATAGTTGAAGGTAAACATACTATTCCATCTAGTATTTGTCTAGAACTTCACATGCTGCACCTTTTCAAGTTTACTGTAAACCACATTTTCTATAATTTGTTTCCAAGTAAGGTTGTGAACATGTTGAGAAATATGTCTTACAGGTTCAGTATCCTTATACAGTACATAAATAGAACAAATAGGGGTATTGTAAAGCAATAGGCTACAGTAAAATAGTGTTTGTGTATTGTAGCACAGTATGTGTATGCCATTTCTACCTCTTGAAATGATGCAACATTGTACAAGATCACCTTTTCTATGTAACTTGTAAACTGTCTCTGCTTGACAACAATCATCAGCTTACTGTGTATCAATGAAAATCAGATAATGAGTGGAATTTACTGTTATATACAAAACAGGTTGGACATTGTACACGACACTATCAATTCAAATTATTGTACATAATGACTCTTTCAACTTTGTCCTATTGAAACACACTGGCTGGAGGATCACTATGTAGTATTTACATCCATATCATATTATTGTGCATTGTGAAAAGCAGATACTTGAATATGTATGCAAAATGAAATAATTTGGGGAGTGAATTCTGTGAATTCCATAGAAAAATGTAATTAGAGTTTGGAAAAATTTGCCATTGTGGTAATCAGTTTAGATTTTTGTGCTGAAAGTTGTGAAAATGCACCACAATGCATCAAAGTGATTCCAAACAAATTGTTCCAGGTAGTTTTTGTGGCCTACACAAAAGCGTTCTGCCCTGAGCGCCATTACTACTTTACTTTCCTCTAAAGGCGTCCACATGCTTCCCATCCGAAACATTTCAGAACAGTTTGTGCTTAAATTATGATGCCATTTTATTACATTTTTGTTCTTTTGGCCATCGGCAATGTTTTTTTTAGCTGTTCGTGTACATTGCAAGCCGAACATCGGAAGCCAAAGTCAGTGATTGGCCAACAGTAGTGATTCTTCATTTAAGTGTTTGTTGTCATTCGCGAAACATCCTAGTTAGATGACTAAATTGCGTGACTAAGATCTCCTAGGATAAAACGTAAAAATGAATCACAGATTTCTTGAGTTATCTTAGATTAATTCTGACTATGGCCTCTCAAGATGGAAAAATAGTACTATTGCCGCTATTTTCTCATAATTCAAGCAAAGATCTTGTCAAGCGAAAGTTGAAGATATGCGAGCACACTCATTCAGTTCGGCTAGGCACCAGCCAAACCGAAGTATGCGGAAGCCTTAACTTCTTAGGGAGAGGCAGCAGAGGTGACGGTTTAGAGAGTCTGGCGTGCCCAAAGTAAAATGCCTGCCACTCAGGCCCAGAAAATAGGATATGCACATAATTAGTACCATTGGATAGGAAACACTCTGAAGTTTCTAAAAGTGTTAACATAATGTCTGTGAGTATAACAGAACTGATATTGCAGGCGAAAACCAGAGAAAGGTTTGTGACCTTTGCTCTGTTTGAGACTCTCCCCAGCTCCGAGATTGCAGTACCTATGGCTTCCACTAGATGTCAACAGTCTTTATACAGAGCCTGGAAGCTGTAGCAGTGAGCAGGACGGATAGGAAGAGGAAATGGTCAAGGGAGCTCAGATGTCAACAAGATTTCTCGGGCGCGAGACTGGGTGAGCGCCCCACTTTATTTTACTTATATAACGTTTAGGTGACCATCCGAGTGAAATATTATCACTAATATTCATAAAAGGATAGCTAAGGATGCATTATAACTGGTCTTTGATTTGTTTAGGAAAAGTTTATAGGTATATTTGAACGCGTTCTCTTCACGTTTCAATGGGCGATTCAACGTTGGATTTTCTGAACATAACGCGCCAACCAAACTGAGATTTATGGATATAATAAATGACTTTTTCTAACCAAAGAACCATTGGATGTCTTCTTTGGACACTTGGGAAGCCCTCAGCAGAAGTTCTTCGAAAGGTAAGGGATTTGTTTTAGCTGTGATATGGGTTTTGTGTGACCCGCGCTGGTTTATGAATTTATGCTAATGCCTAAATATTAGAGGTGCTATCCTCAAACAATCAAATGTTGTGCTTTCGCCGTAAAGCCTTTTTAAAATCTGACAACGCTGTGATATTGCCAAGAATCAGAGCTTTTGATGCCTATGCAACACTTGTATATTGATGAATGTTTAATAATTCAACTTTTGGATTTTGAATTTGGCGCCTTACATTTCACCGGGTAGTGTCGGGAGCGGCCAGTTAGCACGCTGGTGCTCCCTAGTAGTTAAGGGACTATTCAAAAATTACTATTACCCGTCGGAGTAAATGTCATTCCTGTACATGTTAAGTTTACATAATCCAAACCCAAAAAATATAACTTTTTCTAGAACATTATCATTTTTACATGTTATAACAAGTTATACCACCTTATTGCCTCCCAACAATGGGAATTACATAAGCTTTTAGGAAACTCATACACTTCTATAAGCCTGACATTTACTCTCACGGGTGGCTAAAAATAACAAAGCCATGCCCCTACTAAACTACGTCTCCAGTCTTCTGATCTGACCTGCTGGGTCATATCTCTATAACCCAACACCAATAACTAGTGATGTTACGTTTGATACCGGAGCTCCGAGGTGTGTGTCAAAATCTCTAAGCAGCTAACTTCGAAGCAGTGTGCTGATGAGTGTTTCACTTTAGCAGAAGTACATCATCAATAACGTCCAAAGCTCCATTTGATCGCATACTTCTTCAAAACATTAAAACAAAGCATGTGTGTCCATGTATGGTGATGATTCAACTATATATGCATCAGCAACCACAACTAATGAAGTCACTGAAACCCTTAACAAGAGGTTGTAGTCTTATTTGGAATGGGTGGCAAGTAATAAACTGGTCCTGAACATCTCTAAAACTAAGAGCATTGTATTTGGTACAAATCATTCCATAAGTTCTAAACCTCAGCTGAATTTGGTCATGAATGGTGTGGCTGTTGAACAAATTGAGGAGACTAAATTATTTGGTGTTACCATAGATTGTAAACTGTCATGGTCAAAACATATGGATTCAATGGTAGTAAAAATGGGGAGAGGTCTGTCCGTAATAAAGTGATGCTCTGCTTTTTTTACACCACACTCCACGAAGCTAGACCTACAGGCTCTAATTTGATCTTATTTTGATTATTGTCCAGTCATATGGTCGTGTGCTAAAAATAAAGACCTAGTTAAGCTGCAGATGGCCCAGAACAGCCCCACACGTCTTTCTCTTCTTTTTAATCAGAGGGCAAATATTTTTTTCATTTACATTTTTTTATTTAACCTTTATTTAATTAGGCAAGTCAGTTAAGAACAAATTCTTATTTACAATGACGGCCTACCCCGGCCAAACCCGGACGACACTGGGCCA
Organism: Hucho hucho; assembly: GCA_003317085.1. NCBI lineage: Eukaryota > Metazoa > Chordata > Actinopteri > Salmoniformes > Salmonidae > Hucho > Hucho hucho. The sequence continues at coordinate 6,642 of QNTS01000243.1, forward strand.
ATTGTGGGCTGCCCTATGGGACTCCCAATCACGGCCAAATGCATCCAGAACAAATTCAAGGAAATGTATAGTATTATACAGGTATAAGTGCATGGAACTCCCTTCCATCTTACATAGTGAACAGCAAACCTGGTTTCCAAAAGAAATGTAAAGCAACATTCCACTGCACAATGCCTCTCCCCCATGTCACCTACTTGTTGTGTGTACAGTATATACTAAAATGTACACTACATGACCAAAAGTATCTGGACACCTGCTCATCGAACATCTCCTTCCAAAATCATGAGCATTAATATGGAGTTGGTCACTCCTTTGCTGCTATAACAGCCTCACTTGTCTGTGAAGGCTTTCCACTAGATGTTGGAACATTGCTGAGGGGACATGCTTCCATTCAGCCACAAGAACATTAGTAGAGACTCGGAGCTACAAAATGGTATATCATACACTGCATTTTTGGAGGAAACAATGGAAAAGTAATTTCGCTTTGAAAGTTGATAAACTTGTAAACTCATTTTTGAGAAAATGGCCTTTGAATGTTTTAGTGAGGTCGGGCACTGATGTTGGGCGATTAGGCCTGGACCGCAGTTGCCGTTCCAATTCATCCCAAAGGTGTTCAATGTGGTTGAGGTCAGGGCTCTGTGCAGGCCAGTCAAGTTCTTCCACACTGATCTCGACAAACCATTTCTGTATTGACCTCGCTTTGTGCAGAGGGGCATTGTCATGCTGAAACAGGAAAGGGTCTGCCCCAAACTGTTGCCACAAAGTTGGAAGCACAGAATCATCTAGAATGTCATTGCATCATGTAGTGTTAAGATTTCCATTCACTGGAACTAAGAGGCCTAGCCCGAACCATGAAAAACAGACCCAGACCATTATTCTTCCTCCACTAAACTTTACAGTTGGCACTATGTGTTTGGGCAGGTAGTGTTCTCCTGGCATCCGCCAAACCCAGATTTGTCTGTCGGACTGCCAGATGGTGTGAAGCCAGAGAACGCGTTTCCACTGCTCCGGAGTCCAATGGCAGCGAGCTTCACACCACTCCAGCCGATGCTCAGCAATGCGCACAGTGATCTTAGGCTTCTGTGCGGCTGCTCGGCCATGGAAACCCATTTCATGAAGCTCCCGACGAACTGTTCTTGGTTCCAGAGGCAGTTTGGAACTCGGTAGTGAGTGTTGCAACCGAGGACAGACAATTGTTACACACTACGCACTTCAGCACTCGCCTCTCCCGTTTTGTGAGCTTGTGTGGCCTACCACTTCGCGTCTGAGCCGTTGTTGCTCTTAGATGTTTCCACTTCACAATAACAGCACTTACAGTTAACTGGGGAAGCTCTAGCAAGGCAGACATTTGACAAACTGACTTTTTGGAAAGGTGGCATCTCATGACGGTGCCACATTGAAAGTCACTGAACTCCTCAGTATGGGCCATTCTACTGCCAATGTTTATTTTATTGAGATTGCATGGCTGTGTGCTCGATTGTATACACTTGTCAGCAAATCTAGTAATTTCAAGAGATGTCCACATACTTTTGTAATGTGTATATACAGCGCATTTGGACAGTATTCAGAACCCTAGACTTTTTCCACATTTTGTTATGTTACAGCCTTATTCTAAAATGGATTAAAAAAATTAAGTATCTCATCAAGCTACAGACAATACCCCATAATGATGAAGTAAAAACTGTTTTTTTCTCACTTTTGAGAAAATGGCCTTTGAATGTTTTGGTATCTAGTGAAGAGCTCTTCTTTGTCTACACCCATTCTACACCCTCTTAAGCTTTAGCCCCACGATCTCGTTTTGCTCTCGGATCGTTCAGAGTGCACACTTGACGCTCTGGCGGATGATTTGTTTACCTATGGATAACATTAAAACAGCTTAACCAGCTCTGCAGGCATAATTTTCATTACGCTTTTTTTTGCAGGCGTTTACTGACACCGGCCATATTCAATGGGTGTTTTACACTTTAGCTTAAGACATGTAGCTAGCTTGCTAGGTAAACAATGAACCGAGCTAGGTAAACAATGTGTAAGATCACACACGTCACGTAACGTTAGCTAACGAGCCAGCCAGCTAACGTTAGCTAGTTAAACAACAATGAACAGAGTGACAAATCATGTTGTTACTACCCTGCATGAATATGCTGGGAGCTAACCAACAAGGTTCAATGTTAGCTAGCTAACAATAGGCTCTAACTAGCAAAGCAAACAGCTCTGGGATACGAATAATACCGTCAGCTAGGGAGCCAGCCAGCTAACGTTAGCTAGCTAGCTAACAGTACACTTTAGCTTAAGACATGTAGCTAGCTAGCTAGGTAAACAATTAACCTAGCTAGGTAAACAATGTGTAAGATCACACACATCACATAACGTTAGCTCACACATCACATAACGTTAGCTAATGAGCCAGCCAGATAACATTAGCTAGTTAAACAACAATTAACATATTACATTTTTTTATTTTATTTAACCTCTCCGGGCTAGGGGGCAGTATTCGGGAGTTCGGAGAGTCTGGCGTGCCCAAAGTAAAATCCCTGTTACTCAGGATATGCATGTAATTAGTTGTATTTGATAGAAAACACTTTGAAGTTTCTAACACTGCTAAAATAATGTCTGTGAGTATAACAGAACTGATATGGCAGGCGAAACACTGAGGAAAATCCATCCGGGAAAATTGCTTTTTTGAGGTCCCATGCAATTGGTAAGGTTTCCTATTGCACAATTAAAAAAATAGCTCCCAGATTGCAGTACCTATGGCTTCCACTGGATGTCAACAGTCTTTAGACAAGGTTTCAGGCTTGTTCTTTGCAAAATGAACAAGTAGCTGTAGTTTATCATTGGGTTCCTCCTTGGGTCTGTAGTCCTGTGGCGCGCTTGACTGAGGCCGCGCTCTTTGTTATTTATCTCCGGTATTGAACATACTACATTCCGTCTTAAATGTTATAGTTTATTTACATATTAGGGTAACTGAGGATTGATTAGAAACGTTGTTTGACTTGTTTGGACGAAGTTTATCGGTACATTTTTGGATTCTTTTGTCTGTATTTTGAACGAGTTGAACGGGTGGATTACTGAACAAAATGTGACAACCAAACAGAGTTTTTGGGAAATAAAGAGGGACTTTATTGAACAAAACAACCATTCTTTGTGTAGCTGGGACCCTTGGGGGAAGATCTTCAAAAGTAAGTGATTTATTTTATTTTAATTTTATTTTAGATTTTTGTGACGCCTGTGATGGTTTGAAATATATTTATATGCAGGAAGTATGCAGGGCGCAGTAAAGTCTATTGTAAATCGGACAAAGCGGTTCGATTACCAAGATTCTAAGCTAAAGAATGGTGTACAACACTTGTATTTTCATGAATGTTTAATATTACGATTTTTGTATTTTGAATTTCGCGCCCTGCAATTTCACCGGATGTTGTCGAGGTGGCACGCTAGCGGGACACTGTTCCGTAAGAAGTTAACATTTATTTAAAATGTGTTTGGGCTAGGCATCCAGCTAGCGGGACAACTTCCGGTGAAACTGGAGGGTGCGCAATTCAAATAAATAATCAGAAAAATGATGGATATTAAACATTTAGGACACATACAAGTGTCTTATATCGGTTGAAAAATTTAATTATTGTTAATCTAACTGCACTGTGCGATTTACAGTAGCCATTAAAGCGAAAGCATGCCATGCAATTGTTTGAGGACAGCGCCCCATATAAAAAAATATTTTAAAAATCCACCGGCACAGGTTTCATAAATTCACAAATAGCGATTAAATATTCACTTACTTTTTGAAACTCTTCCTCTGATTTGTCATGCAAAGGGTCCCAGCTATAATATGTGGTCTCGTTTTGTTAGATAAAATCCTTCTTTATATCCCGAAAAGTCTGTTTAGTTGGCGCCATCGATTTGAGTAATCAACTCGTTCAACATGCAGAGAAAGGAATCCGAAAATCTACCATTAAACTTTGTTTCAATAAGTCAAAATACGTTTCTATTGACTCCTCAGATACCCTAAAATGTAATCAAACTATAATATTTCTTACGGAAAGAAGTATGTTAGGAATAGGAAAACGATTTTAGCAGGTGCGTCTTGTCTTCATGGCGCGTGCAAACCCAAATTTCCAAGACTGTGTCCTTCTACTAAAACTCACATTTCTTATTGGTTTTGGAAGTTACACGCCTGAAACTTTGAACATAGACTGCTGACACCCTGTGGAAGCCATAGGAATTGCATGGGAGCTAGAATTCAGTATGCCCTATACTTTCCATTGTATGTGCATGGGCTCTCAAAAAAAGAACATTCTGGTTGGTTTTTCTTTGGATTTTCTCCTACCATATCTATTGTGTTATATTCTACCACATTAGTTTAACATTTCAACATACTTCAAAGTGTTTTCTTTCCAATGGTACCAATTATATGCATATCCTGGCTTCAGGGCCTGAGCAACAGGCAGTTTACTTTGGGCACGTCAGTCAGGCGGAAATTTAGAAAAAAGGACTAGGCCCTAAGAAGTTAAGTAAGTCAGATAAGAACAAATTCTTATTTACCACGACGGCCTACCAAAAGGCAAAAGGCCTCCTGCAGGGACGGGGGCTGGGATAAAAAAAATATACATAAATATAGGACAAAACACACATCACGACAAGAGAGACAACACAACACTACATAAAGAGAGACCTAAGACAACAATATAGCAAGGCAGCAACACATGAAATACAGCATGGTAGCAACACAACATGACAACAAAATGGTAGCAACATAACATGGTAGTAGCACAAAACATGGTACAAACATTATTGGGCACAGACAACAGCACAATGTGCAAGAAGGTAGAGACAACAATACATCACGCAAAGCAGACACAATTGTCAGTAAGAGTGTCCATGATTGAGTCTTTGAATGAATAGATGGAGATATAACTGTCCAGTTTGAGTTTTTGTTGCAGCTCGTTCAAGTCGCTAGCTGCAGCGAACTGAAAAGACGGGATGTGTGTGCTTTGGGGACCTTTAACAGAATGTGACTGGCAGAACGGGTGTTGTATATGGAGGATGAGGGCTGCAGTAGATATCTCAGATAGTGGGGAGTGAGCAACAACCAGTGGGTCTTGCGACGGGTATACAGAGATGACCAGTTTACAGAGGAATATAGAGTGCAGTGATGTGTCCTATAAGGAGCATTGGTGGCAAATCTGATAGCCAAATGGTAAAGAACATCTAGCCGCTCAAGAGCACCTTTACCAGCCGATCTATAAATTATGTCTCTGTAATCTAGCATGGGTAGGATGGTCACCTGAATCAGGGTTAGTTTGGCAACTGTGGTGAATTTGAGCAATTACGATAAAGGAAACCAAGTCTAGATGTAACTTTAGCCTGTAGCTTTGATATGTGCTGAGAGAAGGACAGTGTATCATCTGGCCATACTCCCAAGTACTTGTAAGAGGTGACTACCTCAAGCTCTAAACCCTCAGAGGTAGTAATCACACCTGTGGGGAGAGGAGCATTCTTCTTACTAAACCACATGAAATTTGTTTTGGAGGTGTTCCGAACATGGTTAAGGGTAGAGAAAGCTTGTTGGACACTGAGAAAGCTTTGTTGTAGAGCGTTTAACACAAAATCTGGGGAGGGGACAGCTGAGTATTAGATTGTATCATCTGCATATAAATGGATGAGAGAGCCTCCTACTGCCTGAGCTATGTTGTTGATGTAAATTGTGAAGAGCGTGGGGCCTAGGATCGAGCCATGGGGTACTCCCTTGGTGACAGGCAGTGGCTGAGACAGCAGATGTTCTGACTTTATACACTGCACTCGAGAGAGGTAGTTAGCAAACCAGGCCAAAGACCCCTCAGAGACACCAATACTCTTTAGCCAGCCCACAAGAATGGAATGGTCTACTGTATCAAAAGCTTTGGCCAAGTCAATAAAAACATTGCTTAGAATCAAGGGCAATGGTGACATCACTGAGGACATCAATAGACATCAAGAAAGCCAGTCATCAAGAAAGCCAGTCAGTTGATTATTAACACGTTTTTCCAACACTTCTGATAAACAGGGCAAAATAGAAATAGGCCTATAACAGTTAGGATCAGCTTGATCACCCCCTTTAAATAAAGGATGACTGCCTTCCAAGCAATGGGAACCTCCCCAGAAAGGAGAGACAGGTTAAAAAGGTTGGCGATAGGCTTGGCGATGATAGGGGCAGCAACCTTAAAGAAGAAAGAGTCTAAACCATCTGACCCAGATATTTTTTGGGGGTCAAGTTTCAGGAGCTCCTTCAGCACCTTGGACTCAATGACCGCTTGCAGGGAGAAAGTTTGTAGCTGGGCAGGGGAAAAAGAGGGAGAAGCGTTGGGGATAGTTGCATTAGAAGGGGTGGGAGATGAGGAAATGTTGGTTGGGCAAGGAGGCATGGCTGAGTCAAATAAGAATCCTTAGGGATAGCCCCCTTTTATTCAATTTTCGCCTAAAATGACATACCAAATCTAACTGCCTGTAGCTCAGGCCCTGAAGCAAGGATATGTATATTGTTGGTACCATTTGAAAGGAAACACTTTGAAGTTTGTGGAAATGTTGTAGGATAATTGAATGTAGGATAATATAATAGATCTGGTAGAAGAAAATACAAAGAAAAAACAACAGTTTTTTTTATACCACCATATTTGAAATGTAAGAGAAAGGTCCCAGTTCTAGCCATCACTCTGGTTGTAATTCCAATGGTGTCCACAAGATGGCAGCAGTGTATGTGCAAAGTTTCAGACAGATAACTTGAAGTATGAGCGTTCTCCATGACATTTAGTGTGAAGTCACCCAAGTACAAATGGGCAAATCGTGAAGGAGACAGTTGAATTCATATAACATTTTTCTGCAAGATTTAGCTTTTCCAGTATTAGTAGCCATATTAAAAGTTCAACATTTGCAAAACAACCAGTTTTCATAACTTCATAACTCTGAATATTCTTATAGTTTTTGTCCAAAAGGAAAAGGCATGCTGTCACAAAGGGTTAGCACCTACATTTTGTGACAGACACAGGGTTTTCATTGGCTATCTAGCTAGCTTTGTTCAAACCTATCACGGTGGAAAAAGTGTTTTGTTGTTAGGAGCTCTCCTCAAACAATAGCATGGCATTTCTTCGCAGTAATAGCTACTGTAAATTGGACGGTGCAGTTATATTAACAAGAATGTAAGCTTTCAGACGATATAAGACATTTGTTGTTTCTCTAAAATCTGCGATCTTGACATAAGGCGCAGCATGATTTACAATTTAATCCCTAAGTTACTGAAGTGGTGATTAAATAGCTCAGCCATGTGCTTCTTGTCAGTAACAACAACATTAAGGGAAGAGGGTTTTTAACCGTTTTCCAGAACTTTTTGGGGTTAGATCCACAGAGATAGAACTGCTCCTTAAAGTAACTAACTTTGGCCTTCTGGATAGCCTGAGTGCACTTATTTCTCATTTGCCTGAACAAGAGCCAGACAGCCTGAGTATGCGTGTGCCGAGCCTTTCGCCAAATGCAATTCTTGAGGAGGAGTAACTCTGAAAGATCACGGTCGAACCAGGGGCTGAACCTGTTTTTAATTCTCATTTTCTTTATGGGGGCATGTTTGTTAACAATACCACTGAAAATATACAAAAAGAAGTTCCAAGCGTCTTCGACAGAGGGAATCAAGCTGATTCTATACCAATTTACAGAGGCCAGGTCATGAAGGAAGGCTTGCTCATTAAAGTTTTTTAGCAACCGTCTATGACAAATCAGGACAGGTCATTTCACTGAGTAGCCATTACGAACACAGGCTGTAAAACAGTGATCACTAAGGTCATTACAGAAAACACCAGACTGATACCTATCAGGATTATTTGTAAGGATAACATAGAGGGACTAGCCTTTTTCTGGGTGTTTGGAGTCATACCTTGTGGGATTGGTAATAATCTCAGAAAGATTTAAGGAGTCCCATTTCTTTAGGACTTGGTCAGGTGGTTTAAGCATGTCCCAGTTTAGGTCACCCAGCAGGACAAATTCAGACTTAGTCTAAGGGGCCAGGAGAGAGCTTAGGGCAGGTGCTGATGGAGGGCGATAGCACCCAGCAACAGTCAACAAAGAGCTATTTGAAAGTTTAATGCTTAAAACCAGCAAATCAAATTGTTTGGGGACAGACTTGGTGGAGACAACCGAGCACTGAAGGTGATTCTTGGTAAAGATTGCCACTTCCACACCTTTGGAAGATCTGTCTTGCCGAAAAAGGTTATAACCAGAAAGGTTAACATCAGTACTCAAAATACTCTTCCTTAACCACGTCTCAGTAATGACAAACATCTGGATTGGAGCTGTGAACCCACACTTTCAATTTATCCATTTTAGGTAATAAGCTTCTAGTGTTAACGTGCAGAAACCAGGCTTTTACGAGAACAGAAATCATTGAAGCAGATATCGGAGCACAAGTCAGAATTGGGGCTAGCAACAGTAGATGGGCCAGGGTGTACATGCACATTTCCAGATATCATCAGCAGTAATACAATCAAGGCACAGCAGAGGACAGGAAGAGCTCTGCAGTGCTAATTTATGACATTTGATTGTGCATCAGATGGCAACAAGATCATATTGTACAGCAATTTCATCAGGTAACATGAATACAAAGCCGGCGAGAGGTGGTTAGAATAGGATGGGAGGCCAATAGTCTGTGTAACCAATAGAGAGTCAGAGTCCCGAGTGTGGGAACAAACAGTCTGTCCCACGGTTGGGTAAACAAGAAAGTTCACAGTCAACAAATCATGCAGGAGTCATGAGGCAAAATAGCAAAATGCACAAGAAAAATATAAAATATATAATGACTTGGGGCTCAGAGTCACTCGCCCCAACAGTGTGTGTGTGCTGGAGGCGAGCGAAAGTTCGGGAGAGGGGAGAGAGTGGTGGGGGTACCTGACCCAGACAGGGGGAGACAGGCCAGGGCAGACGGTGAACAGATCGCCAGGTGGAATCCAAGCAGCAGTGCAGCAGGCAAAGGGAGTAGGTGTCACACTTACTTGGGAGAAGCTTTTATTTCTGGAGTCAGATTTCTTGTAGAAAATGCCAGTGGATGCCAAATCATGTCGTTACTACTCTGCATGAAGATGCTGAGAGCTAACCAACCAGGTTCAATGTTAGCTAGCTAACATTAGGCTCTAACTAGCAAAGCAAACAGTTCTGGGATAGCTATCTAACAGTACACTTTAGCTTGAAATGAAACCACTTTTTGCAAAAGAAAACGTGTAATATCTGAAAATGTAGCTAGCTAACACTAGACTATTTTGCCTGCATACATCATCATGCATGATGGACGCATCTCCCTGTCACGGATTCCATGCCATGGTTGCCCTTAGTTTGAAGATGTAATCCGGAGACAGCTGTTTTCTACATCTCTTTCGCTATCATACTCTAATTCCACAAATTTCAAAACTTGATCCTCCAGAAAGTGGAGAGCAACATTTATGCATCTCCACTACACAATACATTTACTGACCAGCCTTAAATAGATAGAAGCCTTCTATATGGCAGACCAATCTGAACTCATTTCTCGGCATGTCCAGCTCAGTCATTATCTCAGCCAATCATGGCTAGTGGGAAGGTTGCTGACTTTTTCTGTGGCTCGTCATTTTTTCTCGTATTTACAGATGACATACACGTTTGTTATTAAGGCACATGAAAGTTCACATGTTCCAGAATTCCTTTCTGTCAAAAAACGCATTTTGATAAAAATAAAAATAAAACGTTAAAATGACTCTTCCGTGAAGTCGTGACTTGCGACATACGCCTAGTTTCCTGAAACAGGTCACATTTGGGGAGTTTCTCCCATTATTCTCTGCAGATCTTCTCAAGTTCTGTCAGGTTGGATGAGGAGTGTCGCTGTACAGCTATTGATGGTGATGGTGCCAGTTTTCCTCCAGACGTGATCTTTGGCATTGGTTTCAATCTTGGTTTTATCAGACCAGAGAATCTTGTTTCTCATGGTCTGAGTCCTTTAGGTGCCTTTTGGCAAAATCCAAGCACGCTGTCATGTGCCTTTTACTGAGAAGTGGCTTCCGTCTGGGCACTCTCCCACAAAGGCCTGATTGGTGGAGTGCTGCAGAGATGGTTGTACTTCTAGAAGGTTCTCCCATCTCCACAGAGGAACTCTGGAGCTCTGTCAGAGTGACCATTGTGTTCTTGGTTCCCTCCCTAACCAAGGCCCTTCTCCCCCAATTGCACAGTTTGGCATGGCAGCCATCTTGGTGAGTCTTGGTTGTTCCAAACTTCTTCCTTATAAGAATGATGGAGGCCACTGTGTTCTTGGGGACCTTCACTGCTGCAGACATTTTTTGATGCCTTTCCGTAAATCTGTGCCTCAACACAATGCTGCCTACTGACAATTCCTTCAACCTCATGGCTTGGTTTTTGCTCTGACATGCACTGTCAACTGTGGGACCTTATATAGAGAGGTGTGTTCCTTTCCAAATCATGTCCAGTTAATTGAAATTCCCACAGGTGGACTCCAATCAAGTTGTAGAAACATCTCAAGGAAAGTCAATGGAAACAGGATGCACCTGAGCTCAATTTTGAGTCCATAGAATAGGGTCTGAATACTTATGTAAATAAGGTATTTCTGTGTTTATTTGCTAAAATTTCTAAAAACCTGTTTTAACTTTGTCATTATGAGGTATTGTGTGTAGATTGATGAGAAAAAAATATGTAATACGTTTTAGACTAAGCTGTAACGTAACAAAATGTAATAAAAGGGAAGGGTTCTACTTTCCAAATGCACTGTATATTCACACAATTTTCAATTAGAATAAAAACAGTAGCTTGGACATTTTAGAACTACAGAAACAGTTTCAAGTCATCATTAAAGCCAAAAGTTGTGTTGAGTGTTTTCAGCATATGCATCCATAAAGATTCAATTTGAAGTAGTCTCTCTCAATGTCCCCTCCCCTGCGTAACATCTTGATCATTTCTATCCCAATGTATCTCATAGAGCTGATAGGATGTCCGGCTTGTGCAAAATTATCAGCAACAGGATTTTTTGCCTCACCTGTCTGTGTATTGCTGTGGCGCTCATTGATTCTGGTCTTAAGGCTTCTGCGAGTTTTCCCTATGTAGGACAAGCAACAGGGTTATTTCAACATGTAAACAACATTGGTGGACATGCAGGTAATCAGGCCTTTGATCATAAATCTTTGTCCTGTGCAGGGTTTGGGTGAACAAGTCACATTTGTAAGTAAAACTGCATTGAGCACATTGGTCACTTTTGTAATTCCCCTCCGGGACCTTGTCCAATAAGATTTCCCTTTTTTCTGGTAGGTAATCAGATTTGACCACAATGTCTCTCACATTTGTGGATCTTATAAGTGGGGGATGATTAAATATGGGTTTCAGTTGTGGGTCAGTGTCAACAATGTACCAGCGCTTCCTGATAATGTCCTTGACCTTGACTACTTAGGGAGCAGCGGGCCACTTCCGACACTACCCGGTGAAATGTAAGGCGCCAAATTCAAAATCCAAAAGTTGAATTATTAAACATTCATCAACATACAAGTGTTGCATAGCCATCAAAAGCTCTGATTCTTGGCAATATCAAAGCGTTGTCAGATTTCAAAAAGACTTTACGGCGAAAGCACAACATTTGATTGTTTGAGGATAGCACCCCACATATTTTCCACATTAGCATAAATTCATATCCAGCGTGGGTCTCACAAAACCCATATCAGAGCTAAAATAAATCCCTTACCTTTGGAAGAACTTCTGCTGAGGGCTTCCCAAGTGTCCAACGGAGACATCCAATGGTTCTTTTGTTAGAAAAAGTAATTTATCATATCCATGAATCTGTTTGGTTGGCGCGTTATGTTCAGAAAATCCAACGTCGAATCGCCCATTGAAACGTGAAGAGAACGCGTTCAAATATACCTATAAACTTTTCCTAAACAAATCAAAGACCAGTTATAATGCCTCCTTAGCTATCCTTTTATGAATATTAGTGATAATATTTCACTCGGATGGTCACCTAAACGTATAAGTAAAATAAAGTGGGTTGCGCACCCAGTCTCGCGCCCGAGAAATCTTGTTGACATCTGAGCTCCCTTGACCATTTCCTCTTCCTATCCGTTCTGCTCACTGCTACAGCTTCCAGGCTTTGTATAAAGACTGTTGACATCTAGTGGAAGCCATAGGTACTGCATTCTCGGAGCTGGATTGCATTGAAGTCAATGGGGAGAGTCTCAAACAGAGCAAAGGTCCCAAAAAACTGCAATTCCGGATGGATTTTCCTCGGGTTTTCGCCTGCTATATCAGTTCTGTTATACTCACAGACATTATGTTAACACTTTTAGAAACTTCAGAGTGTTTCCTATCCAATGGTACTAATTATGTGCATATCCTATTTTCTGGGCCTCAGTGGCAGGCATTTTACTTTGGGCACGCCAGACTTTCCAAAACCGTCACCTCTGCTGCCGCTCCCTAAGAAGTTAAGGAAAATGCTATATCTGTCGCAAACCAAACACCTCTCATCACCCCGAGAAGACCATCCCCACAGTGAAGCATGGTGGTGGCAGCATCATGCTGTGGGGATGTTTTCATTGTCAGGCACTGGGAAACTGATCAGAATTGAAGGAATGATGGATGGCGCTAAATACAGGGATATTCTTGAGGGAAACCTGTTATAGTCTTCCAGAAATTTGAGACTGGGACGGACGTTCACCTTCCAGCAGGACAATGACCCTTAGCATACTGCTAAAGCAACACTCGAGTGGTTTAAGGGGAAACATTTAAATGTCTTGGAATGGCCTAGTCAAAGCCCACTCCTCATTCCAATTGAGAATCTGTGGTATGACTTAAAAATATTGCTGTACACCAGTAGAACCCATCCAACTTGAAGGAGCTGGAGCAGTTTTGCTTTGAAGAATGGGCAAAAATCCCAGTGGCTAGATGTGCCAAGCTTATAGAGACATACCCCAAGAGACTTGCAGCTATAATTGCTGCAAAAGGTGGCTCCACAAAGTATTGACTTTGGGGGGTGAATAGTTATGCACGCTCAAGTTCTGTTTTTTTGTCTTATTTCTTGTTTTTCACAATACAAAAATATTATTCAAAGTGGTAAGCATGTTGTGTAAATCAAATGATACAAACCCCCCAAAAAATCTATTTTAATTCCAGGTTTTAAGGCAACAAAATAGGAAAAAAGCCAAAGGGTGTGAATACTTTCGCAAGCCACTTTATATCTGAGCGACAGCAGTCAAGCACCCAATCTAACTGGCTAACGTTGGCTAGCTTGCTAGCTACTTCCAGACACAAATGAGAGAACAGCTCACTGAGCATTTTACTCGCCCTAGCAGAGCTGGTTAGGCTGTTTTTATGTTACCCAGAGCTTTGGTGACGGCAACTATGCTGCTAGCAACAATTTCCGTTTATTTGCTAACGTTTACTGACACAGGCCATGTTCAATTTGTAAATGTGTCAGTTACTCTGCACTCTGGCATACTCAGACGAGAGTGCTCTGATATCGGAGTAGATAGCCAGAGCGAATTTACCAGCTACGTCTATAAACAATTTTCGCAATTACAACATTAACATTCTATTGAAATGGTTACTTGTATAGTGGATTCTTTTGTTAAGATTTGTAGCTAGCTAGCCAGCTAAACAACCTAGTCCCAACTCATGATGTTACCACCCTGCACGAATCTGCAGGTAGCTAACAAACCAGATTCAATGTTAGCTAGCTAAGATTAGGCTATATCTAGCAAAGCACATGGCTCTGAGATACGAATAATATTAATACTGTCACGATTATCTCCTTGGACAGACCAATGTGCAGCGAAGTATCCAGAATACATACTTTATTAGCGAACGTGACATGAACAAAACAATAAACGGTGACGTGAACACAAACGCTAAATCCTAAACTGGACACTGACATAAACCTAAACACGATGGCATGAACCTAAACACGATGGCATGAACCTAAACACGATGGCATGAACCTAAACATGATGGCATGAACCTAAACACGATGGCATGAACCTAAACACGATGGCATGAACCTAAACACGATAACCATAACAATTAGGAATAACCCACCCAGCAACAAAGACCAAGCAGCGAGAAGACAAGGAATCCTGGACATGGAGAGAGACGGCGGAGCATCGTCGTCCCAGGAGGAGGAAGAAATCAGCGCAAGCTGAGCGGGGGAGTTACGAGGAGCTATATGGGGCATGGAGCCCGGAGAGGGATAAATATGTTGGGCTTCGCCTGGCCAGAAGGGCCGTACCGCTTCCCCAAAAGACTTTTGGGGGGGGGGTACACGAGGAGGTTGGCCGGTTCAGGGGGGACTCCTGAGCCAAATCCTCGTGCTCCTTGGAGGGAGCATTGGAGGGAGCGTCGCACGGAAAGGACACCGTGCTATGCAGTTTTGCGCACGGTTTCTCCTGTGCGGATTCAGAGGCCGGTGCGAAAAATTCCAGCTCCACTCATCAGTCGGGCTAGACTGAGTGTGCAGCCAGGAAGAGTGGTGCCAGCTCTGCGCGCCAGGTCTCCAGTGCGCCT
>QNTS01000243.1:31112-70993 GCA_003317085.1 Hucho hucho
TTCCCTCATTTTGTCTGTCATAGTTGAAGTGTACCTATGATGAAAATTACAGGCCTCTCTCATCTTTTTAAGTGAGAGAACTTGCACAATTGGTGGCTGACTAAATACTTTTTTGCCCCACTGTATGAGATGAGTAAACACTATGTAAACATTATTTAAACATTATTAAAGATACTAGTGTTCCAAAATTAAAAGTGGCCAGTGATTCCAAGTCTATGTATATAGGGCAGCAGCCTATGAGGTGCAGGGTTGCGTAACCGCGTGGAAGCTGGCTAGTGATTGCTGTTTAACAGTCTGATGGCCATGAGATAGAAGCTGTTTTTCAGTCTCTCGGTCCCAGCTTTGATGCACCTGTACTGACCTCGCCTTCTGGATGATAGCGGGGTGAACAGGCCGTGGCTCGGGTGGTTGATGTCCTTGATGATCTTTTTGGCCTTCCTGTGACATCGAGTGCTGTAGGTCTCATGGAGGGCAGATAGTTAGCCCCCTGTGATGACCCTTCCTTTCTAGAGCAGTGGTCAACAACCGGTGGATCGCGTTCGACTGGTCGATCTCCAAGGCATTCCTAGTTGATCACCAAACATTTCTGTAAAAAACCCAACGATAAAGCTTATTGATCCTATTTGTTTTATTTGTCTCTGGCTTTATTTTTATTTATTTCACCTTTATTTAACCAGGTAAGCTAGTTGAGAACAATTTCTCATTTACAACTGTGACCTGGCCAAGATAAAGCAAAGCAGTTCGACACAAACAATAACACAGAGTTACACATGGAATAAACAAGCATACAGTCAATAACACAAAATAAAAAAAGAAAGTCTATATACAGTTTGTGCAAATGGCTGTCACGACTTCCGCCGAAGTCGGCCACTCTCCTTGTTCGGGCGGTGTTCGGCGGTCGACGTCACCGGTTTACTAGTCATCACCGCTCCTTTTTTCGTTATCCATTGGTTATCTACTTAGGGAGCAGTGGGGCGCTAGCGACACTACCCGGTGAAATGTAAGGCGCCAAATTCAAAATCCAAAAGTTGAATTATTAAACATTCATCAATATACAAGTGTTGCATAGCCATCAAAAGCTCTGATTCTTGGCAATATCACAGCGATGTCAGATTTCAAAAAGGCTTTACGGCGAAAGCACAACATTTGATTGTTTGAGGATAGCACCTACATTATTTATCCATTAGCATAAATTCATAAACCAGCACGGTTCACACAAAACCCATTTCACAGCGAAAACAAATCAATTACCTTTTGAAGAACTTCTGCTGAGGGCTTCCCAAGTGTCCAACGAAGACATCCAATGGTTCTTTTGTTAAAAAAAGTCATTTATTATATCCATAAATCTCAGTTTGGTTGGCGCGTTATGTTCCGAAAATCCAACGCTAGATCCCCACTGCTCCCTACGTAGTTAACACAGTGTCCAAAGAAGGGCCAGAAGTATACAGAATGGTGTCGTCTGCGTAGAGGTGGATCAGAGAATCACCAGTCGCAAGAGCGACATCATTGATGCATACAGAGAAAAGAGTCGGCCGAGAATTGAACACTGTGGCACCCCCATAGAGACTGCCAGAGGTCCAGACAATTGGCCCTCCGACACACTGAACTCTATCGGAGAAGTAGTTGGTGAACCAGGCGAGGCAGTCATTTGAGAAACAAGGCTGTTGAGTCTGCCGATAAGAATACGGTGATTGACAGAGTCGAAAGCCTTGGCCAGGTCGATGAAGACAGCTGCACAGTACTATCTTTAATTGATGGCAGTTAAGATATCATTTAGTACCTTGAGCGTAGCTGAGGTGCACCCATGACCAGCTCGGAAACCGGATTGCACCGCGGAGAAGGTACGGTGGAATTCGAAATGGTCAGTGATCTGTTCATTAATTTGGCTTTCGAAGACTTTAGAAAGGCAGGGCAGGATGGATATAGGTCTAAACAGTTTTGGTCTAGAGCGTCACCCCCTTTGAAGAGGGGGTTGACAGCGACAGCTTTCCAATCTTTAGGGATCTCGGATGAGACAAAACAGAAGTTGAACAGACTAGTAATAGGGGTTGCAACAATGGCGCCGGATAATTTTAGAAAGAGAGGGTCCAGATTGTCTGGGCTGTTGGCGGTATGTGCACCTGATTCAGCTAGCTGAACTTTTGCCATTTTAAACTTTTTCATGTGTGAAGGTAAACTGTAAATTCTGCCTTCCCGGCAGGCCGTATAGGCCTACAGCAGGCCAATTGGATGGCTCAGATGACCGTGTCTGCAGTAACGTAGCAGGCATAAAAGAAAGCTACAGCAAAGTTGATATTGTGCTATTCCAAAATGTTTAAAACCATGATTATAAAGAGACTGTCAACGAATACAGCAAAGAGATGCTGTTTTAATGTGTGAGTTCATGTTTAAGTTCTTACTCAGCACTGTCAACACTTTTGTATTCAACACTTTTATAAGCCATAAATTGTGCGTTCTTCCTATTTCCACTCAGCTCTACAACAAGAACTGCAGCAGTAATGAATGAGTAGGAAATTGTATCTATAGGCTTGCATTGTTGTTATTATTAGTGGCTTGGGTCTTTTTAATATCAAGGAATATTTAACTTTCTCTGTTCATAGGAGTAACAACATGAATTTGTGCATGAAGCAAAAATAATGCAGTGCGACTGGAGTTTCACCATCAGCTGGAAGACGTTGCCACTTTTTGGTCAGAGTCAGTGGAGGAAAGGGAGAGAGGAGGGATGTTGAGAGGCTGACCCTCAGTCTGCTGCTCTCTCCCTCCACTGAGACTGACCATCAGATGCAGGCACCATCAGCCCAGTAAAATAAAAATAAAAAGCAAATTATTTAAATGTATGCTCACTCAGCTGTGCTTCACAAGTAATATAACAGAGGGTAGAAAACAACATACCCCCGCTGATCCTCAACACTGGGGCCCCACAAGGGTGCGTTCTCAGCCCTCTCCTGTACTCCCTGTTCACCCATGACTGCATGGCCATGCACGCCTCCAACTCAATCATCAACTTTGCAGACGACACTACAGTGGTAGGCTTGATTACCAACAACAACGAGACGGCCTACAGGGAGGAGGTGAGGGCCCTCGGAGTGTGGTGTCAGGAAAATAACCTCACACTCAACGTCAACAAAACAAATCAGATTATCGTGGATTTCAGGAAACAGAAGAGGGAGCATCCCTCTATCCACATCGACGGGACAGTAGTGGAGAAGGTGAAAAGTTTTAAGTTCCTCAGCGTACACATCACGGACAAACTGAAATGGTCCACCTACACAGACAGTGTGGTGAAGAAGGCGCAACAGCGCCTCTTCAACCTCAGGAGGCTGAAGAAATTTGGCTTGTCACCAAAAACACTCACAAACTTCTACAGATGCACAATCGAGAGCATCCTGTCGGGCTGTATCACCGCCTGGTACGGCAACTGCTCCACCCACAACCGCAAGGCTCTCCAGAGGGTAGTGAGGTCTGCACAACGCATCATCGGGGGCTAACTACCTGCCCTCCAGGACACCTACACCACCCGATGTCACAGGAAGGCCAAAAAGATCATCAAGGACAACAACCACCCGAGCCACTGCCTATTCACCCCGCTATCATCCAGAATGCGAGGTCAGTACAGGTGCATCAAAGCTGGGACCGAGAGACTGAAAAACAGCTTCTATCAGACTGATAAACAGCCATCACTAACATTGAGTGGCTGCTGCCAACATACTGACTCAAATCTCTAGCCACTTTAATAATTTAAATTGGATGTATTAAATGTATCACTAGTCACTTTAAACAATGCCACTTTATATAATGTTTACATACCCTACATTACTCATCTCATATGTACATTCTGTACTCTATACCATCTGCTGCATCTTGCCTATGCCGTTCGGCCATCGCTCATCCATATATTTATATGTACATATTCTTATTCATTCATTTACACTTGTGTGTATAAGGTAGTTGTTGTGAAATTGTTAGATTACTTGTTAGATATTACTGCATGGTCGGAACTAGAAGCACAAGCATTTCGCTACACTCGCATTAACTTATGCTAACCATGAGTATGTGACCAATAATTTGATTTGATTTGATTTAACAACCGATCTATGACCAGTGTGATCATATATCCTACCTCAAATGTTTTAATATAATAAAAAAATGGCCAACAACAATACATTGGCAGGGCAATTCAAGCAAAGCCAATAATCGTTGGTAACCTCATTGTTACGGTACTGTTTTTAATTGGTTAATGTTGCATAGGCTTACGTTTTTTAAGTCATGTTAAAAAAAATCTGAGCGGTAGATCTTGACTCAGAAAAGGTTGGTGACCACTGTTGAGTTTTCCCTGTCAACACTATCAACATTTCTCTTTACTGTGGCAATTGTGATTGAATCAACGCAATATTAACCACTTTCAATACAACATACCGAAACAAAACAAACTATCCAAGATATGTTGTTTTAGGCAGAACGCATCAGAGTAGGATTCTATTGCATTGATAGAAACGACTCAGTGCCTACTCTACACAGATCAGTGCGGAATATACAATCAGAGATGCAGTAGAACTACAGTTGAAGTCGGAAGTTAACATACACTTATGTTGGAGTCATTAAAACTCATTTTTCAACCACTCCACAAATTTCTTGTTAACAAACTATAGTTTTGGCAACAGTCAATCCTGTAGATGAAACACGTACTGTGTTCATTGAAAAGGTAGTTAACAAATGTCTGTCTAATAAAGTGAATATTAAGTGACATAGTGTTAAGGTCACCCAGTCTTCAAATGTATGTGATTCAACTGACGCAAATTTGTCGAACCTTTTAAGGTTTCTTAATACAGTACCGAAATCTTCCGAAGACTATCCGATTAACTGTACATTTGAGGCAATTGGAGGCGTACCTGTGGATGCATTTCAAGGTCTACCTTCAAACTCAGTGCCTCTTTGCTTTACATCATGGGAAAATCAAAAGAAATCAGCCAAGATCTCAGAAAACAAATTGTAGACCTCCACAACTCTGTTTCATCCTTGGGAGCAATTTCCAAATGCCTGAAGGTACCACGTTCATCTGTACAAACAATAGTACTTTGGTTCGAAAAGTGCAAATCAATCCTAGAACAACAGCAAAGGACCTTGTGAAGATGCTGGAGGAAACAGGTACAAAAGTATCTAGATCCACAGTAAAACGAGTCCTATATCGGCATAACCTGAAAGGCCGCTCAGCAAGGAAGAAGCCACTGCTCCAAAACCGCCATAAAAAAAAGCCAGACTACGGTTTGCACATGGGGACAAAGATTGTACTTTTTGGAGAAATGTCCTCTGGTCTGATGAAACTAAAATATAACTGTCATCATACCGCTCATTTGTGGGCAGAACTGAAAAAGCGTGTGCGAGCAAGGAGGCCTACAAACCTACACCAGCTCTGTCAGGAGGATTGGGACAAAATTCATCCAACTTATTGTGGGAAGCTTGTGGAAGGCTACACAAAACGTTTCATCCAAGTTAAACAATTTAAAGGCAATGCTACCAAATACTAATTGAGTGTATGTAAACTTCTGACCCACTGGGAATGTGATGAAAGAAATAAAAGCTGAAATAAATAATTCTCTCTACTATTATTCTGACATTTCACATTCTTAAAATAAAGTGTTGATCCTAACTGACCGAAAACAGGGAATTTTTGCTAGGATTAAATGCCAGGAATTGTGAAAAATTGAGTTGAAATGAATTTGGCTAAGGTGTATATACACTTTTGTACCTGTATACCATTGCCATATATGGCTCTGTGCCATTTACTTTGAACTGGACTGTGTTTACAGCATGAGTGGTCGCAAGTAGATGTACTTGTTTTGAGTTTTGAGCGAGAGCTCCATGTAGTCACGTGTGCACATTTTGTTCATATCCTTTGCTAGTTAGTGAGTTATTAGCCCAGTTATAGATCATTTGTAGTCAGCAATAGGGGAGTGAAAACATATACATTTCTAGACATCTTTGAAAAGTGAGTCAGGTAAAATAGCTTTTTTTGTCTTAAAGGGGCAGTGTTGTATTTTGAGACATGCTTGAATAAGCTAAGTAGGCAGAGGGTAGCATCATCTGTCAGATTTTCTGTAATAACGGTTTGAGAATATTAATGCATTTTATTTTGTAAAGTGGTTTCTTGCATCAAACAACATAACAACATGTTCAGTCACCTCCTTGTTTTAAGGACAAGTGGATAAACAGGTTAATGTCAAGCCCTGCATGTTTTTTTTCTCATGGAATGTTAGTGTATTAGTGTATATTAGTGTACCTAAGGATCGATTAGAAACGTTGTTTGATTTGTTTGGATGAAGTTTATAGGTATATTTTTACGCTTTGTATGTCTTGTATAATGGACGAGTGTATTCTGGCCACCTGTGAGACTAAATGTCATTCCTGCCCATTTTATGTTTGTACACTGCAAATGAAAATGCCTACAATATTTTTGAACATTGCATGTTTTAATTGGCATCACATCCGGCTGTGATCGGGAGTTCCATAGGGCGGCGCACAATTGGCCCAGCGTCGTTTGCCCGGGGTAGGCTGTCATTGTAAATAAGAATTTGTTCTTAACTTGACTTGCCTAGTTATACAAAAGGTAAAAAAAAAGTATAATATACAATTAACAACGTTGTTATTAAATATCATGAAGTTGTAACTATCCCAACATTTGGATATGCATTGGCACTTGAGGAACTCAACTTGTGTAAGCCTCATTAAGCTAAAAAAGTCTCAATGCTCAACCTTAACATGGGTTGACAATACAACAGAACAAATTACCCAGAATGACATTTACTCTCACAGGTGGCCAAAAATAACCATCTGAAAGGCACGGCCCTACTAAGCCACACTTCGTCTTCTGATCTGACTCGGTGGATCATGGATCAATAACCCAACTAAGTGACCAACTGTCTGGGTCCAAAATAACCCAACGTGTGTTGTGTCCACTTTTTACCCAGCACTGGGTTGTTTTTTTAGAGTGCAGCTTCTGAATGTCATAGAGATGAACCAAAGATACGCATAGCAATTGTGTCTTTCTTGTGCATTTTGAAGCTTGTTTTAGTTTCTTCAAAATCTTAAGGTAACAAGTGGTATGCTTTTTGCCATTTTCTTTAACCCTCTTGCTGTGTTCCGGTCGAATTGGACCGATTTGAACCGAAGTTCTCTCTCTGAAAAATGTAGTTCATTAAATCTGATTGTCATAAGGTTCCATGACTTTGTCCACACAGGGCATCTGAATACACAAAATGATTTTCATTACATTTTGGGTATTTAACTTTTGTACACCTGTAGTGTTCCCGGTCATCAAATGGACACACTTCCTCTCCCAGACCCCCACATGCATGTGTGTTTGAGCACACTCACTCACACACACACACACACACACACACACACACACACACACCTCACTACCTTTCTTGGCTTCCATGGCAACCCCCACGGGAACCTTTCCCAAATAGAATCTTTCCCCCATGGGAACCACACCCATTGGCATTCTCACAAACAATCACAACATTGTTTCAATAATATATAGAATTTTTCTCGCAGCTCTGGTATATAAAGCTTTTTTGTGGCCTTGCTCCCAATTCATTCTGTGGCAGCACAATGACTAAACAATATACTGTATGTGAGGCTCTTGATCATATCTTTGATCATGACACTGGTGAGGAGGAGAGAGTTCTTGTTAAACTTTGACACAAAGTAGTCTGTGATAAATAGCACAGTAGGTTTCATCTGAGTATTTGTTATAGTGAAAACAATTTTTTTACTCAAAAATGAGTTGTATGAGCTCAGGTCAATGAGGCCTACAGGCCATAAATAGCAAATAGAAGTTAAAAACTTGTAATGTTCACAAGAACTTAAGTTGATCAAAAGATCTAACACAATATTAGGTGATAATATATGTATTATTATGGATTTATAATCAGCTATAATGTGCCGGTCATTTTGGACCGGGAACACATAATTCATTAACATGAAACAAACACAACAGGAGGGTTAACAAAAAGTTGGCTATGTTGTACCCTCACATAGGCCTACCCCCTACATTTGAGCACTGGTTTTAACTTAACACACCAAGTCCTTCACGGACACAGAGGAGTGTTGACACTGACTGGCTGACAGATCTATGGACAGACAATAATTTTGTCTGTTTAACAGGTAGGCCTATCTCACAAAGCACTTTTGTTTTTAGTGAATTCAAATAAAAATACTGACTGTTGAAATGTATTACTTGAATTAACCTAATTTCAGCACCATGTTCGGTCCACCTCCCGATTGATTGCGCCGCTGCTGACGCTTCACATTTCAGCATCAAAAAGCTGTCATTGAAGTTACTCAAATCTGGCTTATTGTGTGGTCAATATCTCTGATAGAAAAGTCACATCATGCGCAACAAAACATGTTGTTTGTGTGACGAATATGTGAAGAATATGAGCCCGGAGACAATGGCGGAAACCCATGTGGGTACTGCGGCATTGGCTAGTGTATAAGGAAACAGGGCTAGGAGGGAATTAATTGTATATGAAAACCTGCAAAACAGCTCATGTAAAGCAGGGGGGAAAAAATGCACCACCCTCCCCTGTGCCCAATAAAAATCCACATAACCCTCCCCAAAGCAAAAATAATTGTTACACCCCCCTCCCCTATTTTGGACCCCCTCTCCCCCCAGTAATGTTCAAACTGTCCCAAATCAGTGATTGATTCAGACCTGGGACCACTGAGGTATAAAGAACTGGAGACTGCGTCCAAGATGTCCAATGTTGTTTTCAAGGTAATCTACTCATGTTTGCAGAACTCGGTTTCATCAGGTTTACATGGACAACCATCACATGCGCACTAACACATCATAACGTCATCCAAAAACATGGCAGACATTGGATGGAAATAAAATGTTCATAAATTCTACTGTTAGTGACAGGAAAAAAATCAGCCTGAGACAGACACAATTATTTTATTATTATTGATGTTTTGTGGACAAAGGTGATGAATAAAGTGACTTACTAGGAATTTTCAAATCTTACTTCTCTATGTGGCCGTCTATGTAAATTGTCTTTCTGAGACGGGTGTCAGTTATACTGCAGTACCGATGCAAGACAGTAGGAGCAGTTGAAACCGTGCCTCTAGACTGGAACCATGGCCCCTGATCTTCTTTCTATATCCCATATTTTTTTTTGACTTTCCACATTGTTTTACATGTGACCCTTATCAGATTTGTGCATTTACACTAATGTTGCCTCTGAAGTAGCACACAGATGCAATGCTCATTTCCTTAACATTTTGATGTGGCTGTCATGGTAACAGCAGGTCATGTGCAAAAGAAAAAACATCAGAGCAAAAAAATCTAATCTAAGCAATCAGGTTTGTACCAATATTGATATCCACATATGGAGGTGGTATAAATCAGAAGTGTTTTTTTGCTGTTTATACATTAGGGAAAAGAGCAGATAGGTATCAGATATGCAAATAATTGACAAAAGATCTGAATTGGGCTGCCTTTGTAAACGCATCCAAGGTGTGTGGACTGTCTGACCAATCAGTGACATTAAATTAGATAAATTGACTACTGGGATGGGAAAGTAAATACCAGCAGTGCAAAGATCTTTGAGGCTCTTATTCAATATCCCTGTAATAACATAGCAACATCGTGGTGAAATTCGAAAAACAAAATTGACATTCACTTCAAGTGCCCTTATTTGTTATTTATCTGCATTATACCTTAGAACTTCATATTAGTGGTGGAGAGTGCTTGGGTATATCACTAACCTAACAATACCACAATATCATGGGCCTGACTACCAACCAAAACCCAGCCAGACATCACACGCACAGTTGCACACACAGAAATGCACGAGTAGGGACATACTGCATGTATACATATGAATCTGTTTATCTCTCTTTCTCTCCCACAGACATGGCTAGATATTCATGGGGTGTCTGTTTTGATGTCGCAGTGGGTGCTTTGGCCATGATTGCCGATGGAGCACTGGCGGAATTGAATTGAAATCAAATGAGTGAAGTAAGGGAGAGAGTGATGGAAGGAGACAGAGAGAAGTAGGAGAGAAGACTGTGTTTTTCCTTCAAATAAGGCAAATTGTCAGCGCGACGACTTGACCAGATTAATCTTCATAACTGTGCAAACAATAAAACGAATGGGAATAAAGGGGATGTTATCATAATAGATGGACGCTGTTTAAAAGAGCCTGGACTAGGCAGGTTGCCTGGTCCCAGATCTGCTCGTGCTGTTTAGCCAGCTCAATGAGCATAGGAGTAAGCGAGACAGCACAAACTGATCGGGGACCAGATTAGGGAGGTTGTGCAGTACTTTGTGCTGCAAATCCCAACTCAGACAGAAGCACCTTCGGATCAGCTGATGGCTTCTTTCTGGTCCATAGAATCAAGACCAGTATTGGGATTCGTTAATTGAAAAAGTAATATAAAAAATAACACGCTACATTACAATATTACTTTGCATTGAAAGTACTCGTCATATTACTTTGCTTCCATGAGAAAAATCTCAAAAGCTCATAATTGGTTTGACTGTTGGAAGCGAGGCGAGCTGTGCACGTTATACCAAAGATAGGATACTAATAACTAAAGGCCTGTCCACACGGACGATAACAAAAATAAATATTTGCATTGTGCCTTAGTAGGATAATTTTCTTGTCCCTAAAAACGTAATCAAAAGGGGAGCTTTTTGACTGGGTGCGCAGTCTCAGGAGCACACACAGTTTTGTAATCAGACAACTTTTTTCCCGCTGTGTACATTCACTGGATATATTCACTGCAGTATTAAGCCTAATATTTAGCTAATGAATGATGGGTTAATATGCATAATATTCCAACTTAGGCTACACATCTCTAGCTTGTATGTCCTCACTGTTCTTTTGCGCAATTGCGCACCTGTCTTCTGCTGCTTCAACGATTCCTATTAAATCTTGTGGAGTCCCATGAGATAGGGTGTTGGTCAGAACTTGGTATATCAAGCCGTGTTAGTGTGGGCTGGATAGTCTTTAACAATCCTTGGACAGTGTACATACAGACAGACGCCCGCATGTACACTCACACCTGTTTGATATGATAACTAGCTAGCTTTATCCTTTATCTTGATGATTGGTGGCTTTTAATATAAGTTCCCTGCCTTATCTGTCAGTGAAGCCACCAGGCATTGAAGGAAGGCAGCTAGCTAACTAACTAAAGTTACTTGTTGGTAGCCCTTAATATAACTAATCTGGCGAAAGCTAGCTAGCTGGAGTGATTGTCAGGTAACTTTAGTCACACAGCTTTTACTTTGAAAACCGTCAGCACACATATCCTGTTGCAGGCCCTCCTCTCCAAGCCCACATTGTCTCTGTTCATTAATTCAATATTGTGGATAACATTAGAAAAATGTATTAATGCAGTCCAAATGATTTATCCGTCTTCGTTGTTTAAGTTTGGATATTGATTGAACAAATGGTACCCAGATGACATACAGTATATCTGCTTAATGCATTCAATTGAGGGCTCCCAAACTGTATACAGTCATAAGTCCTAGTTTCCTGCAGCAAGCAAAAAAACGACAAACCAAACTCTGTGGCTATTTCTAAATACCTGCAAATGAATTTCTGGATAGGCTAATGTACCTTGATTTGCTGTGTATAGATACAGTGTATATATTACCAATTATCCTTTGTTAACTTGCAAAGTCCTGTAGTGTACTGAATATTCATCATTATGTACATGTTTTATGTATTTTTTTCTTAACGTAGTGTAGTGTTGTCTGTTTGATAGGCCATCGTTGAAAATAGGTACTACATCACAAAAGACTCACCTAGTAAAAGCATGGTAGAATATATTTGTGAAAAAATTCTGGGTCCTTAGAAAAAAAGGTGTTTTGATTCAAATTACTATTTGCTTGTGACCTATTTTGTTAAATTGTGATTTAAATGGTCTGTGCGTACTTTCACACGTGTGCGTTAATAAAATAAGGAAAGCAACAGTTTTCATTACCTTACAGTAAAAGAGAGACAGAGAAAGAGTAAACATCTCTCAGCACAACAGAAGCATATTTGAGCATGTTACATGAATCTAAATAAAGGTTACAAGTAAAAAATGATAATATGTAATTAACCTTTTTTTTCAGTAATCTCCCAGATTTACAGGGTAAACAAACAAAGGCCGATGATTTCCCCCCAGTTGTACTCTCCACAGACGCATACTTAGGGCTTTAGTCAAAGTAGGCACTACGTTTCACTCACAGTCTCAAGAGAGCACAAAAGACCCCAAAATTGCAGACTTACATTTGTTTCGTTGCCGCTAAGACTCTTTGCATTGTCACCCTCCTGAATGTATTTAGTTATTTGCTTAACAAGTCAAAAAATAAGTTGCATGAACTCACTGTGTGCAATAATAGTGTTAACCATGATTTTTGAATGACTACCTTATCTTTGTACCCCACACATACAATTATCTGTAAGGTCCCTCAGTCGAGCAGTGAATTTCAAACACAGATTCAAACACAAATAACAGGGAGGCTTTCCAATGCCTCACAAAAATGGCACCTATTGGTAGATGGATAAAAATGTATTAAGCAGACATTGAATATCCCTTTGAGCATGGTCAAATTTTTGATTACACTTTGGATGGTGTATCAACACCCAGTCACTACAAAGATACAGGCATCCTTCCTAACTTGCTTGACAGAGAGGACGGAAACCGCTCAGGGATTTTACCATGAGGCCAATGGTAACTTTAAACCAGTTACAGAGTTTAATGTCGGTGACTGGAGAAAACTGAGGATGGATCAACGACATTGTAGTTACTCCACAATACTAACCTAAATGAGTGAAAAGAAGGTAGCCTGTACAGAAAGAAATAGTCCAAAACATGAATCCTGTTTGCAATAAGGCACCAAAAAAAAATGCAACAAAGGTGGAAAAGAAATTAACTTTATGTCCTGAATACAAAGCATTATGTTTTAGGCAAATCCAACACAACACATTACTGAGTACCACTCTTCATATTTTCAAGCATTGTGGCGGCTGCATAATATTATGGGAATGCTTGACATTAGCAAGTACTAAGGAGTTTTTTGTTGTTAATATAAAAGTAACTAATAGAGCTAAAAAACAGGCAAAATCAAGAGGAAAACCTCTTTCAGTCTGCCTTCAAACAGACAAATTCACCTTTCAGCTTCCCTCAGCAGCCTAGTTACAGTTTTGACTTAAATCAGCTTGAAAATCGTTGGCACGACCTGAAAATGGCTGTGTAGCAATGATCAACAACTAACTTGACAGAGCTTGAAGAATTTCTAAATAATGATGTGCAAATATTGTACAATCCTGGTGTGCAAGAGTTACCCAGAAAGAATCACAGCTGTAATTGCTGCCAAAGGTGATTCTAACGTGGATTGACTAAGGGGTGTGAATACCTACAGTACCAGTCAAAAGTTTGGACACACCTACTCATTCAAGGGTTTTTCTTTATTTTTTATATTTTCTACATTGTAGAATAATAGTGAAGACATCAAAACTACGAAATAACCCATATGGAATCATGTAGTAACTAAAAAAGTCTTCAAAGTAGCCACCCTTTGACTTGATGACAGCTTTGCACAATCTTGGCATTCTCTTAACCAGCTTCATGGGGTAGTCACCTGGAATGCATTTCAATTAACAGGTGTGCTTTGTTAAAAGTTAATTTGTGGAATTTCTTCCCTTCTTAATGTGTTTGAGCCAATCAGTTGTGTTATGACAAGGTAGGGGTGATATACAGAAGATAGCCCTTATTTGGTAAAAGACCAGGTCCAATTTATGGCAAGAACAGCTCAAATAAGCAAAGAGAAATTACAGTCCATTATTGCTTTATGAAATGAAGGTTAGCAAATCCGGAAAATTTCAAGAATTTTCAAGTTTATTCAAGAGCAGTCGCAAAAACCATCAAGCGCTATGATAAAGCTGGCTCTCATGAGGACCACCACCTCATGTTTTTGCTGCAGAGGATGAGTTCATTAGAGTTAACTGCACCTCAGATTGCAACCCAAAAACATGCTTCACAGAGTTCAAGTAACAGACATCTCAACATCAACTGTTCAGAGGGGACTGCGTGAATCGGGCCTTCATGGTCGAATTGCTGCAAAGAAACCACTACTAAAGGACACCAATAATAAGAAGAGACTTGCTTGGGCCAAGAAACACGAACAATGGATATTAGACCGGTGGAAATCCAAATTTGAGATTTTTGGTTCCAACCGCCGTGTCTTTGTGAGATGCAGAGTAGATGAACGGATGATCTCTGCATGTGTGGTTCCCACCGTGAAGCATGGAAGAGGAGGTGTGATG
Organism: Hucho hucho; assembly: GCA_003317085.1. NCBI lineage: Eukaryota > Metazoa > Chordata > Actinopteri > Salmoniformes > Salmonidae > Hucho > Hucho hucho. The sequence goes on from QNTS01000243.1 coordinate 45,440, forward strand.
GTGTGGGGGTGCTTTGCTGATGACACTGTCAGTGATTTATTTATGATTCAAGGCATGCTTAACCAGCATGGCTTCCACAGCATTTTGCAGCTATACGCCATCCCAACTGGTTTGCACTTAGTGGGACTATCATTTGTTTTCCAACAGGACAATGACCCAAAACACACCAGGCTGTGTAAGGGCTGTTTGACCAAGGAGAGTGATGGAGTGCTGCATCAGATGACCTGGCCTCCACAATCCCCTGACCTCAACCCAATTGAGATGTTTTGGGACAAGTTTGATGGCAGCCAACAACTGCTCAGCATATGTGGGAACAACTTCAAGACTGTTGGAAAAGCATTCCAGTTGAATCTGGTTGAGATAATGCCAATAGTGTGCAAAGCTGTCATCAAGGCAAAGTTTGGCTATTTTGAAGAACCTAAAATCTAAAATATATTTTGATTTGTTTAACACTTTTTTTTGGTTACTACATATTCCATGTGTGTTATTTCATAGTTTTGATGTCTTCACTATTATTCTACAATGTAGAAAATAGTACAAATAAAGAAAAACCCTTGAATGATTAGGTGTCCAAAGTTTTGACTGGTACTGTTTGTAAATGAGATTTCTGTATTTCATTTTCAATAAATTGGCAAAAAAATCTAAAAACATGTTTTCACTTTGTCATTATGTGGTATTGTGTGTAGATGGGTGAGATTTTTTTTTATTATTCCTTATTGAATTCAGGCTGTAATACAACAAAATGTGGAATAAGTCGAGGGGTATGAATAGTTTCTGCATTTGGGACGCAAACATGCTATTACAAGGTTAGCGTTCATTCGTTCAAAAGCATTTGTCAGAGCAGATAATCAAGTGTTCACACCCTGCAATGAGCAGTGTGAACAACTCGACATAATGAATACAATCTTGCATAGTCTATTAAGGTCTGAGCTTACACATTCACCACAGAGAATAGTCAGGCGTGTGTTGTCTCACCTCGAGATGTGCACCGAAATACTGACTGGCACTGATATGACAGCTGCTCATTGTGCTCTTGAGGAGCATGTATGTTCTCATACCCGCCTGTCAGGAAAGAAGAACAGATATGAAATTTCAGAGAGACTCCATTGATGCTTACTGTTTGTTGTAGTGGGGCATGGCAGTGGTGTAATGGCTCTGATTCCTCTTCTTTTTCTGCCAATATCTTTAATTTTCCCTCCAAACAGCAGCCCTCTCAGAGCCAAGAAGAATATCCCACTTTAAAAGAGGAATTCTGCCAACCTGTGCTGCTGTCACATTATTCTGTACACCAGGGACAGACCACAACAAATTTTTTTTTCATCCAAGGATTGGGTGGGAGGTGGTGGGAGGATCGGAAAAAAACAACCTTTTCTATCGAATCTTAATGACAGGGCAAGGTCACAGCCATATTTCACCAGCATTGGGAGAATCAGTGAGATGTGCAAAGCCTCCACTGTAGTCTGCCTTGCTTATACATTCAGAGAAAGGTGGCTCAGCAGCAACAGCAGCAACAGCCAGGGAAGAATAACACTATCATTCAGGTAGAACTCATCTCATCGCACCACAAGGGCCCTTCTCTGCATGCTGTCAGACCCAGGGGCATGTTGCTCATCAAATCAGGACTGTAAGAGATGCATATCTTTTTTCATATTTTATTCCAAGAACGGTTATTTAGACAGTAAAAGAAACTGGTGGGGATTGAACGAACCCTCGGGGTTGTAACATGTGTCCATACTGCTGGGAGTGTTACCACTAGGCCTTGCAAGCACCACAAAAATGCGTATCTTTAATCTGTGTCGACGAAGAGGAACTGCATCTTCTATTGCCATGCAAAACCCACTAAGAGACCCAATGCAGAAGTGACATTGATGACAAGAAACTGAAGCTACAAACTGATCCTAGACCTGCTAAGAGGCATCAACTTTTTCTAGACTGACTCATCCCCTTTTACACCATCACTAGTTAGCGAGCTGAGCTATGGCTTATGTTCCATGATGATGCAGAACACTGTAGATGAGTGGACAGAGGTACTCTTAAGTAGACCTCTCAAGAAGAAATCCCCGGTATCTGAGCGGAGGGGAAATCTCCCTCAGCCCCGGATCAATCAAATTACACTGGTTGCTCAACTAAAAGTTTTGAGATTAAGCTACGGGATTTAGAGGTAATTTGTGGTTTAGTATGGTGCCCTGCGTCACTGCGTCACTGCTCCAGTCCAGCACAAGGGGGAGTTAGAGCACTGATTATGCTTACTGAAAAATACTCTTCCAAAATTAATGAAAGAGGCAAGTGGAAGGGGGAAAAGACAGCATTCAGAGGTCAAGACAGCGCTGCTCTGAGACAAGCATGGGGACTGGTTTTGATTAATCAATGAGATTTTTATTTTCACTGAATCTCCGTTTGGGTGTTGGTTACACTACAATTAGGGTGTGGAACTGTTGGGATTATTTTGCTCTTACTGTAGTACTGTAGCCTACTCCCGACCGGTGACGTTGTACAGCACCATTATGGGCTATTAGCAGGGCAATAGATACTTTGTGCAAGGAAATTGTTCATCCCGGAGTCGCCTCTTCACTGTTGACATTGGGACTGGTGTTTTGTGGGTACTATTTAATGAAGCTTCCAGTTGAGGACTTGTGAGATGTCTGTTTCTCAACTCGACACTCTAATGTACTTGTCATCTTGCTCAAGTGTGCACTGGGGCCTCCCACTCCTCTTTCTATTCTGTTCTGTGAAAAGAGTAGTACACAGCATTGTACAAGATCTTCAGTTTCTTGGCAATTTCTCGCATGGAATAGCCTTCATTTCTCAGAACAAGAATAGACTGACGAGTTTCAGAAGAAAGTTATTTCTTTATGGCCATGTCGATTGTGTAATCGAACCCGCAAATGCTGATGCTCCAGATACTCAACTAGTCTAAAGAAGGCCTATTTTATTGCTTCTTTAATCAGAACAACAGTTTTCAGCTGTGCTAACATAATTGCAAAAGGGTTTTCTAATGATCAATTAGCCTTTTAAAATGATAAACTTGGATTAGCTAACACAACGTGCCATTGGAACACAGGAGTGATGGTTGCTGATAATACACCTATGTAGATATTCCATAGAAAATCTACTGGTTCCAGCTACAATAGTAATTTACAACATTAACAATGTCTACACTGTAGTTCTGATCAATTTGATGTTATTTTAATGGACAATAAATAGCAAATAGAAGTTCAAAACTTGTAAGGTTCACAAGAACTTAAGTTGATAAAAATATCTAACACAACATTAAGTGATAATATATATATTGTTTTATTTTTTTATTTTTGTTATTTTTTTTGCATTATTAGGCCTGCTTTACAGTTTTGCCGCCTACTGTACCTGTTCATTTTCCTGGGCTTTTGCGTTCGGCGTAGCACAGGCATCTGATGATAGTGTTTACGAATAGCACTGTCCGTGACCAAAATCCCCAAGACTGCCAGTATTTTTGAAATGTCTCCAGTAGATTTTCATGCATTGTGGATGGGGCCTCTCGAATGGCACAGTGGTCTAAGACACTGCATTGCGGTGCAAGCTGCGTTGCTACAGATGCTGGTTTGATACCTGTGCAGTTTGCCACCGGGAGACCCATGAGGTAGCTTTTGGTTTCTCTCCCTCTAAAAACTGAAATAAATCATTCTAAATAACAAACTGGCTTTTTTTTTAAATTTGTGAGAATGTCTCACCCCATGTTCAAGAATGGCCTCACTCTAGGTTAAATGAAAACGAAATAATCTCCAAAATATCGTAATTTTTTAAACAAAGCGATTATTATTATTATTAATTAATTTACAGTACGGACATTGCAATTTAATGCCCTGGCCACATCTGCAGTCCTCATGCCTCCTTTTAGCATAGCTTCTTTTAGCATGCCCTGACAACACCGCTCGCTCACAATACATTTAAAAATCTATATTATTAATTTATTGCACCCTCACTGCTCGCGCTCGTCAACAACCGTCTGCGTTGCCAGGGGCTAAAATAGAAGTCAGTTCTATTTGTGACGCAGATCACAGTGCAAGTCCTCCCATCTCCTCATTGGTTTATAGAAGCAGATACCCACGTGCCATCTCCTCATTGGTTATACCCACGTGGGTGATTGAAAGACGAACTGTGTTGTCGGTCGTCGTGGTACTACTATGAAAGTTTAGATGCCAATCACCATATAAGTTCAAAGAAGAAAAAAGCCTGGAAGGAGGAGAGATGACTAGAAACGATTCAGCTGACCGTTTTATGTGTGGACTAATTGTCGGAGCAGAGGACCTTGTCCAGTTCAGGTAAAATAACAACTCAATGTTTATATCCCAGGACAAATTAGCTAGCAACAGCAAGCTGTCTAAATAGGACAAATTAGCTAGCAAGTGCAAGCTAGCTAGCTAAATTGCCATAAATGTTTAATGCTTTTCGACCTGTCCCCAAATTAATGTAATTGGTTCAGAGTTTGTTTGGATATTTTAACCTGCATGTCGTGATCACGTTTGGTGTGGGGGGACAAAATAAATGTATGCACGATGGCGCACATGCGCAGCAGGTTTGGGTTCTGTGTAAGGCACGTTCACGCAGATGAGCAGGGACCCTGGGCATCTTTCTTTTTTCAGAGTCAGTAGAAAGGACATCTGTGAAAATATATGCTTTTTCCCAAACTGACATTTACCCAACTTTCTAATGAAGATGGAGAAAACTTAAAGTATATTGAGTCTTCCTTGTTTTGTAAGGATTTAATATCGAAAATCAGAATAGAAATACCTTTTACAGTGTACAAGTTACAGATGTTTTGTGTACCGATGGTGTTTTTCTATGGAATGGTTCACAATCAGACACATTCTTATCTGGATTGTATATTTAACACATAGCTGCACCAAAACAGATTACAAATTGTTTTTAGTCTTACATATGATATGACATAAACATGTCAAATAATATCAATAAAACAAGAACTTTATTGAAAGAATAAGGTTAGGTGAACACAGTACATTGTCTCATTCAAACATAAAAGAAAGTTACATTGCTATCATAACCATAACATTATATACAACATTGAAATCAGGGATATTGTCATCAGAATGTATCTGGATTTAAATAATATGTTAAGAATAATGATTTTTACGACATCAATTTAAATGTAAATTCATTCTACTAGGCCTAAGCCTATTACGTGAACTGTCAGAATGGGAACAATTTAAAATCCCAAAATTATTTTAGTCTTTACAAGTCATTTACACTTCCAATGAAATGAGAGTCATTAACCTCTCTAGGAGCGGCAGTTGGGGTGACGGTTTTGGAGCGTCTGGCGTGCCCAAAGTAAAATGCTTGCCACTCAGGCTCAGAAAATAGGATATGCACATAATTAGTACTATTGGATAGGAAACACTCTGAGGTTTCCAAAAGTGTTAACATTTTGTCTGTGAGTATAACAGAACTCATTTGGCAGGCAAAAACCAGAGAAGATTCCATCCGGAAATGTCATTCTGGTGGCTTATGGCCCACTTTGAGAGAGTGCCTATTGAAAATCCTTTATATCAGGACACTGAATGTAGTACCTATGGCTTCCACTGGATGTCAGCAGTCTATATATAAAGTATCATAGCAATCGGAACTAATGTGTTGAATAGGTAGGGGTTTTGGTGAGAGGAGCTCTTTTTCGGTTGCACGTTTTTGGGTGCACGTTTGGCTGAGCGGTCCACTTTATTTGACTTATTTAACGTTTAGGTGACCATCCAAGTGAAAGATTATCACTTTTACTCATAAAAGGATAGCTAAGGATGCATTTTAATTGGTTTTTGTTTTGTTGAGGAAAAGTTTATAGGTTTAGTTGAACGCGTTCTCTTCACGTTGGATTTTCTGAACACAAGGCGCCAACCAAACTGAGATTTATGGATATAATAAATGACTTTTTCTAACCAAATACCCATGGATTGTCTTCGTTGGACACTTAGGAAGCCCTCAGCATAAGTTCTACAAAAGGTAAGGCACAGGTTTTCCCTGTGAAATGCATTTTCTATGGACCGCGCTGGCTAATGATTTCATGGTTATGGAAAATATTGAAGGTGCTACCCTCAAACAATCAAATGTAGTGCTTTCGCCGTAAAGCCTTTTCTGACAACGCTGTGATATTGCCAAGAAGCAGAGCTTTTGATGAGTATGAAACACTTGTATATTGATGCATGTTTAATAATTCAACTTTTGGATTTTGCCTTGCATTTCACCTGGTAGTGTCGCCCCACCACTCCCTAAGAAGTTAATCAAACATGTACACTCCCCTCCATATGAATTTGGACAGTGAGGCAACATTTCTCTATACTTCCGCAGCAATGACGCAACAAATCTCTATACTACAGCATTTTAGATTTGAGATCAAGTGTTTCATATACAGTGGGTCTTACTTTTAAAGTTGCGTCATTGCTGCGGAATGGTATGGCATGTTGGAGTGCATGACATCATAGTATTTTACTGTCAGCCATTGTTGCCATTAATGCTAGTTCGACCACCAGAGGGCAGCGTTGAGAAGTGTGTTGGTATTTAATTAACCTAGTTTTGCCAAATAACACAAAGTTTTACAGATGGTCTCTAAAATTATCTGCCAAAATTGTAGCAACCCCTATTACTAGCCTGTTCAACCTCTCTTTTGTGTCATCTGAGATTCCCAAAGACTGGAAAGCAGCTGCGGTCATCCCCCTCTTCAAAGGGGGAGACACTCTTGACCCAAACTGCTACAGACCTATATCTATCCTACCCTGCCTTTCTAAGGTCTTCGAAAGCCAAGTTAACAAACAGATTACCGACCATTTAGAATCCCACTGTACCTTCTCCGCTATGCAATCTGGTTTCATAGCTGGTCATGGGTGCACCTCAGCCACGCTCAAGGCTCAAGGTCCTAAACGATATCATAACCGCCATCGATAAGAGACATTACTGTGCAGCCGTATTCATTGACCTGGCCAAGGCTTTTGATTCTGTCAATCACCACATTCTTATCGGCAGACTCAACAGCCTTGGTTTCTCAAAAGATTGCCTCGCCTGGTTCACCAACTACTTATCCGATAGAGTTCAGTGTGTCAAATCGGAGGGCCTGTTGTCCAGGCCTCTGGCAGTCTCTATGGGGGTGCCACAGGGTTCAATTCTTGGGCCGACTCGCTTCTCTGTATACATCAATGATGTCGTTCTTGCTGCTGGTGTGTCTCTGATCCACCTCTACGCAGACAACAGCATTCTGTATACTTCTGGCCCTTCTTTGGACACTGTGTTAACTACCCTCCAGATGAGCTTCAATGCAATACGACTTTCCTTCCGTGGCCTCCAACTGCTCTTAAATGCAAGTAAAACTAAATGCATGCTCTTCAACCGATCGCTGCCTGCACCTGCCCGCCCGTCCAGCATCACTACTCTGGACGGTTCTGACTTAGATTATGTGGACAACTACAAATACCTAGGTGTCTGGTTAGACTGTAAACTCTCCTTCCAGACTCACATCAAACATCTCCAATCCAAAGTTAAATCTAGAATTGGCAGTGTCTCAACAAAGCATCTTTCACTCATGCTGCCAAACATACCCTCGTAAAACTGACCATCCTACCGATCCTCGACTTCGGGGATGTCGTTTACAAAATAGCCTCCAATACTCTACTCAACAAATTGGATGCAGTCTATCACAGTGCCATCCATTTTGTCACTAAAGCCCCATATACTACCCACCACTGCGACCTGCACGCTCTCGTTGGCTGGCCCTCGCATCATACTCGTCGCCAAACCCACTGGCTCCAGGTCATCTACAAGTTCCTGCTAGGTAAAGCCCTGCCTTATCTCAGCTCGCTGGTCACCATAGCAGCACCCACCCATAGCACGCGCTCCAGCAGGTATATTTTCCACTGGTCACCCCCAAAGCCAATTCCTCTTTTGGCCGCCTTTCCTTCCAGTTCTCTGCTTCCAATGACTGGAACGAACTACAACAATCACTGAAACTGGAGACACTTATCTCCCTCACCAGCTTTAAGCACCAGCTGTCAGAGCAGCTCACAGATCACTGCACCTGTACATAGCCCATCTGTAAATAGCCCAATCAACTACCTCATCCCCTACCGTATTTATTTATCTTGTTCCTTTGCACCCCAGTATTTCTACTTTGTACATTAATCTACTGCACATCTACCATTCCAGTGTTTAATTGCTATAGTGTAATTACTTCGCCACCATGGCCTATTTATTGCTTACCTTCCTTCTCTTACCTCATTTGCACACATTGTATATAGACTTGTTTTTCTACTGTATTATTGACTGTATGTTTGCTTACTCCATGTGTAACTCTGTGTTGTTGTATGTGTCGAACTGCTTTGCTCTATCTTGGCCAGGTCGCAGTTGTAAATGAGAACTTGTTCTCAACTTGCCTAAATAAATAAAATCCGAAATAAAAAATATAAAAAAATATAACGTTTTCCTAGAATAACCACAGCTCCATGCATACTGATGACAATCAGCAAATACTGATTTGGGGAAAATATCCTTTCTATTGTATTCTGCTATACTTCATCTTATTCATATTGAAAATAAGCATGTGATGTCTGCTAAATTAACAAGGACAGGTAAATAAATCTTCAAATATGCTATTCTTTTATTTTGAAATTAATTGTCTTAGTATCATGTTTTTTTATGACCTTCCTAAACAACATTTTCTTTGTGATTGTGTATATTAAATAGATTTATTAGACTGACGGCTATTGAAAGAACACTCATCGATTCCCGGCTAATCTTGGGCTCCCGAGTGGCGCAGTGGTCTAAGGCACTGTGTCTCAGTGCTAGAAGTGTCACTACAGACAGCCTGGACAGTGCCCCACATCAAAATATTTTTCCACCGGCACAGGTTTCATAAATAGCGATTAAATATTAACTTACTTTTTGAAAATCTTCCTCTGATTTGTCATCCAAAGGGTCCCAGCTATAACACGTAGTGTCGTTTTGTTATATAAAATCCTTCTTTATATCCCAAAAAGTCAGTTTAGTTGGCGCCATCGATTTGAGTAATCGTTCAACATGCAGAGAAAGAATAAAAAAAATCTACCCCTAAATTTTGTTTCAATAAGTCAAAATGCATTTCTATTTACTGCTCAGATACCCTAAAATGTAGAGCGGGTCGAGGGTTTCCTTGGTGTCCACATCCCCAACAAACTGTCACAGTCCAAACATACCAAGACAGTTTTGAAGAGGGCACGAAAACACCTTTTCCCCCTCTGGAGACTGAAAAGATTTGTCATGGGTCCCCAGATCCTCAAAAAGTTCTACAGCTGCAACATCAAGAGCATCCTGACCGGTTGCATCACCGCCTGGTATGGCAACTGCTCTGCATCTGACCGTAAGGCGCTACAGAGGGTAGTGCGTACAGCCCACTACATCACTGGGGCCAAGCTTCCTGACATCCTAGACCTATATACTAGCCGGTTTCAGAGGATGGCCCAAAAAAATGTCAAAGACTACAGTCACCCAAGTCATAGACTTCTCATCTATAGCACGGCAAGCGGTACTGGAGCGCCAGGTCTATGACCAAAAGGCTCATTAACAGCTTCTACCCCCCAAGCCATAAAACTGCTGAACAATTAATCAAATGGCCACCTGGACTATTTACATAGACAACCCTCCCCCCCTTTGTTTTCCACTGCTGCTACTCACTGTTCATTATCTATGCATAGTCACTTTACAAATTACCTCGACTGACCTGTACCCCTGCACATTGACTCGGTACCCCCTCTATATAGCCTCATTATTGTTATGTAATTTTCTTGTGTTGCTTTTTGATTTTATTTTGGATTTTGAATTTGGCGCCTTGCATTTCACCGGGTAGTGTCGGGAGCGCTAGCGCCCCACCACTCCGTAAGTAGTTAATATGAACTGCATTGTTGGTTAAGGGCCGAATACAACAGGTGTAGACCTATTGTATTCAGCGCTTGTGACAAATACAATCCGATCTTTGGTGTGTTTCATCCCCAGAAACCAAGTCAGATACGAGAAGTATTTGACTCCAGCGCCAAGCATGAGGGTGTCTCCATCAACGATGTCCTCCTCGGTGGATCAGAATAACACACTCGGAGTCCTCATCCGATACGGAAATTAACTTATTGCAGTCAAAGGAAATGGGCAACCGATGTTCTACTGCCTCGTTGTCCACCAAGACCACCGCTACTACCTGAGGTTCCTGTGGTATAAAGACAACGACCTCAACAAAGATATCACAGAATACAGGATGAAGGTGCACATGTTCGGCAACAGCCCCTCCCCAGCTGTGACCATCTACGGCCTGAGACTAGCAGCCCAGGGTGGTAAAGAACATGGCACAGATGTAAAACAGTTTGTCATGAGAAACTTCTATGTTTACGATGGACTTACCTCATTCTTCAGTGACAAGAAGCTATCGACATCCTGAAAAGAACAAGAGAAATGTTACCGAAATCTGTGGGACCTTATATAGACAGGCTTGTGCCTTTCCAAATCATGTCCAATCAATTGAATTTACCACAGGTGGACTCCAATCAAGTTTTAGAAACATCTCAAAGATGATCAATGGAAACAGGATGCACCTGAGCTCAATTTCGCATTTCATAGCAAAGGGTCTGAATATGTATGTAAATATGGTATTTCAGTTGTTTTTTTTTATTACATTTTCAAACAGTTCTAAAACCTATTTTCACTTTGTCATTATGGGGTATTGTGTGTAGATTGATGAGGATTTGTTTTTATTTAATCCAATTTAGAATAAGGCTTTAACAAAACAACATGTGGAAAAAGTGAAGGGTGCTGAATACTCCTCCCGAATGCACTGTAAATAGGTAGCTATCAGCAGTAGGCATCACCACTATAGATGGCAAGAAAAACAAACAATACTTAGAGATTACTAATAGTTTATCCATTGAAGTTTAGTTTGTTATTAGCTAGCCAAATTGAGATGATCTGTCATTAGCTAGCTTGCCCAGCTAGCAAGCTTGCTTGACGTCAATTTATGTCTGTCCATGCTTGTCAGCGATGTGCCCTAAAACAATGTTGAAAAGGGGGATAATGTATTGTATTGTGGCAGACTGCACTTGCCCTTAGCTGAAAATGAAACGCTTCAAATGGAAAGAAGCATGACATTATTGAAAACAACCTATATGTGGGGGAAAGCTAGTTGTCACTATGATTGCATTTGTCTTCATGCGCCAAAAGTGCATAATAATACGCGAAGCCCATTCACTGCAGCCCATGGCATCTCACAACAATCTTTTCAAAATGCACAACAGCTATAATTGCATAGCATTAAATACAGGGGGTGTAGTGTAGAAACTTCCCACTGGGCACACACTGGTTGAATCAATGTTGTTCACATGTCATCTAAAGTACGTTGAACTAACATGGAATAGACGTTGAATTGACGTCTGTGCCCAGTGGGTTGTGTGGAGTAGTAACTTGCTAAATTAGCATGAATGCAAAACATTTCTTCATAAACTGGATGGTTCATTGAAATTGATAATAATATTCCTTTCCATTGCCCATAGCAATATAAACACCAAACCATGTATTTCTTAACTACTTAGGGAGCAGTGGGGCGCCAAATTCAAAATCCAAAAGTTGAATTATTAAACATTCATCAATATACAAGTGTTGCATAGTCATCAAAAGCTCTGCTTCTTGGCAATATCACAGCGTTGTCAGATTTCAAAAAGGCGTTACGGCGAAAGCACAACATTTGATTGTTTGAGGATAGCACCTCTAATATTTCTGCATTAGCATAAATTCATAAACCAGCGCGGTTCACACAAAACCCATTTCACAGCGAAAACAAATCCCTTACCTTACCTTTCGAAGAACTTCTGCTGAGGGCTTCCCAAGTGTCCAACGAAGACATCCAATGGTTCTTTTGTTAGAAAAAGTCATTTATTATATAAATAAATCTCTGTTTGGTTGGCGCGTTATGTTCAGAAAATCCAACGTCGAATCGCCCATTGAAACGTGAAGAGAACGCGTTGAAATATACCTATAAACTTTTCCTAAACAAATCAAAGACCAGTTATAATGCATCCTTAGCTATCCTTTTATGAATATTAGCGATAATATTTCACTCGGATGGTAACCTAAACGTTATGAAAGGAAAATAAAGTGGGGCGCGCATCCAGTCTCGCGCCCGAGAAAACTTGTTGACATCTGAGCTCCCCTGATCCTTTCCTGTTTCTATCCGTTTTGCTTACTCCAATCACTCTCAGTCTTTGTATATAGACTGCTGACATCTAGTGGAAGCCATAGGTACTGCAATCTCGGAGCTGGATTGCCTTGAAGTCAATGGGGAGAGTCTCAAACATAGCAAAGGTCACAAAAAACTGCAATTCCGGATTGATTTTCCTTGGGTTTTCGCCTGCTATATCAGTTCTGTTATACTCACAGACATTATGTTAACACTTTCAGAAACTTCAGAGTGTTTCCTATCCAATGGTACTAATTATGTGCATATCCTATTTTCTGGGCCTGAGTGGCAGGCATTTTACTTTGGGCACGCCAGACTCTCCAAAACCTCCCTAAGAAGTTAACCGTATAATGGGTCTCCAAAGGATTATCACAAACTCACAGGAAACAAATCTAATTTAGACTCCTGTTGCAATGCCGGTGTCAGGTAATTTAGTCCCAAGAGTTATTTGAACGTACTGTTCACGCCTTCTTAATTTCACGTGACATAAGGCACAAACGACAGTCCATTACCAAGGGGATTTGACTCATTAGGCTCTGAATAGACTAATTTGATTCTGGTCTAGTTAGACAGAACAACAGAACAGAAAAGTGGCAGGTAATTATGATTCTATAGAAAGGTTAGGAGAAATGTCCATTATAGAAAGACACCTTCTAATGGAGTGCTCATGAGCGAGAGAGAGCGAGAGAACTAATGCATTCTAAAGTCATGTCTTTAAATTGTTAACACTTGCCTTAAAGTCTGCAGTTAAATAATGCATGAGCAATGTCTTCAATCATTTCATAAGGATCCTGACAAAATACCAGACATTTTAGTCAGTTGAAATGTTGATTCAGAGTCTTATCAGACATTACAAAGGCTCATACTGTACAAGCTTACAATAAATTTTAAATCATCAAATATGAATGATTACGCACATAAGGCTTTAAGTAAATTGTTACCTTCTAATCTTCAACTGACGTCTTCAGAATACAATTTATTCTATTGAACCTTTATTTTACCAGGCACATTTTACCAGGCAAGAGGAAAAACGTATCCTGTGGGGCTGAGGGCAGGGATTAAAAGCATAATACAAATATTTTTTTTTTTAAATGGTCACATACACATGGTTAGCAGATGTTATTGCGAGTGTAGCGAAATGCGTGTGCTTCTAGTTTCGACAGTGCAGCAACATCTAACAAGTAATATCTAACAGTTCCACAACAAATACCTAATACACACAAATTTAAGTAAGAAATGGAATAAGAATATATAAATATAAATATATGGATGCGCAATGTCAGAGTGGCATAGGCTAAGATGCAATAGATAGTATAGAATACAGTATATACATATGAGATGAGTAATGCAAGGTATGTAAACATTATTAAACTGGAATTATTAAAGTGGCCAGTGGTTACAAGTCTGTATGCAGCAGCCTCTCTGTGCTATTGATAGCTGTTTAACAGTCTGATGGCCTTGAGATAGAAGCTGTTTTTCAGTCTCTCGGTCCCAGCTTTGATGCACCTGTACTGACCTCACCTTCTGGATGGTAGGGGGGTGAACAGGCAGTGGCTCGGGTGGTTGTTGACCTTGATGATCTTTTTGGCCTTCCTGTGATATCATGTCCTGTAGGTGTCCTGGATTGCAGGTAGTTAACCCCCCTGTTGTACAGACCGCATCACCCTCTGGAGAGCCCTGTGGTTGTGGGTGGTGCAGTTGCCATACCAGGCGGTGATACAGCCCGACAGGATGCTCTCAATTGTGCATCTGTAAAGGTTAGTGAGTGTTTTACGTGACAAACCAAATTTTTTAAGCCTCCTGAGGTTGAAGAGGCACTGTTGTGCCTTCTTCACCATCTGTGTGGGTGGACCATTTCAGTTTGTCAGTGATATGTACGCAGAGGAACTTAAAACTTTCCCCCTTCTCCGCTGCTGTCCCATCGATGTGGATAGGGGGGTGCTCCTTCTGCTGTTTCCTGAAGTCCACGATCATCTCCTTTGTTTTGTTGACGTTGAGTGAAAGGTTGTTTTCCTGACACCACACTCCGAGAGCCCTCACCTCCTCTCTGTAGGCTGTCTCATCGTTGTTGGTAATCAAATCTACTACTGTTATGTCGTCTGCAAACTTGATGATTGAGTTGGAGGCATACATGGCCCCACAGTCATGGTTGAACAGGGAGTACAGGAGGGGGTTGAGCACGCACTCTTCTGGGGCCCCAGTGTTGAGGATCAGCGAAGTGGAGATGTTGTTTCCTACCTTTGCCACCTGGGGGCAGCCCGTCAGGAAGTCCAGGACCCAATTGCGCAGGGTGGAGTTGAGACCCAGGCAGGGCCTCAAGCTTTATGATGAGCTTGGAGGGAACCCTGGTGTTGGATGCTGAGCTATAGTCAATGAACAGCATTCTTACATAGGTATTCCTCTTGTCCAGATGGGATGGAGCAGTGTGCACTGTGATGGCGATTGCATCGTCTGTGGACCTATTGGGGCGGTAATTAAATTGAAGTGGGTCTAGGGTGACAGGTAAGATGGAGGTGATTTGATTCTTGACTAGTCTCTCAAAGCACTTCATGATGACAGAAGTGAGTGCTACGGGGTGATAGTCAGTTACCTTTACTTTCTTAGGTACAGGAACAATGGTGGCCATCTTGAAGTATTTGGGGACAGCAGACTAGGATAGGGAGAGATTGAATATGTCCGCAAACACACCAGCCAGCTGGTCTGCGCATGCTCTGAAGGCGTGGCTAGAGATGCCGTCTGAGCCATTAGCCTTGCGAGGGTTAACACGTTTAATTGTCTTACTCACGTTGGCCATGTAGAAGGAGAGCCCACAGTCCTTGGCATCGGACGGGCCAGTTGTAGCTGCTGAAGTTGCGTCGTCGGGCAGACCGTTGTGGCGACGTCGGACGGCCCAGTTGCAGCTGCCAAAGTTGCGACGGATCCAGACGGACCAGTCGCATCGTCGTCGTACGGGCCGTTCCCGCTGTCTCCCTTAATGATACATTATTCTGTCACGTTGGTGCGTGTGAGGACCTGTGCTGTGGTACTCCTTGCTCTTTTGTTTGTGTTTCAACCCTGCATTTTGTTTACGTGTTTGTTTGGTTTTCGTCCCCGTGCCTTTACACGGCACGCCGTAATTTGGGCTGAATAAAAAAAACTATTACGCATTCCTGTTTCATCATGCAAGCGTGACAGTTTCTAGCTATTTTGTTGGTACGGTGCCTCGAGGGAAAAACAATAGTAAAATTTCAATTTTTTTCCCCCTAGTTTTTGAAGCGAAGAACTTTAGGGAGTATGGGGGGAATTCCAACCCGAGTTATTCTCACGTAAATGGAAAGTAATTCCTTTTTTTGCACTTTTCTTTCTATGTGTAATCTGATCTTGAATTTAAGCATGAGTAAATAGCATGCTATTTACCACCTATTAATTTGGGGTGGAGATCAAAGAAATTAAGGTATGGCTGAGGTGTTACTACAAATACGCCGTATTCTGACCTTTTGAGCAACCTGTTGGTTTCATGTGTAACAACATCTATTTTATTTTCTCCGATAGAAATAACACCATTCTCCATCCACTGTAATTTACAAATGGATCAAAATCAAATCAAATCAAATTTATTTATAAAGCCCTTCTTACATCAGCTGTACAGAAACCCAGCCTAAAACCCCAAACAGCAAGCAATGCAGGTGTAAAAGCACGGTGGCTAGGAAAAACTCCCTAGAAAGGCCAAAACCTAGGAAAAAACCTAGAGAGGAACCAGGCTGTGAGGGGTGGCCAGTCCTCTTCTGGCTGTGCCGGGTGCAGATTATAACAGAACATGGACAAGATTTTAAAATGTTCATAAAACAGCAGCACGGCCAGGTGGACTCGGGACATCAAGGAGTCATCAGGCCAGGTAGGCCTTGAGGAATGGTCCTAATGCTCAGGTCCTCTGAGAGAGAGAGAAAAAAAAGAAAGAGAGAGAGAGATAATTAGAGAGAGCATACTTAAATTCACACAGGACACCAGATAAGAGAAGAAATACTCCAGATATAACAGACAGACCCTAGCCCCCCGACACATAAACTACTGCAGCATAAATACTGGGGGCTGAGACAGGAGGGGTCGGGAGACACTGTGGCCCCGTCCGACGATACCCCCGGACAGGGCCAAACAGGCAGGATATAACCCCACCCACTCTGCCGAAGCACAGCCCCCACACCACTAGAGGGATATCTTCAACCACCAACTTACCATCCTGAGACAAGGCTGAGTATAGCCCACAAGATCTCCGCAACGGCACCAGTAAGCCAGTGACTCAGCCCCTGTAATAGGGTTAGAGGCAGAGAATCCCAGTGGAGGGGAACCGGCCAGGCAAAGACAGCAAGGGTGGTTCGTTGCTCCAGTGCCTTTCCGTTNCGTCTTGTGACCGTAGCGTACGTGTAGGTATGTACGGCAGGACCAAATCGGAAAGATAGGTAGGAGCAAGCCCATGTAATGCTTTGTAGGTTAGCAGTAAAACCTTGAAATCAGCCCTTGCCTTAACAGGAAGCCAGTGTAGAGAGGCTAGTACTGGAGTAATATGATCAAATTTTGGGGTTCTAGTCAAGATTCTAGCAGCCGTGTTTAGCACTAACTGAAGTTTATTTAGTGCTTTATCCGGGTAGCCGGAAAGTAAAGCATTGCAGTAGTCTAACCTAGAAGTTACAAACGCATGGATTAACTTTTCTGCATCATTTTTGGACAGAAAGTTTCAGATTTTTACAATGTTACGTAGATGGAAAAAAGCTGTCCTTGAAACAGTCTTGATATGTTCGTCAAAAGAGAGATCAGGGTCCAGAGTAACGCCAAGGTCCTTCACAGTTTTATTTGAGACGACTGTACAACCATCAAGATTAATTGTCAGATTCAACAGAAGATCTCTTTGTTTCTTGGGACCTAGAACTAGCAAAGTTTAAAAGTAGAAAATTTTCCGACATCCACTTCCTTATGTCTGAAACACAGGCTTGATAAGAGATAGGTAAATTAGTAACCTGTTTGGATGAGGGGATTTGTACATATAAATTACAAATGTTTTAGACCTATTTTAGCTTATGATCGCTGGAGACAAATGTGAAACTAGTCATACGGCAGCAAAATGAAGCATATTAACATATCACCTTTTCCAAAGTGAAGTTTATGAAATGCTGACCTTATAACTTGCAGGGATGACATTTAGAGACCAAAGCTATAAACTTTCAGCCATGAGCAAATAAAAGTATAGCGCCAAACCTACCGAGTTGATTTATGATTTCTAGAGTGTTTTAATTATATACCCAGACTCTTCACTGTATTTTTTGTTTGACTATTTGTATGGTGTTAAATATTAACCAATATTGGTAGCCACCATCAGTTATACCCACATACAATTGTCACTTTATTGTTAGTTTCCTTACATTTTGCATCATTCTATTAAATATTTAGTTTACCTTTCTTTCCTCTCTAACGTTTGTGTGGTTGTTCCTGAGAAGCACTGGCAATAGTGCATCATATTATCATATTATAATTTCGGACATGTCTATTTGAATCATTATGGAACACAGACCATACATAGCAGTTTAAACCTGGAGCCTGGCGCACGGTTCACAATGACTGCACTGTTGTCATCACAGTTCCATGATTAGTGAGGATTATTAGGGTAGATTTATAGGACTACTGTTCAACCCCAATTGTAAACTTTTTTCACCTTCCAATTTTTAATGGATTGAACAATTGAATATGGCAACTTTCAGGAGGAATCAGACCACTGTATTGTTCCTTCACCAATATATTTTGTGCATTAAGGCTCTCAAAACCTATTATTCATAAAAATGTCCTACCCTAAATAATTTTTCAATCTACCAATTGGTGCTGAAAAGGAGACATACAGTGGCTTGCGAAAGTATTCACACCCCTTGGCATTTTTCCTATTTTTTTTTACTTACAACCTGGAATTAAAATATATTTTTTGGGGGGGTTTATCATTTGATTTACACAACATGCCTACCACTTTGGAGAAACAAGCAAGAAATAAGACAAAAAAATTGAACTTGAGTGTGCATAACTATTCACCCCCCAAAGTCAATACTTTGTAGAGCCACCTTTTGCAGCAATTACAGCTGCAAGTCTCTTGGGGTATGTCTCTATAAGCTTGGGACATCTAGCCACTGGGATTTTTGCCCGTTCTTCAAAGCAAAACTGCTCCAGCTCCTTCAAGTCATCTTTAAGTCATACCACAGATTCTCAATTGGATTGAGGTCTGGGCTTTGACTAGGCCATTCCAAGACATTTAAATGTTTCCCCATAAACATCTTGAGTGTTGCTTTAGCAGTCTGCTTAGGATCATTGTCCTGCTGGAAGGTGAACCTCCGTCCCAGTCTCAAATCTCTGGAAGACTGAAACAGGTTTCCCTCAAGAATTTCCCTGTATTTAGCACCATTCATCATTCCTTCAATTCTAACAAGTTTCCCAGTGCCTGCCGATGAAAACATCCCCACAGCATGATGCTGCAACCACCATGCTTCACTGTGGGGATGGTGTTCTCGGGGTGATGAGAGGTGTTGGGTTTGCGCCAGATATAGCGTTTATCTTGATGGCCAAAAACCTCAATATTAGTCTCATCTGACCAGAGTACCTTCTTCCATATGTTTGGGGAGTCTCCCACATGCCTTTTGGCAAACACTTAAGCAATGGCTTTTTTCTGATCACTCTTCTGTAAAGCCCAGCTCTGTGGAGTGTACGGCTTAAAGTGGTCCTATGGACAGATACTCCAATCTCCGCTGTGGAGCTTTGCAGCTCTTCAGGGTTATCTTTGGTCTCTTTGTTGCATTCTCTGATAGATGCCCTCCTTGCCTGGTCCATGAGTTTTGTTGGGCGGCCCTCTCTTGGCAGGTTTGTTGTGGTGCCATATTCTTAAAAAGTTTTAATAATGGATTTAATGGTTCTCTGTTGGATGTTCAAAGATTATAACATTTTTTAATAACCCAACCTTTAAGTTATCAAAAAATATATAAAAAAATTATTGAATGTAACATTGAATTTGCATTACTGCTATTAGCCAATAGAAATGCATTGAATAAAATATTTACTACATAGATAGTCCCCCCAAAAATCTAAAGGAAATTTGCTCAAAGGTGTCTGTTCCACAGTAGCAGTCTAAAGTTGGACACACCTACTCATTCCAGGGTTTTTCATTATTTTTACTATTTTCCACAATGTAGAATAATATTGAAGACAACTATGAAATAACACATATGGAATCATGTAGTAACCAAATTTGAGATTTTTCAAAGTAGCCAACCTTGACAGCTGTGCACACTCTTGGCATTCTCTCAACCAGCTTCATGAGGTAATCACCTGGAATGCATTTAAATATATTTGTGGAATTTCTTTCCTTCTTAATGCGTTTGAGCCAATCAGTTGTGTTGTGACAAGGTAGGGGTGGTAAACAGAATATAGCTCTATTTGGTAAAAGACCAAGTCCATATTATGGCAAGAACAGCTCAAATAAGCAAAGAAAAATGACAGTTCATCATTACTTTATGACATGAAGGTCAGTCAATTTGTCACACAGCTAGGAGTGGTGGGTGCGGAGTCAGGCGCAGAGAGCAGAGGATCAGGAAACCGACTTTATTGCGGTGCGTAAAATGTCAAACGCCAAACAACAGGCGAACTAAACAGAAGAGCGGCCCAAAACAGGACACCGAACACAGCAAGAGAAACACAACCAATAGTCCACCGACAAACAGAAAACAGGCCCGCACAAAAAGGAGGCGGGCCTAACCGGGCTTAAATAGCCCTAACAAAAAACACAAACAAGGAACAGGTGTAACCAATACAGAAAAATCAACGGAAAGGAAAAGGGGGTCGGTGGCAGCTAGTAGGCCGGTGACGACGACCGCCGAACGCCGCCCGAACAGGCAGTGGAGCCACCTTTGGTGGAAGTCGTGACACAATTCGGAAAATTTCAAGTGCAGTTGCAAAAACCATCAAGCGCTATGATGAAACTGGCTCTCATGAGGACGGACACAGGAAAGGAAGACCCAGAGTTAACTCTGCTGCAGAGGATAAGTTCATTAGAGTTACCAGCCTCAGAAATTGCAGCCAAAATAAATACTTCACAGAGTTCAAGTAACAGGACACATCATGACATCAACTGTTCAGACGAGACTGCGTGAATCAGGCCTTCATGGTCAAATTGCTGCAAAGAAACTACTACAAAATGACTATTAATTAAGAAGAAGAGACTTGCTTGGGCCAAGAAACATGAGCAATGGACATTAGACAGGTGGAAATCTGTCCTTTGTTCTGATGAGTCCAAATTTGAGATTTTTGGTTCCAACCACAGTGTCTTTGTTAAACACAGAGTAGGTGAACGGATGATCTCCCAATGTGTGGTTCCCACCATGAAGCATGGAGGAGGAGGTGTGATAGTGTGGGGGTGCTTTGTTGGTGATTTATTTTTGAATTCAAGGTACGCTTAACCAGCATGGATACCTGAGCATTCTGTAATGATACGCCATCCCATCTGGTTTGTGTTAGTGGGACTAGCATTTGTTTTTCAACAGGACAATGACCCAACACACCTCCAGGCTGTGTAAGGGTTATTTGACCAAGAAGGAGAGTGTTGGAGGGCTGCATCAGATGACCTAGCGTCCACAATAACCTGACCTTAACCTAATTGAGATGGTTTGGGATGAGTTGGACTGCAGAGTGAAGGAAAAGCAGCCAACAAGTGCTCAGCATATGTGGGAACTCCTTCAAGGCAGTTGAAGCTGGTTGAGAGAATGCCAAGAGTGTGCAAAGCTGTCATCAAGGCAAAGGGTGGCTACTTTGAAGAATATAAAACATAAAAGATTCCATATGTGTTATTTAATTGTTTTGATGTCTTCACTATTATTATACAATGTAGAAAATAGTACAAATAAAGAAAAACCCTTGAATGAGTAGGTGTGTCCAAACTTTTGACTGGTACTTTATTTCTGAGAAATGCACTAAGTGATCAACAGTATGTGAACGCCTTCTCTTCAAACATCTCATTCCAAAATGTTGGCCATTAATATGGAGTTGGTCCCTCCCTTTGCAGCTATAACAGCCTTCACTCTTCTGGGAAGTCTTTCCACTAGATGTTGGAACATTGCAGCGATTAGGCCTGACTCGCAATCGGTGAGCCAGCCCAAATGTCGTCGACAGATGGCGCCGAGAGATATAACAGCTCTGCTTCTAGAAACGTTGCAGTAATTCGTTTTTTTGTCTGTTATTTCTTACATTATTAGCCCAGAATTGTTTTTGTTTTATTACATACAGACGGAAATACCTTTTGGATATCAGAGCGGCGGCAACTCACCAGCATTACGACCAGTATTATGACTTTTCCAAATGTGAATCTTTGTTCGTACCCCGCAGGGTAATTGAACTTATTCCAGAGGCTTCTCCAAAACACTGCCGGCGGAGAAGAGGTATTCTGAGTGGGCTTCTAGTCCGACTCAGGAGGTGTGCACACCATCCCCCGCTTCCGAGTATATTACTTGCTAATGTTAAGTCTCTGGATAGTAAAGTAGACGAGCTCAGGGCGAGGATCTCCTTCCAGAGAGACGTCAGGGATTGTAACATACTCTGTTTAACGGAAACATGTCTCTCTCAGGATATACTGTCCACGTTCATACAGCCAGCTGGGTTCTCAGTGCATCTCGCACAGGAATAAGGAACTCTCTGGGAAGAAGAAAGGGGTGGGGGGTGTATGTTTTATGATTAACTAATCATGGTGTGATTGTGATAACATACAGAATCTAAAGTCCTTTTGTTCACCCAACCTAGAATACCTCACAATCAAATGCCGACAGTGTTACCTCCCAAGATAATTCTCTTCGGTTATAGTCACAGCCATGTATATTCCCCCTCAAGCCGATATCACGACTGCCCTAAAATAACTACACTGGAATTTATGCAAACTGGAAATCACATATCCTGAGGCCGCATGTTTTGTAACTGTGGATTTTAACAAAGATAATTTGAGGAAAGCGCGACCAAAGTTCTACCAACACATTGACTGTAGTACTTGCTCTGGAAAAACATTGGACCATTGCTACTCAAAATTCCTACAAGGCCCTTCCCCGCCCTCCCTTTGGCAAATCAGATCACGACTCCATTTTGCTCCTCCCTTGCTATAGGCAGAAACTCAAACAGGAAGTACCCGTGCTAAGGTCTATTGAACGCTGGTCTGACCAATCGGATTCAAGATTGTTTTGATCACGCAGACTGGGATATATTCCGGGTAGCCTGAAAGAATAACATTGACGAATACATGGATACAGTGACTGAGTTCATCAGGAAGTCTATAGGAGATGGCAGCATACACGCAAAACTGAAAGGACAAACCGTCACAATTCAACAGCCAAGACACGAGACATATGTGGCAGGGTCTACAGACAAACACAGACAACAAAGGGAAAACCAGCCACATTGCGGACATCAACGTCTTGCTTCCAGACAAGCTAAACATCTTCTTCGCCCGCTTTGAGGATAACACAACGCCACCGACACGGCCCGCTACCAAGGACTGTGGGCTCTCCTTCTCCATGGCCGTCGTGAGTAAGATATTTAAGGATGTTATCCCACGCAAGGCTTCCGGTCCAGATGGCATCCCTAGCCACGTCCTCAGAGCATACGCAGACCAACTGGCTGGAGTGTTTACAGACATATTCAAGCTCTCCCTATCTGAGTCTGCTGTCCCCACTTCCTTCAAGATGTCCACCATTGTTCCTGTACCCAAGAAAGTAAAGGTAACTGAACTAAATTACTATCAACCTGTAGCACTCACTTATATCATCATGAAGTGCTTTGAGAGGCTAGTTAAGGATCATATCACCTCTACCTTACCTGTCACCCTAGACCCACTTCAAATTGTTAACCGCCCCCATAGACAATTCAATCGCCATCGCAATGCACACTACCATATCCCATCTGGACAAGTGGAAAACCTATGTAAGAATGCTGTTCATTGACTACAGCTCAGCATCCAACACCATAGTACCCTCCAAGCTCATCATTAAGCTTGGGCCCTGGGTCTGAACCCAACCCTGTGCAACTGGGTCCTGGACTTCCTGACGGGCCGCACCCAGGTGGTGAAGGTAGGAAACAACACCTCCACTTCGCTGATCCTCAACACAGGGGCCCCACAAGGTGCGTGTTCAGCCCCCTCCTGTACTCCCTGTTAACCCATGACTGCGTGGCCACGGACGCTTCGAACTCAATCATCAAGTTTGCATACGACACAACAGTAGTAGGCCTGATTACCAACAATGATGAGACAATCTACAGTGAGGAGGTGAGGGCCCTGGGAGAGTCGTGTCAGGAAAATAACCTCTCTAAATGTTATCAAATCAAAGGAGCTGATCGTGGACTTCAGGAAATAGCAGAGGGAGCATGCCTTAACTTCTTAGGGAGCGGTAGCAGAGGTGACGGTTTTGGAGAGTCTGGCGTGCCCAAAGTAAAATGACTGCCACTCAGGCCTAGAAAATAGGATATGCACAGAATTAGTGATATTGGATAGGAAACACTCTGAAGGTTCTAAAAGTGTTAAGATAATGTATGTGAGTATAACAGAACTGATATAGCAGGCGAAAACCCGAGGAAAATCCATGCGGATTTGCAGTCTTTTTTGTAAATGACCTTCTTCTCCAGGCTGCCTATTCATTTGTATTTTACCTAGGACTGAGACTGCAGTACCTATGGCTTCCACTAGATGTCAACAGTCTTTATACAGAGTCTGGAAGCTGTAGCAGTAAGCAGAACGGATAGGAAGAGGAAGTAGTCAGGGGACCACTTTTGTTTACAACGTTTGACGGGCGCGAGATTGTGAACGCACACCACTTTATTTTCCTTTCCTACTGTTCACGTTATCGTCCGGTTGAAATATTACAGTAAATATACATAAAAGGATACCTAAGGATACATAAAAAATTATGTTTGATTTGTTTGTAGAAAGTTTATAGGTATAATTTGAACGTGTTCTCTTCACGGTTCAATGGGCGACTCAACGGTGGATTTTCTGATCATAACGCGCTAACCAAATGGAGATTTATGGATATAATAAATTACTTTTTCTAACAAAAGAACCATTGGATGTCTTCGTTGGACACTTGGGAAGCCCTCAGCAGAAGTTCTTCGAAAGGTAAGTGATATTTTTTAGCTCTTATATGGGTTTGTGTGACCCGCGCTGGATATGAATTTATGCTCATGTGGAAAATATGTGGGGTGCTATCCTCAAACAATCAAATGTTGTGCTTGCGCCGTAAAGCCTTTTTGAAATCTGACAATGCTGTGATATTGCCAAGAAGCAGAGATTTTGATGACTATGCAACACTTGTATATTGATGAATGTTTAATAATTCAACTTTTGGATTTTGAATTTGGCGCCTTGCATTTCACCGGGTAGTGTCGGGAGTGGAGCGCTCCTTAAGAAGTTAAAGTGGCTAGAGATTTGAGTCGATGGCCGAATGACATAGGCAAGATTCAGTACAGTGTATACATATGAGATGAGTAATGTCGGATATGTAAACATTATATAAAAAATTGTTTAAAGTGACTAGTGATACATTTGTTACATCCAATTTTCAATTATTTAAAGTGGCTAGAGATTTAAGTCAGTATGTTGGCAGCAGCCGCTCAATGTTAGTGATGGCTGTTTAACAGTCTGATGGCCTTGAGATAGAAGCTGTTTTTCAGTCTCTCAGTCCCAGCTTTGATGAACCTGTACTGACCTGGCCTTCTGGATGATAGCGGGGTGAACAGGCAGTGGCTCGGGTGGTTGTTGTCCTTGATGATCTTTTTGGCCTTCCTGTGACATCGGGTGGTGTAGGTGTCCTGGAGGGCAGGTAGTTTACCCCCGGTGATGCGTTGTGCAGTCCTCAATACCCTCTGGAGAGCCTTACGGTTGAGGGCGGAGCAGTTGCCGTACCAGGCGGTGATACAGCCCAACAGGATGCTCTCGATTGTGCATCTGCAGAAGATTGTGAGTGATTTTGGTGACAAGCCGAATTTCTTCAGCCTCCTGAGGTTGAAGAGGTGCTGTTGCGCCTTCTTCACCAAGCTGTCTGTGTGGGTGGACCATTTCAGTTTGTCCGTGATGTGTACGCCGAGGAACTTAAAACTTTCCACCTTCTCCACTACTGTCCCGTCGATGTGGATAGGGGGGTGCTCCCTCTCCTGTTTCCTGAAGTCCACGATCATCTCCTTTGTTTTGTTGACGTTGAGTGAGAGGTTATTTTCCTGACACCACACTCCGAGGGCCCTCACCTCCTTCCTGTAGGCCGTATCATCGTTGTTGGTAACCAAGCCTACCACTGTAGTGTCGTCAGCAA
>QNTS01000243.1:75185-152734 GCA_003317085.1 Hucho hucho
ACAGGAACAATGGTGGCCCTCTTGAAGCATGTGGGAACAGCAGACTGGGATAGGGACTGATTGAATATGTCCGTAAACACACCAGCCAGCTGGTCTGCGCATGCTCTGAGGACACGGCCAGGGATGCCATCTGGGCCAGCAGCCTTGCGAGGGTTAACACATTTAAATGTTTTACTCACGTTGGCTGCGGTGAACGTGAGCCCGCAGGTTTTGGTAGCGGGCCGTGTCGGTGGCACTGTATTGTCCTCAAAGCAAGCAAAGAAGTTGTTTAGTTTGTCTGGGAGCAGGACGTCGTGGTCCGCGACGGGGCTGGTTTTCTTTTTGTAGTCCGTGATTGACTGTAGACCCTGCCACATTCCTCTCGTGTCTGAGCCGTTGAATTGTGACTCTACTTTGTCTCTATATTGACGCTTAGCTTGTTTGATTGCCTTGCGGAGGGAATAGCTACACTGTTTGTATTCAGTCATGTTTCCGGTCACCTTACCCTGGTTAAAAGCAGTGGTTTGCGCTTTCAGTTTTGCTCGAATGCTGCCATCAATCCACGGTTTCTGGTTGGGGAAGGTTGTAATAGTTGATATAGGTACAACATCACTAATGCACTTGCTAATAAACTCGCTCACCGAATCAGCGTATACATCAATGTTGTTGTCCGATGCTATCCGGAACATATCCCAGTCCACGTGCTCGAAGCAATCTTGCAGCGTGGAATCAGATTGGTCGGACCAGCGTTGAACAGACCTGAGAACGGGCGTTTCCTGTTTTAGTTTCTGTCTGTAGGCTGGGAGCAACAAAATTGAGTTTTGGTCAGACTTGCCGAAGGAGGGCGGAGAATAGCCTTGTATGCATCACGGAAGTTAGAATAACAATGATCAAGGATTTTACCAGCCCGGGTGGCACATTCGATATGCTGATAAAATTTAGGCAGCCTTGTTTTCAGATTAGCCTTATTAAAATCCCCAGCCACAATAAATGCAGCCTCAGGATATGTGGTTTCCAGTTTACATAGAGTCCAATGGATTTCTTTCAGTCCCGTCGATGTGTCAGCTTGAGGGGGGATATATGCGACTGTGATTATAATCGAGGAGAATTCTCTTGGTAGATAATGCGGTCGGCATTTGATCGTAAGGAATTCTATGTCAGGTGAACAAAAGGATTTGAGTTCCTGTATGTTGTTATGATCACACCACGACTCGTTAATCATAAGGCACACACCCCCGCCCTTCTTCTTACCAGATAGATGTTTGTTTCTGTCAGCGCGATGCGTGAAGAAACCATGTGGCTGTACCGACTCTGATAACGTGTCCTGAGTGAGCCATGTTTCCGTGAAGCAAAGAATGTTGCAGTCACCGATGTCTCTCTGAAAGGCAACTCTTGCTCTGATTTCGTCCACCTTGTTGTCCAGAAACTGGACATTGGCAAGTAAAATACTCGGGAGAGGTGCACGATGTGCCCGTCTACGTAGCCTGACCAGAAGACCGCCGCATTTCCCCCTTCTCCGGCGCCGCCGTTGTTTTGAGTCGCCGGCTGGGATCCAGTCTATTGTCCTGGTTGGTGGACCAAACAGAGGATCCGCTTCGGGAAAGTACTTGGTAAGTTGACGTTGCTCTTATATCCAATAGTTCCTCCCGGTTGTATGTAATAAAACTTAATATTTCCCGGGGTAACAATGTAAGAAGTAATACATAAAAAAACTAAATACTGCACAGTTTCCTGAGAACGTGAAGCGAGGCGGCCATCTCTGTCGGGGCCGGAAGTATTCTACAGCAGCTGTGATGGAGAGCACAATTTCCTAGGAACACTAGTAACTTTAATAATGTTTACATACTGCTTTACTCATCTCATATGTATATATGTTATATTCTACTGTATTTTAGTCAATGCCACTCCGACAATAATCAATCTATTATTTATATATTTCTGAAATTCATTCTTTTACTTTTAGATTCGTGTGTATTGTTGTGAATTGTTAGAAACTACTGCACTGTTGGAGAAAGAAACTAAAGCATTTTGCTACACCTGCAATAACATCTGCTAAATATGTGTATATGACCAATAACATTTGATTTGATTTGAATTAATCCCAAAGGCGTGGGGTTGTCATGACTTTCCCCCTTGGGTGGGGAACATAGGCGACAGATCAGCCCCCCCCCCCCCCCCCCGCTCCCACCAGTTTTATGACCGGTCGTAAAAACTCTGCCTTTGGGCTCTGCAGTATCGAGATTGGAATGTGTGACTGTGGTACAAAGAGAGACACTTGGACAAACTTTAACATCAACAGATTGGATAATGAAACAATATTTCTGTAATCCAAACAGTTGGAAGGATCCGTTGGTAGTTAATGAGATGAGGTGATCAGTAGATTTCAGGAAATTGGTGTTATTTCCTTTGATTTACTATTTAGCTGGCCCAGGGGTTCCAGGTACAATAAAAATAGCAAAGGAGAAATTGGATCGCCTAGTCTGCTACTTCTAGTGATTCTGAACAGAGCGGAGCAGATTTTTCCTGTTATAACTATAGCTGAGGGGTTGACATATAGCATTTTAATCATATTAATGATATTGGAGCCAATTCCCATGTTCCAAGACAGACCAGAGATATGACCATTCTAGTCTATCAAAAGCTTTTTCTGCATCGAGAGATAGAACAACCCAAGGAGCTGTTGTTTCTGATGAAGCATTTCAGATATGTAATAATCGTTGGAGGTTATCCAAGGATAAAAGTTTTTTAACAAACCCGCTTTTGGTCCATGTGAACCAATTTGGGTAAGTAAGTCTCAAGATGGGACAACGACATTTTGTACAACAGTTTAATATCTGTGTTTATCAACGGGTAGGGGGCAATAATGAGAACACTTGGTGGCATCCTTACATTGTTTTAAAAGTCATGAACAGTCAAAATCATGTTTTCATGACACTGGATGATATTTGAATGAAACCAGATGAAAGTATGATGACCAATGTATGAAAAATGAATGTTACTTCTACATTGATAAAGTTTTATTGTAAAGTTACTGGTCTCCTCCCCATGTCAAACACTTGGATGTGGGATTATTCAGGGGCTAGGAGGACATCACCCTAAGTCTATTTTTAATACACTAATAACATATTCTCTTACCTTCCCCCCAAAATAATAACATAATTGACGCAATTCCAATGTTGTTTGAGTTGCTTTGTATATCACCAAATTTGCTTGAGATGATTTTACTGCAACACTGCTCACTGCATTCAAGATTCTTAACTTAGGCATTTCAAAGAGCTGTCAGTCAAAGAGAGCTCATGAATATAAGCTCCCCGCCCACTCAGCCTGTCTTTTCAAACGTCCTGATAGTTAGCCATGAGAGAAAAAGTACTTAATATATTTTGTTGCATTTCTATCCCCCAAAAGTATTATGGGTGATATTTAGTCACTCAAAAGGCTATTTTACATGGGAATCAGAATGACTATTC
The DNA here is from genome assembly GCA_003317085.1 of Hucho hucho. Classification (NCBI taxonomy): domain Eukaryota; kingdom Metazoa; phylum Chordata; class Actinopteri; order Salmoniformes; family Salmonidae; genus Hucho; species Hucho hucho. The sequence goes on from QNTS01000243.1 coordinate 78,632, forward strand.
TGGACCTTTAATAAAAGTGAAATTTGTGCTGTATTCACATCTCTCCCAAATTAACCTTTGTGAACAGCTATGTTAATCATTTTGAGCAGTAGTGGACCTAATTGATTCCAACATTTAAAATAGAACTCATAATAAATACCATCCCATCTAGGTGATTTACCTTTATTCATTCTATCCAATGCCTTTTTGAGTTCACCGAGTGTGATTTGGGCTCCCAGTGAGGTGGCTTCCTCTGTTGAGAGAAGAGGAGTTGTTAATTCTTTTCGAAAGGACTATCTGGCTTGGTGTGGATTTACAATGAGGTTCTATATAGAAACGGGATCATCTTTGATTGATTAATTTGGGTTCTGATCGTAATTCCACTGTTTCAGATTCAGTAGTTGCTATTTCAGCTAATTGATCATTGCTTTGTATCTTGTTGTCCAGAAAAGGACTGGGACGATTAACATGGAATTAATGGTTGAGTCTAACATGATGGATGGAAAATTCTGTTCTCTGTGTTATCAATAAATGCTGTCTTGACTTTAGAAAGAGTATTAGCTACCTGGTCTGAAAAGAGTGTTTGTTGAGAACGCACTAAATGCAGTTAACAACATTTCCAATTCTGATATCTTCTCTTACAGCTCAATCAACAACATCTGGTGAAATTGGAGAGCGCCAAATTCAAATAAAAAGTTGTAATATTAAACATTCATGAAAATACAAGTGTCATACATCATTCAAAAGCTTAGAATCTTGTTAATTGAACTGCATTGTCCGATTTACAATAGGCTTTACGGCAAAAGCATAGCATGCGAGTTTTTGAGGACAGCGCCCTACAACAACATATTATTCAACCACCACAGGCGTCACAAAAATCACAAATAGTGATAAAATAAATCACTTACTTTTGAAGATCTTCCTCTGTTTGCAATCCCAATGGTCGATAAAGTCCTTCTTTATATCCCAAAAAGTCAGTTTAGTTGGCGCCATTGATTTCAGTAATCCTCTCGTTCAACATGCAGTCAAAGGAATCCAAAAAGTTACCGGTAAACTTCGTCCAAACAAGTCAAACGACGCTTCTAATTAATTCTCAGGTACTCTAATATCTAAATAAATGATCATATTTAAGACGGAGAATAGTATGTTCAATAGGGAAGATAAATAACGAAGAGCACGCACCTCATTCACTCGCGCCAAAAGACTACTGTCCTATTGAGGCACACCTTGGATAAACTACAATTACTTTTTCAAAAAACAAGCCTGAAACCTTGTATAAAGACTGTTGACGTCTAGTGGAAGCCATAGGTACTGCAATCTGGGAGCTATTTTTTTGGATAGTCAATAGGCTGTCATTGGAAAGGCCTGTGACATCCAAAAAAATAAGAATTCCAGGTGGGTATTCCTCTGGTTTTCACCTACCATATCAGTTCTGTTATACTCATAGACATTATCTTAACAGTTTTAGAACCTTCAGAGTGTTTTCTATCCAATGCTACCAATTATATGCATATCCTAGCTTCTGGGCCTGAGTAACACGCAGTTTACTTTGGGCACATCAGACAGGTGGAAATTCAGGATACTGCCCCCTAGCCCTAAGTAGTTTTAATTGTGATTTATTCAACCCAGATGCGAATGCAGATGCCTAAGTTTATAAAACCTTTGGTGTCATCCCATAGAATTTGGGGTTCATCGTCTTCATTTTTTTAAAATTCATCTTTGTTTAATCAGACCAAAGAATCTTGTTTCTCATGTTCTGAGAGTTTTTAGGTGCCTTTTGGTAAACTCCAAGCGGGCTGTCATATGCCTTTACCGAGGAGTGGCTTCCGCCAGGCCACTCTACCATAAAGGCCTAATTAGTGGAGTGCGGCAGAGATGGTTGTCCTTCTGGAACGTTCTTCCATCTCCACAGAGGAACTCTAGAGCTCTGTCAGAGTGACCATCAGGTTTTTGGTCACCTCCCTGACCAAGGCGCTTCTCCCCCGATTGCTCAGTTTGGCCGGTCGGCCAGCTGTAGGAAGAGTCTTGGTGGTTCCAAACTTCTTCCATTTAAGAATGATGAAGGCCACTGTGTTCTTGGGGACCTTTAATGCTGAAGAAATGTTTTGGTACCCTTCCTCCCCAGATCTGTGCTTTGACACAATCCTGTTTCGGCGCTCTACGGACAATTCCTTTGACCTCATCATGGCTTGTTTTTTCTCTGACGTGCACTGTCAACTGTGGGACCTTATATAGACAGGTGTGTGCCTTTCTAAATCATGTCCAACCAATTGAATTTACCACAGGTGGACTCCGATCAAGTTGTAGAAACATCTTAAGGATGATCAATGGAAACAGGATGCACCTGAGCTCAATTTCTAGTCTCATAGCAAAGGGTCTGAATGCTTATGTAAATATGTAATTTCTGTTTTCTATTTTTTTATCTGTTTTTGTTTTGTCATTATGGGGTATTGTGTGTAAATTGATGAGGGGAAAAATCATTTAATCCATTTTAGAATAAGGCTGTAACGTAACAAAATGTGGAAAAAGTCAAGGGGTCTGAACACTTTCTGAATGCACTGTATATGCTTGCCAAGCATCAATGAGGTTCTAATCAGAGAGTATATGCTGGAGAGTCTTGGTTGAGTGTGGATTGTAGTTGGTCTTATTAGATTTGTCCTGCATGTCCAAAATTGCAGTCATGTCTGTACCAGCAACCAGGTGGAATTTAGTTAATTCTGACAATATGCTGTTCAGAGAATCAAAAAATGTAAGATCATATGAATTTGGAGCATACACATTAATAAAGGCAATTTTATTTCATTATAGATACATTTAAGGAAAGTGATTCTGCCTTCTTGGTCTTCACCTTTACCCGAGATGGTGATTTTGAGTTTCTTATGTATAGGTGCGGATGTTTGAAAATGTTCCCTCTAATGTTTTTGGACACAGCAAATTTCAGGTCTGCTGAGCGCAAGCTTGAACTTTGTAAAAATTCTGTGCAACTTCCAACACTGAGGCTGTACCCGCTTTAAGTTACAGCTTTAACTGTGGCCATGTAGGCTGCTGTGGCTATTTGATCACAATGTAGGCCTACCAGAGTGGCCTACCATCAAAAACAATGGAGAAAATGCATCCCATAACATTTTAACATGGAAATAGCTGTTCTATCATTTAACCTACAGAAGCAGCCAATGTGCGGTGTTCAATGTAGGCCTACATTCCATGAGACATGCAGGGCTTGACATTAACCTGTTTATCCACTTCTCCTTTAGACAAGGAGGTGACTGAAAATGTTGTGTTGTTTGATGCAAGAAACCGCTTTACAAAATACAATGCATTATTATTCTGATACCATTATTACAGACTATCAGACAAATGATGCTAACCTCTTAGCTATTGGCTACTTAGCTTTTTCAAGCCTGTCTCAAAATACAAAATGTTTAAGACAAAAATTAAGCTCTTTACCTGACTCGCTTTTCAAAGATGTCTAGAAAAGTATACGTTTTGTGCTCTTGTATGAAGCAATCACACCCCTATTGCTGACTACAAATTATCTATAACTGGGATAATAACTCATTAACTAGCAAAGGATATGAACAAAATGTGCACACGTGGCTACATGCAGCTCTCACTTTGATCTCAAAACAAGTGCAACTATTCACGACCGCTCGTGATGTAAACACAGTCCAGTTCAAATTAAATGGCACAGATCCACGTATGGCAATGGTCTATTTGCTTATAGGCCAGCTACAGCTCTGATTGTTTGTGCAGCACCATTCTGCGTAGAGTAAGGGCTGAGTAGTGTGTGTCAATGCAATAGAATCCAACTCCGATGCATTCTGCCTACAACAAAATCTCTTGCGTAGTTCGTTTGGTTTTGGTATGTTGAATTGAAGTAGCAAAATTCGATCACAATTGCCACAGTAAAGGGAAATGTTAATAGTGTTAACAGGGAAAACTCTAGAACAGTGGTCACCAACCTTTTCTGATCCCTTTGAGTTAAAATGCAAGCCAAGATCTACCTCTCAGATTTTTTGAACATGACTTAAAAATGTAAGCCAATGCAACATTAACTAATTAAAAACAGTACTGTAGCAATGAGGTTTGTGCAGTAAGCTATAGGCCCAATACATTTATACCGCATATTGGCTTTGCTTGAATTGCCCTGCCATTGCATTGTTGTTCGGGGCCATGAATTATATTTCAAAACTTGAGGTAGGCTATATGAACACATTGGTAATAGATCTGTTGTTGTAGTATTTGTGAAGCACAGCTGAGTGAGCATACATTTAAATCATTTGCTTTTTATTTTACTGGGTGTTTTATTTTTATTTATTTACATATTTTTTTGTTACTTTTACCCCTTTTTCTCCCCAATTTCGTCTTGTCTCATCACTGCAACTCCCGTACAGACTCGGGAGAGGCGAAGGTCGAGAGCCATGCGTCCTCTGAAACACAACCTAACTAAGCCGCACTGCTTCTTGACACAATGCGCACTTAACCCTGAAGCCAGCTGCACCAATGTGTCAGAGGAAACACTGCACCTGGCAATCATGTAAGCGTGCACTGCGCCCCGGCCCTCCACTGGAGTCGCTAGTGCGCGATGGGACAAGGACATCACTGCCAGCCAAACCCTCCCCTAACCGGTACGACCCTGGGACAATTGTGCGCCGCCCCATGGGTCTCCCGGTCGCTGCGTCAGAGCCTGGACTCGAACCAAGAATCTCTAGTGGCACAGCTAGCATTGCGATGCAGTGCCTTAGACCACTGCGCCCCTCGGGAGGCCTTATTTTCCTGGTTGATGGTGCCAGTATCTGATGGTCAGTCTCAGCGGACGGAGAGAGCAGCAGACTGAGGCTCTCCCCCTCTCAACATCCCTTTGCTCTCCCTTTCCTCCACTGACACTGACCAAAAAGGTCAGCGGTAGGCTTATAGTGCACTTGATTTGCTCTCTGGGCCAACTTGGAAGGCAGAGTTTATTCCTTGAAATTGTTCAAAATGGCAACAGTTGGCCTACCCGGCACGCAGGGCAGCTGAATTGGGTGAACCTACCGCCAACAGCCCGAGACATCAACAAAAATAAATAGGAACACAAGGCTTTATCGTTTTTGTTTTTCTGTACTTTTTTAAATCAATTTTTAGATGTGAGGACATAAAAAACAGTACAACCCCAACCCCTCAATCCCCCATCCATCTCTCCCTCCCATCCACCTATCCCTAATAGAAACAAAAATAATGGAAAAAGTTCAATACAAATAATACCGGTATCATAATTATAGTTAAATCTTATCATTACAATATATGGCTACTAGAACAGACATGACTGTTTACCAAAATATGCAAGTTACACTAAGTAAAAGACAGGCTCTCCACCTATTGTATTAATGGGGACCAGGTTAAGTCAAACTTTTGTTGAGACCCATGCACAGTGTATCTAACCTTCTCCAGAGGCAGCTATGACATCTCTTCCTTAAACCACTACAGAAAGGAAGGTGGCTTTGCAGACTTCCAGTGAAAGAGAACAAGGTGGCATTCGCCTGATGCGTGGTGTTATTATGGTCTTGGGGAAGTATCCCAAAAATGGTAGTGAACTGGTTGGGGCTAACAGTTGTATTACACATATGTGAGAATGCCTAAAAAATTGGGTCCTAGAAGCATTTTTACATTTTTTTGCTAATCTATCATTTGAGTAATGGAGACGGTGCAAAACGTTGAACTGAATGAGCCCATGTAAAATTATGAGTTGTGGATACTCTCAATACTGTGTTGCTATATGTCATCTGGTAGCTTGCCACCCATGTCTTGCTCCCATGCAGATTTTGCATTTGCCAAGGAAGGCGGATTAATATTATGTATTATGTGGTATAATCTGGAGATTGTTCCCTTCAGATATGGGTTAAAATCTAAGCACCTCTCGACTGGACAGTTAGTGGGCTCAAGTGGAAATGAAGGGACATTTTTTGGGCAAAGCTGAGAGTTTGCAGGTATCTAAAAAAGTGGGTATTGGGAATACTATGGTCAACCCTCAGAGTATCGAAAGAGACTAATCTTTTAACAACAAATCGGTCACAAAAAAACACCAGACCATTCTTATGCCAGAACTGGAATGCTGTGTCAATCTGTGATGCTGGGAAGAGATTATTAGATGTTAATGGAGAGAATTAGCTTGCTTGCAAGGCTAAAGTGATTTCGGAATTGGGAACAGATTTTAAGGGAGTTCTTGACAATGGGATTCAAAGCATGGCGCCAAGGTTTATGGGCAGTGGGGAGCACAGGAGCGAGACAGGAAAAGTTGGAAGGCTTGACTGTAACTCCATGATGGCCCAAGTTGGACCGTCCTTGTTTTCAAATGTCGAAACCCAATAAACACATTTAGATATATTTGCTGACCAGTAGTAGTGCGGGCATAGGTCTCTCTAGATATACCTTTTTCTTTCGTGGATTTGACTTATTACAAATGAAGTTGGAAATGTAGCTGTCCAGTTGTTTGAACAACTTTGGCAGAAAAAAATTAATAATTTGGTATAAGAACCTAGGTAGTACAGTCATCTTAACAGAAATAATGTGGCCTGCTAATGAAATGGGAAAATGAACACCTTATGAAATCCTGCTTAATGCACTCCAGGAGTGTTTTGTAGTTATGTTTAAACAGAGCCTTAAATGAGCGTGTGACCTTTATGCCCAAGTAAGTAAAGACCTGATGCTCCACCTTAAACAGGAAATTGATATACCCAATACCTTCCGCTAACTGGTTAATGGGGAGGAGCACACGTTTTGTTAGGTTTAACTTATAACCCGAGAATGCCCCAAAACCTTTTAGCATGTCCAAGTAATAGGGTATAGACTCCACAGGGTTAGAGATGTATAAAAGAAGATTGTCTGCATATACCTTGTGAGTTATGTCACCCGTTAGTATTCTCTTTATCCTCTCCTCAAGAGGCTCAATAGCCATATCAAATACGAAAGGTGATAAACAGCAACCCTGCCTGGCCCCCTTATGGAGTGGGAAGTAATGGAGGTAACATTGTTACAAAAGCCACTGAGAACTAATAAAACATCTTAATCCAGGAAAGGAATGATGGGCCAAACCCAAATCTCGCTAGTACTGTAAATAGATATTCCCACTCAACCCGGTCGAAAGCCTTCTCAGCATCAAGAGAGATGACGACCTCTGGCTGTCGAGTTGAGTGGGCAGAATAAAGAACATTAAAGATACGGCACATATTATAGAAAGATTGCCTACCTGAGATCAAATTGAATCAAATATTGTTGGTCACATACACATGGTTAGCAGATGTTATTGCGAGTGTAGCGAAATGTTTGTGCTTCTAGTTCCGACAGTGCAGCAATATCTAACAAGTAATCGAACAATTCCACAACAACAACCTAACACACAAATCTAAGTAAAGGGATGGAATAAGAATATATACAGTGGGGCAAAAAAGTATTTAGTCAGCCACCAATTGTGCAAGTTCTCCAACTTAAAAAGATGAGAGAGGCCTGTAATTTTCATCATAGGTACACTTCAACTATGACAGACGAAATGAGAAAAAGAAATCCAGAAAATCACATTGTAGGATTTTTTATTTATTTATTTGCAAATTATGGTGGAAAATAAGTATTTGGTCAATAACAAAAGTTTATCTCAATACTTTGTTATATACCCTTTGTTGGCAATGACAGAGNTTTGGGATCATTGTCATGCTGAAAGACCCAGCCACGTTTCATCTTCAATGCCCTTGCTGATGGAAGGAGGTTTTCACTCAAAATCTCACGATACATGGCCCCATTCATTCTTTCCTTTACACGGATCAGTCGTCCTGGTCCCTTTGCAGAAAAACAGCCCCAAAGCATGATGTTTCCACCCCCATGCTTCACAGTAGGTATGGTGTTCTTTGGATGCAACTCAGCATTCTTTGTCCTCCAAACACGACGAGTTGAGTTTTTATTTTGGTTTCATCTGACCATATGACATTCTCCCAATCCTCATCTGGATCATCCAAATGCTCTCTAGCAAACTTCAGACGGGCCTGAACATGTACTGGCTTAAGCAGGGGGACACGTCTGGCACTGCAGGATTTGAGTCCCTGGCGGCGTAGTGTGTTACTGATGGTAGGCTTTGTTACTTTGGTCCCAGCTCTCTGCAGGTCATTCACTAGGTCCCCCCGTGTGGTTCTGGGATTTTTGCTCACCGTTCTTGTGATCATTTTGACCCCACGGGGTGAGATCTTGCGTGGAGCCCCAGATCGAGGAAGATTATCAGTGGTCTTGTATGTCTTCCATTTCCTAATAATTGCTCCCACAGTTGATTTCTTCAAACCAAGCTGCTTACCTATTGCAGATTCAGTCTTCCCAACCTGGTGCAGGTCTACAATTTTGTTTCTGGTGTCCTTTGACAGCTCTTTGGTCTTGGCCATAGTGGAGTTTGGAGTGTGACTGTTTGAGGTTGTGGACAGGTGTCTTTTATACTGATAACAAGTTCAAACAGGTGCCATTAATACAGGTAACGAGTGGAGGACAGAGGAGCCTCTTAAAGAAGAAGTTACAGGTCTGTGAGAGCCAGAAATCTTGCTTGTTTGTATGTGACCAAATACTTATTTTCCACCATAATTTGCAAATAAATTCATTAAAAATCCTACAATGTGATTTTCTGGATTTTTTTTCCTCATTTTGTCTGTCATAGTTGAAGTGTACCTATGATGAAAATTACAGGCCTCTCTCATCTTTTTAAGTGAGAGAACTTGCACAATTGGTGGCTGACTAAATACTTTTTGCCCTACTGTACATATAAAGATATGGATGAGCAATGACCGAGCGGCATAGGTAAGATGCAATAGATGGTATAAAATACAGTATATACATATGGGATGAGTAATGCAAGATATGTAAACATTATTAAAGTGGCATTATTAAAGTGACTAGTGATCCATGTATTAAAGTGGCCAACGATTTCAAGTCTGTGTGTAGGCAGCAGCCTCTCTGTGTTAGTGATGGCTGTTTAACAGTCTGATGGCCTTGAGATAGAAGCTATATTTCAGTCTCTCGATCCAAGCTTTGATGCACCTGTACTGACCTAGCCTTCTGGATGGTAGCGGGGTGAACAGGCAGTGGCTTGGGTGGTTGTTGTCCTTGATGATCTTTTTGGCCTTCCTGTGACATCGGGTGCTGTAGGTGTCCTGGAGGGCAGGTAGTTTGCCCCCGGTGATGCATTGTGCAGACCGCACCATCCTATGTTGAGCCCTGCAGTTGTAGGCGGAGCAGTTGCCTTACCAGGCAGTGATACAGCCTGACAGAATGCTCTCTGTAAAGGTTTGTGAGGTTTTTAGGTGACAAGACACATTTCTTCAGCCTCCTGAGGTTGAAGAGGTGCTGTTGCGCCTTCTTCACCACACTGTCTGTGTGGGTGGACCATTTCAGTTTGTCCGTGATGTGTACGCTGAGGAACTTTCCACCTTCTCCACTGCTGTCCCGTCGATCTGGATAGGGGGGTGCTCCCTCTGCCGTTTCCTGAAGTCCACGATAAATCTGGTTTGGTCAGAGTTAATTATATCAGGCATCACTGTCTCTAAACGGCACGAGAAGACCTTAGTGAGAATTTTATAATCTCAGCACAAAAGGTTTATAGGGCGGTGTGAGCCACAGTATTGGGGATTCTTGTTCTTTTTAAACAAAACCGCCTGGGTAAGTGTCTGGGACAGTTTCTGACTAGAAAGGAATTCATTGTACATTGAGCTAAGGATAGGGGATAGTTTAGAGGAGAATACTTTATAAAATTCAACAGGGAAGCCATCAGGCCCTGGAGCTTTACTGCTCTGCGTGGACTGCATTGCCCGAGTAGCTTCAGCGTCACTTATTGAGGCATCCATGTTAGTTTATTCATCTGAATTGAGACAGGGGATGTCCAGATTGTCTAGAAATTCATGCATACGAGATGTGTCTGGAAGAGTTTTTGACGAGTAGAGCAGAGTATAATTGCTTAAATTGATTGTTGATTTATTTGGGATTGGTAGAAGTTAAATCAGCTGCAACACAGATTTCAGGTATGGTGCTGCTATCAGCAGATTGTCGAAGCTGGTGAGATAACAACTTGCTCCGTTTGTGGAAAGATTGTCAAATTCCGATTGGTGTAGCAGTCTCTCTTTGTAGAGTTCAGAAGAAGAGGCATATCTGTTGTCCACATCTAAAATGAGTTGAGATAGCACCAATAAGCATTTAGTGCGCTGTTTGTTGTCTTAAGCTGTGTATGAAATAATTTGCCCCCTACGGTATGCTTTAAATGACTAACACACAATAGAATGAGACACGTCAGGGGTGCAGTTGATCTGTAAAAATACAACAATGTGAGTTGATATGTCTTTTTTATAGGCACTACAGGATAGTAGTAGAGGGTCAAGTCGTGATGCAGTACTGTCTGGAAAGCGGACATTTAGCTGGACAGGGCTATGGTCTGAGATAAGGATGAAAAGAAAACTGCTAAAATTAACAAAATACCTAGAAGAAAATCTAAGACCCCTATGCTGGCCTTCCCTCTGTTGGAAGGCTGTATCTACCTCTCCTAAACTAGAGAAAAATACTACTATGTTAAACCGAACCTCAGTAGAGCTCTATCCAGGGCGAACATAATCAAGCTTACACATACGGAAGGGATTCTGAATCTTATACAATATGCATATTTGAAAGATAATAAAAAATATATATTTAAAAAAGGAGGTATATGTTCCACAGTATTTTAGTAGGGTATCCTATTAAGGCATGGAAATAGAGAGCTCAGTGGCTAGCCTTCGATAGCGACTAGGCTAATTGGTATCACCTATCGCAGGGTGGAGGTTTCTAATCAAGAGATGAGTTTATTAGTTGATCCTTAGTCACATTAGCATGGCTAGTGTAGGGCCAGGGGCAGAGTATGGGCCTACAATGGCTAATTATTCCTATGTCACCTGTTCTCCTGTGGATGTAGGTGCGCAACAATGTATTCTTTGGCCCTGGTTGGGTCCACGAATGTCTTCTGCTCGACGGAGGGAGTAGTAATCCTCAGCATTGCTTGGTAGAGAATGCCAAACTTGGTGTCCAGACAGCGATATAGGAGCCCCTTTACCTTATTGAAGGCTGACTTCTTCTTCATTACTGCCGCTGTGTAGTTTGGGTAAATGCCAAACTTCTGGCCTTGTAATGCCTTACGGAGGACATCCTCCTTCTCCTGAAGTAGTGGAATTTGACTAGGAAGGGTCTGGGGGGCTCCCCATTCTTCGGTGCAGACTGTCAGCTTCTGTGCGCACGGTCAAGGATGGGGGTGTAATCGAGGCCTAGAATTTCCTGTAGCAGTTTAGCTATGAACAGGGTAGGCTGCAATCTCACACCGAAAATGCGACAGTGACCCCGGCGCGGTCTGTTCTCGAGGTCCTCGACCTTGGGAAAAAGAATTGGGGCATCTGATGATAGCCAGGTGACTTGCTCTTCCAGTGTCACCACTTTGTCGGAGTAAGTATTTGCGCCGCCTTCCAGGCTATTCAGACAGGTGTCCTGTTACGTCTTTAACGGAGTCGTTCTTTGTGTTGCCCTCAGTGGCGAGAGTAGCTATTTGTGCATATAGGTCAGTGAATAGTGACTCCACCTTAGCCAGCACAGTCTGTTCAGACTTAATGATAGCCGCCATTACCTTGGCTAGGTCGGGGGGATCAGAGTCCGAGTCAGTGTTCGGTGAGCCTGAGGCTTTATTAGAGGCCTGCTCTTTTGTGACTCATGGCCGACATTTTATGACGAAAAAAAATTGTTTGATTCCTGATTAAATGTTACAAAATTAAGTTTTCTCTCTGTAGGCTGATATTTCTGCACGGTGCGCAGTTTAGAAGGAACAAGTGAAGAAAAGGTATTTGAGGCACAGCATATAACTCAAAGAAGCACTATTGATATTCCTTAAAGAACCCCTCTTGTTCTGCACAGTGTTTGTGTTTCGCTAGTTCACCCTCGCCATCACCATCACTCCCTCATGTGAACAGTCCACACAGGGCCATCCATCAATGTCATTAGAAACATAAGTTATGGCTAGGCGCACTCCCCCGACGCACTGCTGCAATAGACACATATGAATATGTACACTGCCGTTCAAAAGTTTGGGGTCACTTATAAATGTCCTTGTTTTTTAAAGAAAAGCTATTTTTTTGTCCATTAAAATAATATCAAATTGATCAGAAATACAATGTAGACATTGTTAATGTTGTAACTGACTATTGTAGTTGGAAACTGCTATTTTTTATGGAAAATCTACATAGGCATACAGAGGCACATTATCAGCAACCATCACTCCTGTGTTCCAATGGCATGTTGTGTTAGCTAATCCAGATTTATAATTTTAATTGATCATTAGAAAACCCTTTTGAAATTATGTTAGCACAGCTGAAAACTGTTGTTCTGATTAAAGAAGCAATAAAACAGGCCTTCTTTAGACTAGTTGAATATCTGGAGCATCAGCATTTGTGGTTTCAATTACAGGCTCAAAATGGCCAGAAACAAAGACCTTTTTTCTGAAACTCGTCAGTCTATTCTTGTTCTGAGAAATGAAGACTATTCCATGCGAGAAAATGCCAAGAAACTGAAGATCTCGTACAACGCTGTACAGTCGTGGACAAAAGTTTTGAGAATGACACAAATATAAATTTTCACAAAGTCTGCTGCCTCTTGTATGATGGCAATTTGTATATACTCCAGAATGTCATGAAGAGTGATCAGATGAATTGAAATTAATTGCAAAATCCCCTTTTGCCATGCAAATGAACTGAATCCCCCAAAAACATTTCCACTGCATTTCAACCCTGCCACAAATAGACCAGCTGACATCATGTCAGTGATTCTCTCGTTAACACAGGTGTGAGTGTTGACGAGGACAAGGCTGGAGATCACTCTGTCATGCTGATTGAGTTTGAATAACAGACTGGAAGCTTCAAAAGGAGGGTGGTGCTAGGAATCATTGTTCTTCCTCTTTCAAACATGGTTACCTGCAAGGAAACACGTGCCGTCATCATTGCTTTGCACAAAAAGGGCTTCACAGGCAAGGATATTGCTGCCAGTAGGATTGCACCTAAATCAACCATTTATCGGATCATCAAGAACTTCAAGGAGAGTGGTTCAATTGTTGTGAAGAAGGCTTCAGGGCGCCCAAGAAAGTCCAGCAAGCGCCAGGACCGTCTCCTAAAGTTGATTCAGCTGCGGGATCGGGGCACCACCAGTACAGAGCTTGCTCAGGAATGGCAGCAGGCAGGTGTGAGTGCATCTGCACGGCGGACTTTTGGAGGATGGCCTGGTGTCAAGAAGGGCAGCAAAGAAGCCACTTCTCTCCAGGAAAAACATCAGGGACAGACTGATATTCTGCAAAGGTACAGGGATTGGACTGCTGAGGACTGGGGTAAAGTCATTTTCTCTGATGAATCCCCTTTCTGATTGTTTGGGGCATCCAGAAAAAATATTGTCCGGAAAAGACAAGGTGAGCGTTACCATCAGTCCTGTGTCATGCCAACAGTAAATCATCTTGAGACCAGTCATGTGTGGGGTTGCTTCTCAGCCAAGGGAGTGGGCTCACTCACAATTTTGCCTAAGAACACAGCCATGAATAAAGAATGGTACCAACACATCCTCCGAGAGCAACTTCTCCCAACCGTCCAGGAACAGTTTGATGACGAACAATGCCTTTTCCAGCATGATGGAGCACCTTGCCATAAGGCAAAAGTGATAACTAAGTGGCTCGGGGAACAAAACATCAATATTTTGTGTCCATGGCCAGGAAACTCCCCAGACCTTAATCCCATTGAGAACTTGTGGTCAATCCTCAAGAGGCGGGTGGACAAACAAAACCCCACAAATTCTGACAAACTCCAAGCATTGATTATGCAAGAATGGGCTGCCATCAGTCAGGATGTGGCCCAGAAGTTAATTGACAGCATGCCAGGGCGGATTGCAGAGGTCTTGAAAAAGAAGGGTCAACACTNGGCCACGACTGTACATGGAGGAGACTTAATCAAGCTAGGCATCTTAACTACTTTCTTGTCTCTTTCTCTCTTGCATAAAAGGTTAAAAAAGTTTCAATAGGAGACAGAATGTGATCGGATCATCTTCTAATTGGCCTTCACATAACTCTTATAGAATATCCACGTGAACGGGGAAATGGAAATTAATATTTGTGTCATTCTCAAAACCTTTGGCCACGACTGTATGCTACTCCCTTCACAGAACAGAGCAAACTGTCTCTAACCAGAATAGAAAGAGGAGTGGGAGGCCCCGGTGCACAACTGAGCAAGAGGACATTCGTGTCTAGTTTGAGAAACACAAGTCCTCAACTGGCAGCTTCATTAAATAGTAACCGCAAAACACCAGTCTCAACGTCAACAGTGAAGAGGCGACTCCGGGATGCTGGCCTTCTAGGCAGAGTTGCAAAGAAAAAGCCATATCTCAGACTGGCCAATAAAAAGAAAAGATTAAGATGGGCAAAAGAACACAGACACTGGACAGAGGAACTCTGCCTAGAAGGCCAGCATCATGTCTAAGTGACCCCAAACATTTGAACGGTAGTGTATGTATGGCAATGAGTAAGAAGACTGGGATGCATCCCAAATAGCACCCTCTACACTAAATGTGCTGGTATCTTCAGCTCAGGACTAGATGGACGGTGTCCTAAATGGCACCCTGTTCCCTATAGTGCACCCATAGGGTTAGAAAGGGGGATGTACTGGAATGACTGCATGGCAGGAGGGGCAGCTGATTGACTGAACATCAAGCCCTTCCATTCCCAGTCCAATTCCCCCTTCCTCTTGAACCTCCCCCTTGCTCCCATAAACCTTCATCCATTTTACTCAGTTGCTAATTAATGAGCTAGGTGGTAATTAGTGCCGAAGGAGTATTCCCCATCTCTGCTTCTCATGCCCAGACAAAGAGGTATATTTCTCTAGCATGTGGTGGTAAAAGTACTATAAAAGGTTAGCACTACAGCTCCAACAAATTGAAAATGCACTCTGTGTGATATTGTCTAGTCTGCACCCCCTTGGAAATGTAATTAGCGTAATGTTGGAGCTAGAGATATCTGCATCTGCGGTGGAAGGTGGCAAAGCTGCAGCGGTGTTGTCAAACTAGGAAACATCCCGAAAATCGGTATTTTCACGAAAACGTATGTCTCTTCCGAACAGTTTGGGCTACATATGACCCCTCTATGGAAAGATTAAATTCTCACAAACACGATAGTGTTCTCCGCTTTGCTCTACAACTCCCACAAGCATCACGGGACTTATCTGAAGTCGGTACCGCCGATGTGCCAACTTCTGACTGTAGCGTCAGAACGGTTTGGGCTACACACTAAAGGCGTCCAAATACTAGGTTCAGTTTGCTCCTACCAGAACTTGGCTAGGCGAAGCGAATGTCTGTGCCTCGCATACTCCCTTAAAAATAAATTTGGTTATATTACTGTTTGTCTCTCTTGAGACGGCATACGCAACATACATTTACACTTTCTTAAAATTGTCAAGATAAATCAAGAAATCTGTCATTATTTTTGTCAATTTTGCAGAGAAGGTCATATTCGCAAAATGTTACATCTCAGATGTTTGGTGCAGTATCTCGCAAGTGAAAAAATGTGCATGAAAACTAGTTGCCCGTCTGCTCGAACAGTCAAAATAAAACCTGCCGAACGCTGCTGAACACCAAAACTAACAAAAACGTCACAAAATGTTGTCATAATATATGCAAACTGTTTAGACTGGGAAGCATATGATAAACTCAATGAAGAAAAAACATTATTTTGCAATGGGATTGTTTTTTCTCCCGGTCAATTTGGCCAGCAAAATTTTATTTATTGGCTTTGCATTTTTTTATCTACCAAAAGCTCTCTCTCTCTCTCATAAATATGCACACAGACACCACACACACATAATGATAGGAAATTGAGTGTTTCTGAAAAACAATTAATTACTCTGAGCTTTTAACACAATGCACATTAGTGACATCTGCTGGTTATCAATAAATGCTTAAAACAGAAGTTTATACAATACCAAATAAAATTAATAATTTCAACAATGGGCAGAAAGTGTGGTTTCACATAAAACTATCTCCGAATAGAGTGCTTTTACCAGGACTCGACCCCCATACCCTGGCGTCTCTGAGTGTTCCTGACTCGACCTGCTGTGCTACTGTTCAATGCAGTAATTTTAATAAATCCTAACTTGATTTCTAAGTACCGTATGGTGTCCAGTAGAGGTCGGTCTTTGAAAGCAATTTGGAATCGAAGAAAGGACCAGAACCACGGTGAAATCAGTGGGATCTCGCATTTTGCAACACAGTTTGTATCAACCAAAGCTTCGGGCGTTATTTGATAATGTTACTTTGAAATGAGCATCGGTACATTGTATCAGATCAGTAGAGCTTTAAAAACTGCATTGGAGCTCCGGTATCAATTGTCCAATCACTAAACACACTCACGCACAGCCATCATCATGCACATCCTTTATCGTATTCAAGCACACAATTGACTCGCACATTCGCACAACACATTTGTCTACAAAGCATTGTTTGAATCTCATTGAAGGATGTCAGCTTGTTTCACAGTGACACAGAGACAGAAGGGGAGAGATAGAGACAAACAAAAGGAGAGTGGAGATAAACAGATAGCCAGACAGACATTTGAGTTGTGACTCGGAATGCTAACGAGGCATTTCAGCACAGAGAGGGTAGGAAGGTTTGACTAGAAACAGGAAAATGTGAGACGCAAATATTCTTTCATGCCTCCTGGTGCCATGATAGCATGCTTTATGTGTGTAACAAAAGCAATCTGGGTAACCCCTTTTTGTACAGTCCGCTAATTTGGTGTTTACTTAAGTCATCCCTTTTTTGTTTCTTTTCACTGAAATTCACTATGGTTTAATAGTAGTACTGTACAAATAACCAATATGTTTGTGCTGTCTACCCAAAACAGATTACCATTACATTTAGTTATTTGATATCAGTACCAGAAAGTGCCCATTTTATCCACAATATTCCAGGTATATTTAATACCAGCCAGGTTCATTCCAACTGAAATTCCCTTTCACATTTGCATTCACGTGGAAAAACAGTCATTAAGCTTTCATCTAAAGCGTCTTACAAAACATTGACAATGACACATAATATATTCAGAGTGGCCCTGCAATATGCTCTAACCCACTGAGCCATTGGATCCCCAATTCCCACCTCAGAAGCAGGCAGACCACTGAGGTTGGACAGTTGCCTGTCAAAACAAGACTAGAAATAAGTAGACATCAGACCCAATGAAATTCCATCAAAGGACCGAATCAAATCTTAGTTGAATCCTATTGATTTGTGTGGTATTTTTTGGGGTCAAAATCTAATTTGAGTTGAATCAAACGGACTGGTATGGCACTTTCTTATACACTTTGTTATACGTTAGTCGCAAATCAATGTTTGAAGGGGAGAGAGAACGTTTCCTCAAGTATCCAAGGTGAATTGAACTAAGATGCTGCCAATGATTTTGACTGGCCGGTCTTGTTAATGCATTGATTGTGTATGGTCTATGGTTTGACTGGGCATTTTTTAAATCAAAGATTAGGTACCCAAACCCATAAGAGCAAACCCAAACCCATAAGAAATGTTAATTAATTTGTTTCAGTACAATCTAAATAAAACTGGAACAAATATTACAGCAGGACGTCACTGAATATGTTGATTGGGTGTCTCGTTTGACGGACACACTATACATGCAACCAACTGGTTTCCATTTTGTGGAACAAACACCATGAAAAAGAGTTGCCCTTCAAATGCCTGTTGCCATGAATTTCAAACAAATAGCTCTGTCTGAGGAAAATCCTTGCAGTGTCGCTAAGCCTTTGGAGTTGGTGGTGAAGTTGGACCAACTCAATGACTGTTAACACAACGTTTGTCTGCTGCTCTTGAGGATGAGAATAGAACAGATACAGAGCATGCTCAACAAAGTCTACAGGCCATATGGGTGCTTATGCTGAGCTAAAGGCTAACCCGAAATGTAAATGAATGGAGAAAAAAAGGACAGCCAACACGTCATCCAGTTCTGTAGATTTATTTGGCACAAGCTGAGGAAAGTACAAAACTGAAACATCTGTGTGTCTGTGTCAGCATGTGGATGTTGCTCAGGGAAAATAACAAATTAATTTATAAAACTGAATGCGTTGCAGTGCTGAGCAACTTAGGTCATCATATGGGTGCTTGGCCATAGGGTCATCTAAAAACATGAATGTGCAAAAAAGAGCCAGAACTCATGTCATTGAGCAAAAGTATATTTATTTTACACACATAGAAACGAAACATCTTGCTTGAGGAAAACCTAAAATCTCACAAAACTGAATCATGTGAAGTCTCCTGAAGTGTCTCTCGTAGATCTAACAGTGCGAAGCCTGCAGATCTGGGTTAAAATAGTATTTGTTCTCTTTCAAATACTTTAAAGTGGAAGTCACAGCATTTTAGCAACATGGAATGTATTTAAAATCTGTTCGTATACACCCCCAGGAAGACAATCAGATAAATTAGATATGGTCATTTTCACGTTTTCATACATTTATAGAATGTTTGGGAATGAGGTATAGTAAGGCATTTGTGAAAATTCTATAGCAATATAGATTGGGAAAGCGGCTGTTCGTTTAGATAATTAATAGACACTGCAGTAAATAAAACCGGAAAAAAACATATGTCCTGTCCAGGACCGGAGTCTACGCGGACCGGTGTGCCATAGCCAATCAGAGCTACAGTAGGCCTAAATGCAAAATCAGTGTATTCGGAAAGTATTCAGACCCCTTCACTTTTTCCACATTTTGTTATGTTACAGCCTTATTCTAAAAATGCTTAAATCGTTGTTGCCCCTGATCAATCTACACACAATACCCCATAATGACAAAGCAAGAACATGTTAGTTGACATTTTTGCACATTTCTAAGATACAAAAAAATAAATATCACATTTACATAACTTTTCAAACCCTTTACTCAGTACGTTGTTGAATCACCTTTGGCAGCGATTACAGCCTCAAGTCTTCTTGGGTATGACGCTACAAGCTTGGCACACCTGTATTTGGGGAGTTTCTCCCATTCTTCTCTGCAGATCCTTTCAAGCTCTGTCAGGTTGGATGGGGAGCGTTGCTGTACAGATATTTTCAGGTCTCTCCACAGATGTTAGATTGGGTTCAAGTCCGGGCTCTGGCTGGGCAGCTCAAGGACATTCGTTGTCCTGTTGGAAGGCGAACCTTCGCCTCTGCCTGAGGTCCTGAGCACTCTGGAGCAGGTTTTCATCAAGGATCTCTCTGTACTTTGCTCTGTTCATCTTTCCCTCAATCCTGACTAGTCTCTCAGTCCCTGCAGCATCCCCACAGCATGATACTGCCACCACCATGCTTCGCTGTAGGGATGGTGCCAGGTTTCCTCCTTTGGCATTCAGGCCAAAGAGTTCAATCTTGGTTTCATCAGACCAGAGAATCTTGATTCTCATGGTCTTAGAGTCCTTTAGGTGCCTTTTGGCAAACTCCAAGTGGGCTGTCATGTGCCTTTTACTGAGAAGTGGCTTCCCACTGGCCTCTATAGCATAAAGGCTTGAGTGCTGCAGTGATGGATATCCTTCTGGAAGGTTCTCCCATCTCCACAGAGGAACTCTGGAGCTCTGTCAGAGTGACCATCAGGTTCTTGGTCACCTCCCTGACCAAGGCCCTTCTCCCCTGATTGCTCTGTTTGGCCGGGCGGCCAGCTGTAGGAAGAATCTTGGTAGTTCCAAACTTCTTCCATTTAAGAATGATGGAGGCCACTGTGTTCGTTGGGACCTTCAATGCTGCAGAAATGTTTTGGTAACCTTCCCCTAATCTGCGCCTCGACACAATCCTGTCTCAAAGCTCTATGGACAATTCCTTTGACCTCATGGCTTGTTTTTTGCTGTGACATGCACTGTCAACCGTGGGACCATATATAGACAGGTGTGTGCCTTTCCAAATCATGTCCAATCAATTCAATTTACCACAGGTGGACTCCAATGCAGTTGTAGAAACATCTCAACGATGATCAATGGAAATAGGATGCACCTGAGCTCAATTTCGAGTCTTATAGCAAAGGGTCTGAATACTTATGTACATTTGAAGTCGGAAGTTTACATACGCTTAGGTTGGAGTCATTAGAACTTGTTTTTCAACCACTCCACAAATTGTTTGTTAACAAACTATAGTTTTGGGAAGTTGGTTAGGACATCTACTTTGTGCATGACACAAGAAAATGTTTCAACAATTGTGTACAGACAGATTATTTCACTTATAATTCACTGTATCACAATTCCAGTGGGTCAGAAGTTTACATATACTAAGTTGACTGTGCCTTTAAACAGCTTGGAAAATTCCAGGAAATGATGTCACGGCTTTAGAAGCTTCTGTTAGGCTAATTGACATAATTTGAGTCAGATGAAGGTAGGCCTTGTATTTGAAGGTAGGCCTTGTATTTCAAGGCCTACCTTCAAAGTCAGTACCACGTTCATCTGTACAAACAATAGTACGCAAGTATAAACACCGTGGGACCATGCAGCCCTCATACCGCTCAGGAAGGAGACACGGTCTGTCTCCTAGAGATTACTGTCTCCTAGAGATTACGTACTTTGGTGCGAAAAGTGCAAATCAATCCCAGAACAACAGCAAAGGACCTTGTGAAGATGCTGGAGGAAACAGGTACAAAAGTATCTATATCCACAGTAAAACGAGTCCTATATCGACATAACCTGAAAGGTCGCTCAGCAAGGAAGAAACCACTGCTCCAAAACAGCCATAAAAAACCCAGACTACGGTTTGCAACTGCACATGGGGACAAAGATTGTACTTTTTGGAGACATGTCCTCTGGTCTGATGAAACAAAAATAGAACTGTTTGGCCATAATGACCATTGTTATGTTTGGAGGAAAAAGGGGGAGGCTTACAATCCGAAGAACACCCTCCCAACTGTGAAGCACGGGGGTGGCAGCATCATGTTGTGGGGGTGCTTTTCTGCAGGAAGGACTGGTGCACTTCACAAAATAGATGGCATCATGAGGCAGGAAAATTATGTGGATATATTGAAGCAACATCTGAAGACATGAGTCAGGAAGTTAAAGCTTGGTCGCAAATTGGTCTACCAAATGGACGATGACCCCAAGCATACTTCCAAAGTTGTGGCAAAATGTCTTAAGGACAACAAAGTCAAGGTATTGGAGTGAACATCACAAAGCCCTGACCTCAATCCTATATACAATTTGTGGGCAGAACTGAAAAAGCTGTGTGCGAGCAAGGAGGCCTCCAAACCTGACAGTTACACCAGCTCTGTCAGGAGGAATGGGCCAAACTTCACCCAACTTATTGTGGGAAGCTTGTGGAAGGCTACCCGAAAGGTTTGACCCAAGTTAAACAATTTAATGTCAATGCTACCAAATACTAATTGAGTGCATGTAAACGTCTGGCCCACTGGGAATCTGATGAAAGAAATAAAAGCTGAAATAAATCATTCTCTCTACTACTATTCTGACATTTCATATTCTTAAAATAAAGTGGTGATCCTAACTGACCTAAGACAGGGAATCTTTACTAGGATTAAATGTCAGGAATGCACTGTAAGCCACTTGGCACAAGGGCCTGCCATCATGCACTTTGAACTTTACAGGCAGTAGCAACAGCGCGACTTCAGATCATTAGAACGCATTCACCAAAAGCCACAAAATACACCTGAATGGATTTAAGAAAATATGTAAATACCATGGGAGTCTTACACTTGGGAACTACACAATCCTATTGATAAAACAACCATGAAAAGTTAGGCTCTCTCTTTCTCAGTTATGCACATCAACAACAACAAATGCTAGTCAGAGCAGGATGAGCTAAAATCTAATGAGAGAACCTTAGCTAAACTTTCTCAAACTTTTTCAGCTAGTTGGCCATCAAAATTGCACTGATAAACTATGGGGAATAATAGCCTGCTCTTCCTTCTGCAGCTTGCCTGCCAATGTATACTTGTCCCAACCCAGGTTTTGACAACTGAATGGGAACATGCCTGCCTGCCCGGCCATTTGATCGATGCCAAATACATTTGATTGACAACTAAGAGATATCCTAACTAGCATAACTAGCTAGCAAAGCGAGTAACATTTATTGCTAGCTAACCAAATGACACCAGTGCATCTCTAACTGTAGCCAACGAAAACTGAAATGAGAGGAGACAGTTGGTCACTCACCCACTCTTCCAATGACATTATATTCTCCCAGCAGCTAGCTAGCTGACATTAGGGTTCATGTTTTTAGCTTGCTAAATAAATAACTAGCTACACAAACAGATTCACTATCCTAGGGTTGTCAAAGTCAATCAGTGCACGGACCATATTGAAAAAACGATGAATTCGCGGGCCAGACATAGCTATTTGCTTTTAGAAAAAAACGTGGCCATTTGTTTTATTTGAAAAAATATGGCCCTTTATAATGTACAGTTATGTACATAGGATGCTGTATACAGCATTTTAACATATAATAAATAATTATAAAGATATACATAATATTTGTCTGGACTTTTCTGCTATGCTAATAGATGTGCATAATATGCTGCGACCCTAATAAAAAAGTAAGTATTTAATAACTCCACATAACAAAACGTAGCTATAGGTTGTCGTAATATTTTAACTTAAAACATGTTTTTCATTTTGCACTGCATGATTCACTGGTGCGGTTGAATGCAACATTGCTGTGTGGTGCACTCAAATTGTAGCTATCATAGTTGAGCAGCCAACCTAGGCAACTGCTCAAATGTTGCTGTAATAGGTCTACATATTTCTCTGTTGCATGGTGTTTTGTTGCAGATTTAGTTTTTTGGTTATTAATTGTCAAGTTTTAACTTCTTAGGGATCGCTAGCGTCCCACCTACGACAAATGCAGAGTGCCAAATTCAAATGACAAAAATAGTAATATTAAACATTCATGAAAATACAAGTGTTGTACACCATTCAAACGCTTAGAATCTTGGTAATCGAACCGCATTGTCAGATTTACAATAGGCTTTATGGCGAAAGCAGAACATTCGATTGTCTGAGGACAGCGCCCCACTTCCATCATATTATTCAAACCAGCACAGGTGTTACAAAATCAGAAATAGCGATAAAATAAATCACTTACCTTTGATCTTCCTCTGTTTGCAATCCCACGGGTCCCAGGAACACAAAGAATGGTTGTTTTGTTCGATAAAGTCCTTCTTTATATCCCAAAAAGTCAGTTTAGTTGGCGCCATGGAGTTCTGTAATCCAGTCGTTCAACATGCAGACAAAGAAATCCCAAAAGTACCGGTAAAGTTTGTCCAAACAAGTCAAACGATGTTTCTAATTAAACCTCAGGTTGTCAAATATCTAAACAAATTATAATATTTCAGACGGAGAATAGTCTGTTCAAAAGGGAAGAGAAATAACGAAGAGCACGCACCCCATTCACGCGTTCAAAACAGTAGTGTCTTTTTCATGTGCCATCGGGAAGAACTTCAATTTCTTGTTCATTTTTCAAAAAACAAGCCTGAAACCATGTCTAAAGACTGTGACCTCAAAAAAAAAAAACATCTGGATAGATTTTCCTCTGGTTTTCACCTGCCATATCAGTTCTGTTATACTCACAGACATTATTTTAACAGTTTTAGAAACGTCAGCGTGTTTTCTATACAATACTACCAATTATAAGCTTCTGGGCCTGAGTAACAGGCAGTTTACTTTGGGCACGTCAGACTCTCCGTACTTCCGAACACTGCCCCCTTGCATCAAGAGGTTAAAACTGAAGCCAGACTGCAACAGTTTACTAGCCTAGCTAGGACTGTAGGATGTGTCTGTACACTTTTCCTCTGCTGTGCGCTGTAAACAGGACACACGAAGATGCTCAATTGAAGTTGAATTCACTGATGCAAGCTCATCAGACTGTAATTTCATAAAGTAGATGACTCAACTGTTGACTCATTTATACTAATTTGTGTATCCTATTCAGCCCGCGGTCCTTGTGTTTCATACATGTGTGTTTGCCTATTAGCCACGTTATGACTGACTTATGATCATTGCCCTTGCTAGTTTGATTGTATTGACATTCCCAGCCTTAGTTACAGTCGTCTTTTCTTGTTTAAAATATTGAGTGATTGAAACTGAAACGATGCATCCCGAATGGGCTTTGGCAGCAAAACAATGTACCAGGCCCGCTTTGACCTAATACAACATAATAGCAATATTTTTGGGACTACCAAGAAATGTATTGGTGAATTATATTAATAATGCATTGAACTGCATCCATCTATTCTGCCAACAATGCCTTACTGTAAGTCATGGAACTTTGAGTCAAATAGAACCTATTTTTAAAACCTCTTATAAAGTTGGTTTTGAAGCATAAACTGTGAATGTTATATATTTTATTGATATTGTTGTTTGTTTCATATCTGCAAAGTAGTTCAAACGCTGTAAGTTCACCTTTAAATGCTTGATTGAGCCTGCCTGGAGTGTTTGAGCCTGCCTGGGTGTGCACATTTGGGACGTTTCCATTGTTAACATTGTGCCATACGAGCTCAATCAAGCGTAGATACTTGGAAGAAAACAAATACTTTTTGAACCCAGGTCTGGATGAGAGAGAGTATTTCCATCCCAGTCCTTCCAATACCTCCACTGCTACATGACATTACTGTCAGGACTGTGCTATCAGTGGGTTGCAGGCACTGCTTAGCATGGGCCAAAACTGCCCTCTTCTCTTCTTTTCTCTCTCTTTCTTCTCATCCTCATTAGCATACTCATCCTCCAATATGAGTTTACTCTCCCTCTCTCCCTCCAGTCTCTGAATCTTTTTCCCAAAAATTAGAATTTTCTTGAATGTCTTCTTTCTCTCCTTTGTTTCCTTTGAAGATGGACATACATATGCTATACATAAACTTGTACTTGCACGTATATTCTATTCCACCCTCTCTAGCACTGATTTGGCAGATAGTGGCTCGTTTTCAAGAAGGTTATACTTGCAATGATCGTGAAATGTAGTTGTTTGCCTACTTTAGTTGAATGCAATGATTGTAAGTCGCTCTGGATTCGAGTGCCTGGTAAATTACTAAAATAACTCAGACTCTTCCTACTCTACGCACATGCATGTTGTGAGAGGGTGTTTTTCCTCCATAGACCCTGGATATTGATCTCTGTTGTCTCTGTTGCAGGTGTAAAGAGGGTTACCACGGACTACGCTGTGACCAGTTCGTACCCAAGACGGACTCCATCTTATCTGACCCAAGTACATGTCTTCCTGTATTGATCCTGCAGAAAAGTTAAAACAAAAGAGTATTAGGGAATTATCTGTCTTCTATTTAAAAACATTTATTTAACTAGGTAAGTCAGTTATGAACAAATTCTTATTTACAATGACGCCCTAGGAAAAGTGGGTTAACTGCCTTGTTCATGTGCAGAACGACAGATTTTGACCATGTCAGCTCGGGGATTTGATCTAGCAACCTTTCGGTTACTGGCCCAACGCTCTAACCACTAGGCTACCTGCTGGGGGGTGGCAGGTATGCAGGGGGGTGGCACGTAGCCTGGTGGTTAGAGCGTTGGGCCAGTAACCGAAAGGTTGGTGGATTGAATCCCCAAGCTGACAAGGTAAAAATTTGTCATTCTGCCCCTGTACAAGGCAGTTAACCCACCGTTCCCTGGTAGGCCATTATTGTAAATAAGAATTTGTTCTTAACTGACTTGCCTAGTTAAATAAAGGTTACATTTTTAAATATGCCTTATTACTCTGGTCAAGATAAATACAAACGTATTGAGCCAGGCTTCACATTATCCCCTCCAGCAAAGGACACATAAACTGTGTATGCCAGAAGACACACAAACACACCAAATCCTTGTTTAACTATCTAGTCAAAGAAGAGAAAGTATCCTTGAGTTGACTTTCTCTTGTTTAAAAGTACTTCTAGCATTTTAGCTTCAGGTGTGTTTGTTTACCCCTTGGGTATACTCAGTGTTGCAGCAATGTCATTGAAATTATTCCAAATCTGATATGCCAAAAATGTGTCATTGCCTTTCTCTGGGATTATGGAAATGTTCATTACCTTACAATATCAACATTTGATTAGTACATTAATACATTTGTATTTATCTTTTAAGTGGTATAAATTGCTTGAGTTTAACACGCGCAGTGTCCTTCTGTTGGAGAATAAGAATTGAGAAAGTAGATGTGGCCATCACACTAACTTGAAGTCAATATAAAGCTCATTACCGTTTAGTTCGTACCAAGGATTTGAACCGGTTCAGGGAACGGAACTGAAAAACAGAAAATAACAAAATTATTTGAGGAACAGAACTCGAAACGAAAGCGAACTATAGGGTTCTGTAACATAACCGTTATTTTAAAAGCATGGGAACCGGTTAATAATGTTATTTTACGTTCCGGGCATTTTTTTCCAGTCCCACAAAAATCCTAACAAAATGCAAAGCCCTCACTAAGTCACTTGGAAACTTATTCCAGCACCTGCCTGCTAGCTGAAAATGTTTGCCAGTGGTTGTGCGTGTAGGCTACCTGCCCCTCTCCTCTGAATAATAGGTTACTGTAGCCTACAGACAACATTACAAGCATGATTCAGAAATTAGGGAGAGACGTTTAAAAGAATGGATTAACTTTTTCAATGCTACTGTAGTTAAGGATACTATAGTTATCATGTTTCACATTGAATTTATTAACTGCAAAAGGTTAAGACTTGTTTTTAATTCTAGTGCTGCTCTGCACACACAAGCGTGTTAGCTAGCTACCATTAAACCAACTTGGAAGTTCAAAGACATTCAAAGTTCCTCCATAGAAGCCACTCCTCTGTAGGTATAATTCTGTGGGCCTAATTCAGATAATGTATAACAAGATGCCCAGCACTCAAAGGCAAGCTTTCTCCATCCTCACACGCTCTCCCCTCACCTGCAACATTTCAGTTTCATCTTGCGCCCTACACTGTGACTGGCAGCACAGTATGTGTGTTTGTCTTTCATTATGATTAAACCACGCTGTTACGGCAAAATACAATTTGCTCTTAACGACTTCCCTATACAGTTTAAATCACTTACCCGCTCCATAGCAAGCTGGTCAGCACCTCAGGAGTAAATGTCAATTGGCTTTCATAGTCGATCATTCAGAGTATCTCTACCGCTCCTGCTGTCTCTAGAGAGTTGAAAACAGCAGGTCTGGGACAGGTAGCACGTCTGGTGAACAGGTCAGGGTTCCATAGCCGCAGGCAGAACAGTTGAAACTGGAGCAGCAGCATGGCTGGGTGGACTGGGGACAGCAAGGAGTCATCAGGCCAGGTAGTCCTGAGGAATGATCCTAGGGCTCAGGTCCTCCGAGAGAGAGAAAGAGAGAAAGAAAGAGAGAATTAGAGAAAGCATACTTAAATTCACACAGGTCAACAGATAAGAGAGGAGAAATACTCCAGATATAACAGACTGACCCTAGCCCCCCGACACATAAACTACTGCAGCATGAATACTGGAGGCTGAGACAGGAGGGGTCGGGAGACACTGTGGCCCCGTCCGACGATACCCCCATACAGGGCCAAACACCCCACCCACTCTGCCTAAGCACAGCCCCCACACCACTAGAGGGATATCTTCAACCACCAACTTACCATCCTGAGACAAGGCCAAGTACAGCCCACAAAGATCTCCGCCACGGCACAACCCAAGGGGGGGGGGGATTCCTGTCCAACCCGGACAGGAATATCACGTCAGTGTCTCAACCCACTCAAGCGACGCACCAAACCCCCACCCCCCACCGACGGCATGGAAGAGCATCAGTAAGCCAGTGACTCAGCCCCTGTAATAGGGTCATGGGTCATGGCTTTAGAAGCTTCTGATAGGCTAATTGACATCATTTGAGTCAATTGGAGGTGTACCTGTGGATGTATTTCAAGGCATACCTTCAAATTCAGTGCCTCTTAGCTTGACATCATGGGAAAATCTAAAGAAATCAGCCAAGACCTCAGAAAAAATTGGTAGACCTCCACAAGTCTGGTTCATCCTTGGGAGCAATTTCCAAACACCTGAAAGTACCACGTTCATCTGTACAAACAATAGTACGCAAGTATAAACACCATGGGACCACACAGCCCTCATACTGCTCAGGAAGGAGATGTGTTCTGTCTCCTAGAGATGATCGTACTTTGGTGCGAAAAGTGCAAATCAATCCCAGAACAACAGCAAAGGACCTTGTGAAGATGCTGGAGGAAACAGGTACAAAAGTATCTATATCCACAGTAAAACGAGTCCTATATCGACATAACCTGAAAGGCCGCTCAGCAAGGAAGAAACCACTGCTCCAAAACAGCCATAAAAAAGCCAGACTACGGTTTGCAACTGCACATGGGGACAAAGATCATACTTTTTGGAGAAATGCCCTCTGGTCTGATGAAACAAAAATAGAACTGTTTGACCATAATGACCATTGTTATGTTTGGAGGAAAAAGGGGGAGGCTTGCAAGCCGAAGAACACCATCCCAACCGTGAAGCACGGGGGTGGCAGCATCATGTTGTGGGGGTGCTTTGCTGCAAGAGGGACTGGTGCACTTCACAAAATAGATGGCATCATGAGGCAGGAAAATGATGTGGATATATTGAAGCAACATCTCAAGACATCAGTCAGGAAGTTAAAGCTTGGTCGCAAATGGGTCTTCCAAATGGACAATGACCCCAAGCATACTTCCAAAGTTGTGGCTTGAGAACAACAAAGTCAAGGTATTGGAGGGCCATCTCAAAGCCCTGACCTCAATCCTATAGAACATTTTTGGGCAGAACTGAAAAAGCGTGTGCGAGCAAGGAGGCCTACAAAACATTCACCCAACTTATTGTGGGAAGCTTGTGGAAGGCTACCCGAAACATTTGACCCAAGTTAAACAATTTAAAGGCAATGCTACCAAATACTAATTGAGTGTATGTCAACTTCTGACCCACTGGGAATGTGATGAAAGAAATAAAAGCTGAAATAAATCATTCTCTCTACTATTATTCTGACATTTCACATTCTTAAAATAAAGTGGTGATCCTAACTGACCTAAGACAGGGAATTGTGAAAAACTGAGTTTAAATGTATTTGGCTAAGGTGAATGTAAACTTCTGACTTCAACTGTATGTTGCAGTCGTTTCACTGCTTGTCCTCAGTTGTTGGGAAGGTGACCAAGAGGTGACGGGAAAGGTAGGGGATTTACCAGCAGTTTGACTTGTCCATGGAAATACAGTACCAGTCATAAGATTTGACACACCTACTAATTCGAGGATGTTTCTTTATTTTTACTGTTTTCTACATTGTAGAATAATGAAGACATCAAAACTATGAAATAACACATATGGAATCATATAGAAAGTGTTAAACAAATCAAAATATATTTCATATTTTATATTCTTCAAAATAGCCACCCTTTGCCTTGATGTCAGCTTTGCACACTCTTGGCATTCTCTCAACCAACTTCACCTGGAATGTTTTTCCAACAGTCTTGAAGGAGTTCCCACATATGCTGAGCAGTTGTTGGCTGCTTTTCCTTCACTCTGCGGTCCAACTCGTCCCAAACCATCTCAACTAGGTGGAGGTCATGCCAGGTGGAGGCCCGGTAACCTGATGCAGCACTTCATCACTCTCCTTGGTCAAATAGCCCTTACACAGCCTGGAGGTGTGTTGGGTCATTGTCCTGTGTAAAAACAAATGATTGTCCCACTATGAGCAAACCAGATGGGATGGCGTATCGCTGCAGAATGCTTTGGTAGCCATGCTGGTTAAGTGTGCCTTCAATTCTAAATACATCACGACAGTGTCACCCTCAAAGGACCCCCACACCATCACACCTCCTCCTCCATGCTTCACGGTGGGATCCACACATGCAGAGATCATCCATTCACCTACTCTGCATCTCACAAAGACACGGCGGTTGGAACAAAAAATCTAAAATCAGACCAAAGGACAGATTTCCACAGGTCTAATGTCCATTGCTCGTGGTTCTTGGCCCAAGCAAGTCTCTTATTATTATTGGTGTCCTTTAGTAGTGGTTTCTTTCTTTGCTGCAATATGACCATGAAGGCCTGATTCATGCAGTCTCCTCTGAACAGTTGATGTTGAGATTTGTCTGTTGCTTGAACTCTGTGATGCATTTATTTGGGCTGCAATTTCTGAGGCTGGTAACTCTAATGAACTTATCCTCTGCAGCAGCGGTAACTCTGTGTCTTCCTTTCTTGTGGCGGTCCTTGTGAGAGTCAGTTTCATCATAGCGATTGATGGTTTTTGCGACTGCACTTGAAGAAACTTTCAAAGTTCTTGAAATGTTCCGTATTGTCTGACCTTCATGTCTTAAAGTAATGATGGACTATCGTTTCTCTTTGCTTATTTTAGCTGTTCTTACCATAATATTGACTTGGTCTTTTACCAAATGGAGCTATCTTCTGTATACCACCCCTACCTTGTCATAACACAACTGATTGGCTCAAAGGAAATAAATAAAAAAATAAAAATACAAATATTTTAAAAAGGCACACCTGTTAATTGAAATGCAAAATATATGTGTAAGACTTTTTTTGGTTACTACATGATTCCATATGTGTTATTTCATAGTTTTGATGTCTTCACTATTATTCTACAATGTAAAAAATATTACAAATTCAGAAAAACCCTGGAATGAGTATGTGTCCAAACTTATTTGGTATTTGGACACCCTTTCAAATTTGTGTATTTGGCGTATTAGTGTATTAGTGTATTTCAGCAACAGGTCTTTAAAATTGAGCACACAGACATGCAATCTCCATAAACAAACATTATCAATAGAATGGCCTTACTGAAGAGCTCAGTGACTTTCAACGTGGCACCGTCATAGCATTCCACCTTTCTATCAAGTCAGTTCATCAAATTTCTGCCCTGCTAGAGCTTCCCCGGTCAACTGTAAGTGCTGTTATTGTGAAGTAGAAACATCTAGGAGCAACAACGGCTGGTAGGCCACACCAGCTCACAGAATGCAAATGCAGAGTGCTGAAAAATTGTCTGTCCTCGGTTGCAACACTCACTACCAAGTTCCAAACTGCCTCTGGAAGCAACGTCAGCACAAGAACTGTTCGTCAGGAGCTTCATGAAATGGGTTTCCATGGCCGAGCTACAGCATACATTATAGATAATTCTGTGCTTCAAACGTTGTGGCTGAATGGAAGCAAGTCACTGCAGCAATGTTCCAACATCTAGTGGAAAGCCTTCCCAGAAGAGTGGAGGCTGTTATAGCAGCAAAGGGGGGAACAACTCAATATTAATGGCCATGATTTGGGAAATAGATGTTCGACGAGCAAGTGTCCACATACTTTTGGTCATGTAGTGTAGTTTCCTTACAGACAATGAAGAATTACCAAGACGGCACCGATCCGATTGAGGAGTAAGTATATTAAAATTGTGACATTGTTTGGAAATATTTACTGTGTTGATAATGCATGGCTATTTGGTTTATTTGAAAAAAATTACATTTTGCTGAGCTGATAATGGTATTGTCAAAGGCATGTAGGCACTAATACATACTGTGTGTATATGGGAGTAGCCTAGTCTACTATAATAATGTCATTGGATGTGCTTGTATATTTATTTAATTGAATAATTACATTTTAAATGAAAATATACATACATGGTGATATAGGATATTAAATAAGCCTAGTCTATATTTTACATTTTAACTACCCCTACCCCTAATGTCGGGGACATTCACACCCACACTGAGTTGAATGGCTACTTAATTCAGTGATAACATTATTGTTGAATAAACTTTCATTCACTCTGTGTTTTCGGGAGCCTATTCTACAATAATGTCATTGGATGTGCTAGTGTTATTTATTTTATTGGTGAATTAAATTGTAAATGTAAATATGCGCACATGGTGATGATATAGGATATACACTGAGTACAACATTAGGAACAANCCCCCCCCCCCCCCCCTCATACTTTTGCCCTTAATCCATTTCTCAATTGTCTGAAAGCTTAAAAATCCTTCTTTAACCTTCCTCTACACTGATTAAATTGGATTTAACAGGTGACATCAATAAGATATCACAGTATTCACCTGGATTCACCTGGTCAGTCCATGTCGTGGAAAGATCAGGTGTTCTTAATGTTTTGTATACTTAGTGCATGTTACATTGTAATACCTTGCCCCTACAGGGGGGTAGAGAAAAGTGTTTCACTGGCTGTAAACATTCACACTCTCATTGAGACTACTTAATTCAGTGGCTAGCTCTGGGAACATGGTAATGAAGGCTTTTCAGCTTTTGAAATGTGTTAATGTAGAATTAATTTCTAAATCTGTCTTTCTTTTAGTCAAGAACAGGTGGATGAGTCACAAGGGTACAGTGCAGTCCCCACAAACAATTCAAGCTCTTCTTCAGTGCCGGTGTGGTCAGAACATTGAGTGACTACAGAAACAAACTGGCAGACCGGAATATTGCCAATGGTTAAAAAAAAACTCTATCAACCCCCTAGAGTTGTTCAGGTTGATTGGGATTGTTCTGTACATCGCCTAAAATTTGAATATTTTTAAAAGATGGAGTTTCAAGAAATGACACCCATTTGAAGTGTAATGAGTGTGATGTGAACCCCACTGTGTCAATTTTGAAAGGAACTGCTACAATCTCTGGCACATGTAGATGTGCCATAAATGTAAGTAGATGGAAAAAGAGATAGAAACGTGAAGGATGTGAAGAAGAAAAACACTTTGATCTAAAATGAGTGTGGGTTCCCTCTTGTGTCCCTTTTTTGTCATTGCTGATGAGAAATATATACTGAACAAAAATATAAACGCAACATGCAACAATTTTAACGATTTTACTGAATTACAGTTCATATAATGAAATCAGTCAATTGAAATAAATTCATTATGCCCTAATCTATGGATTTCACATGACTGGGCAGGGGTGCAGCCATGGGTGGGCCTGGGAAGGCATATGCCTACCCACTGGGGAGCCAGGCCCAGCCAATCAGAATGAGTTTTTCCCATACCAAAGGGATTTATTACAGACAGAAATACTCCTCAGGTTCATCAGCTGTCCGGGTAGCTGGTCTCAAACGATCCCACAGGTGAATTCACTAAAACAACGTCGGAGGCGGCTTATGGTAGAGAAATTAACATTAAATTATCTGGCAACAGCTATTGTGGAAAATTTTCTGCAGTCAGCATGCCAATTGCACGCTCCCTCAAAACTTGAGACATCTGTGGCATTGAGTTGTGTGACAAAACTGCACAATTTAAAGTGGTCTTTTATTGTCCCAAGCACAAGGTGCACCTGTGTAATCATGCTGTTTAATCAGCTTCTTGATATGCCACACCTGTCAGGTGGATGGATTATCTTGGTAAAGGAGAAATGTTCACTAACACATTTTTGAGAGAAATAAGCTTTTTGTGCGTATGGAAGATTTCTGGAATATTTTATTTCAGCAATGAAACATGGGACCAACACTTTACATGTTGTGTTTATATTTTTGTTCAGTACATATTGCTTTCAATGCTGACTAGAATAATGCAGCTAAAAAATAAATATGCCCATTTTGGGTGATTTTGTTTTATAGATGTGGGCTGTGGACAGTAGTCCCAAAAATGTATATAATTGTTTGTTTCATTGATATTTGTTCCCCCAAAGACAGATATTCTAAACACCAGGGGGAAACACAACCGGGTGTTGGATATCTTGTTAATTATGGTTTGCAGTGCCTTTCACAATAAAAAACTACGAATTTCAACATGTGTTTTCGCCTTTTTTGCCTTTATGGCACATTATCATTAATATAAGTGTCTCAAAAGATTGTTTTGACATTTTACTTCTTGTATCTGAGCGTGGACTGAATCCATAGCCATATAGCACCAGCTTTATACAGGAAGAGCCTTGTAGAAGCAAAAATGTCAATGTAGTGAAGAACAGCAAAAATGCCATGTTTGGTTTTTCATGACTGAGATCGAGGCACAGACACAAAACTGAGCTGACTACACTGACTGTGCTAGGGGCAGACCCCACTAAGCTGGCATCCTGGCTAACAGCCTGCTGCCTGGCCTGTACCCTATCTCATTAGATAAAATGAGAGCACCCCTCCAGCTAGGATGGAGTCCGTCACTCCTCAGCAGGCCATGCTTGGTCCTGTTTGTGGGTGAGTCCCAGAATGAGGGCCAATTATCTACAAATGCAATATTTTGGGTGGGACAGAACACAGTTTTCAACCAGCGATTGAGTTTTGGTATTTTGGTATTTTACTAGGATCCCCATTAGTTGTTGCAAAAGCAGCAGATGCTCTCCTGGGGTCCACACAAAACATGAAACTATACAGAACATTAATAGACAAGAACAGCTCAAGGACAGAACTACTTTTCTTTTTTTAAGGTACACGTAGCCTACATATCAATACATTCACACAAACTATCTAGGTCAAATGGGGGAGAAGCGTTGTGCTGTGAGGTGTTGCTTTATCTGGGGTTTCTTAACCAGGTTTGCTGTTCATTTGAGCAATATGAGATGGAACAGAGTTTGTTCTGGATTTGGGGACTGTGGAGAAAAAAAAACTGGTGGCATGTCTGGTAGGGTAAGTGTGTGTGTCAGAGCTGTGTGTAAGTTGACTATGCAAACAATTTGGGATTTTCAACACATTGTTTCTTATAAAAGAAGAAGTGATGCAGTCAGTCTCTCCTCAACTCTTAGCCAAGAGAGACTGGCATGCATAGTATTTTTATCAGCCCTCTGATTACAATGAAGAGCAAGACGTGGGGCAGTTGTGTGAGTCTTCTGTAGAGCTCATCACTCCCCCTAACTGGGAGGGAGCCAGAGGTAATTACTCGATGACGACACATCTGTCTAGTTAAGTTATACGCTAAAGCTTTCTTGCGCTTGGTGACCTCTGACTGTTTCATCCTAATATCGTTGGTGCCGACGTGGATAACAATATCCCTTTACTCTCTACACTCGCCAGTTTTAGCCTTGGCCAGCACAATCTTTAAATGAGACTTTACGCCAGTAGCCTTGCCCCCTGGTAAACAATGTATGATCGTTGGATGATTCTTTTAACTGTAAGTTTAATATTGCGGGTAATGGATTCGCCAATGACTATGGTTTTCAATTTGTCAGAGCTAATGGTGGGAGGCTTCGGCAGCTCAGAACCAGTAACGGGTGGAGGAGAGACCTAAGAAGGCTTATGCTCTGGCTCCGACTCATTTCTTAATGGGTAAAACCGGTTGAAAGTTTCTATCACCTGAATGAGGGACACCGGTTGAGCATGCCAACAGCAATTCTTTCCACAAGCCGTGAGAAAATTGTCCGGCTGCGGGGGCTGTGCGTGGGGGGATTAATACTACTATCTGTACTTACTGGTGGCACAGATTTGGGCTCCTGAGTGGCGCTGTGGTCTAAGGCACTGCATCTCAGTGCTTGAGGTGTCACTACAGACACCCTGGTTCAAATCCCAGCTGTATCACAACTGGCTGTGATTGGGAGTCCCATAGGGTGGTGCACAATTGGCCCAGTGTAGTCTGAGGTTTGTCATTTACATTAGTAGCCTTGCCCCCTGGTAAACAATGTATTAGGTTTTTGTTCTTAACTGACTTGCCTAGTTAAATAAATGTAAAAAAATGTAATGGATGCTGTTTCATCCTTTCCTACACTTAAATTGCCCTTGCCTGATGAATATGTCTGAAGCCAGGCTTGCAACGTGGCTATCCTCACCATAAGACGATAGTTCTCCTGTGTCTTATGAATACAGCGACTGCAATGAGAAGGCATAATGTTACTTCGCATTTTCGGCTGGTGGTCCTGCAGATACATGTCCAGATAAAGCGTCTGGGGTGAAAGAATTGAATGAAAAAAGTCTAGTGAGAACAAAACTAAGACGGTGAACTTGTTAAATACAGAGTTAGATTAAACGGTTATTAAAAGTAAAAAGCAAAACATTTGGTAGCCAAGTAGCAACAAGCAGCACGGACCCTACTGACCACAGCTACTGACCATACAACTACTGACCATACAACTCCAAAACTACTGACAACAACTACTGATCACTAATGACCACAACTACTGACCAAAACTATTGACCACAACCACACATCTACTGACCACAGAATTACTGAACCACATAACTTATTATTACAACAACACAACTACTGATCACAACTACTGACCACAACCACACAACTACTGACTACAATCACACAACTACTGACCACACAACTACTAACCACACAACTACTGACCACAACGTGCTGCTGTAATTAGCTGTTACTCACTATGCTTGCTACAATGATATCCCACCACCACCCCAGCCTCCAACTGTGGGTTCTGTGTTTCTTCCTTCAGGGGTTTTGATATAGCATATCGTGCTCACTGCCTGTAGTTATATTATAATCTTCATATGACGCTTTGCTCTGGCAGTGAGCTACCCTGAAAGAGCAGAGCCCTAACGCCAAGACTATGCATTGTTATCTTTTCTAATAAAATGTTAAATGTAGACTTGGTGTTAACTTTCTGAACAACTTTTATAAATTAGCATATAATACCCATCAACAATAATTGTAACTCTTGAACCGTTCAAGCTAGAGCCAGCGAACCAACTTTCACATGTTCAAGCTATCCTATCAACAAATCAATCAATCAATATTTTCATCTACCAAATTTTTTAACTATAACCAGTCAATTTAAAACAAGCTAGCAAGCCCACCACAATTTCTTTAGTGGTCACTGTTAGCCTAAAGAGTTTATTTATGAGATAGAAATACAGCTAGCTATCAGTAGGTCTACATACAAACCTCTTCTACATAGTTCTTGAACTACCACACAAATACTTTTAAAGAGCTGTCACCACTAGATGCACCATATTTCTCTACCCAAATAATAGTCCACAACTTTCTAATCATTACGTCATCATTCAACTAAAATGTACACTAAATTACACTTAAAATGTACAACTTAATTTACACTGAACATTTTACAAATGTAAATTTATCTGAAACCCACAACATGATTGATTCAGAGTTTCTTTGTTTTCCTAAGAGTGTTGTCCATGATCCTGCTTTTTATTCCCATCTTCTGACAGAATATCGCTTTGTCCTATGTCTTTCTTCTTTTAGTTTTCACACGCAACAACTGTAGTTTAGACATTTTTAGATCTAAATGACCCACAATCCAAATTAATATGGTTGATATAGCAATCTATGAAAATAATCAGGAAAAATATTTTACTACATGTACTGTAACTCTGGCTAAACACTACCGAAGTTCTACCAACACATTAACTGTAGACACCGACGTCTTGCTTCCGGACAAGCTAAACACCTTCTTTGCCCGCTCTGAGGATAACACAGTGCCACTGATGCGGCCCACTACCAAGAACTGTGGGCTCTCCTTCACCGTGGCCGACATGAGTAAAGGTAACTGAACTAAATGACTATCGCCCTGTAGCACTGACTTCTGTAATCACAAAGTGCTTTGAGAGGCTAGTTAAGGATCATAATATCACCTCTACCTTACCTGACACCCTAGACCCACTTCAATTTGCTTACCGCCCCAATAGATCCACAGACGATGCAATCGCCATCGCACTGCACACTGACCTATCCCATCTGGACAAGCAGAATACTTAAGAATGCAGTCCATTGACTATAACTCAGCATTCAACACCATAGTACCCTCTAAGCTCATCATTAAGCTCGGGGCCATGGGTCTGAACCCCGCCCTGTGCAACTGCGTCCTGGACTTCCTGACAGGCCACCCCCAGGGGGTGATGGTAGGAAACAACACCGCCACTTCACTGATCCTCAATACAGGGGCCACACAAAGGTGCGTGCTCAGCCCCCTCCTGTAGTCCCTGTTCACCCATGACTGTGTGGCCATGCACACCTCCAGCTCAATCATCAAGTTTGCAGACAACACAACAGTAGTAGGACTGATTACCAACAATGACGAGAGCCTACAGAGAGGAGGTGATGGCCCTGGGAGAGTGATGCCAGGAAAATAACCTCTCATTCAACATCTACAAAACAAAAGAGCTGATCGTGGACTTCAGGAAACAGCAGAGGGAGCACGCCCCTATCCACATCGACGGGATCACAGTGGAGCAGGTGGAAAGCTTCAAGTTCCTCTGCGTACACATCACTAATGATCTGAAAGGGTCCACCCACACAGACAGTGTGGTGAAGAAGGTGCAACAGCGCCTCTTCAACCTCAGGAGGCTGAAGAAATTTAGCTTGGCCAGTAAAATCTTCACAAGCTTTCATAGATGCACAGTTGAGAGCATCCTGTAGGGCTGTATCACCACCTGGTATGGCACCTGCACCCCCCGCAACCTCAGGGCTCTCCAGAGGTGTGGTCTGCCCAACGCATCACAGGGGGCAAACTACCCGCCCTCCAGGACACCTACAGCACCCAATGTCACAGGAAGGCCAAAAAGGTCATCAAGGACATCAACCACCCGAGCCACGACCTGTTCACCCCGTTATCATCCAGAAGCGAGGTCAGTACAGGTGCATCAAAGCTGGGACCGAGAGACTGAAAAACAACTATCTCAAGCCATCAGACTGTTAAAAATAGCAACCACCAGCCGGCTTCCACCCGGTTACGCAACCCTGCACCTTAGAGGCTGCTGCCCTATATACATAGACTTAATAATGGAACACTGGTCATTTTAATAATGTTTAAATAATGTTTACATACTGCTTTACTCATCTCATATGTATATACTGTATTCTATTCTACTGTATTTTAGTCAATGCCACTCCGACATTGCTCAATCTAATATTTATATATTTCTTCATTCCATTCTTCTACTTTTAGATTTGTATGTATTGTTGTGAATTGTTAGATACTACTGCACTGTTGGAGCTAGGAACACAAGCATTTCGCTACACCCGCAATAGCATCTGCTAATAATGTGTATTGCTTAAAATAGTAAAGTAAACTTTTTAAACTTTTACCTCTACCACAAAAATACTTTGCCCATGCTCCGTCCACTCTGCTTCTCTCGCTTTCCTTCCATTGAAAGGAAACATGGCGCCACACATAGCTGGCAATGAGCTGATCGAAACTCAAGCCAACTTTACCACGTTTTTTTCACAAAGCATTTTGCTTCGGGTGTTTTTATCTGCTCCACCACACACGTCTGGTAAAGTTGAACACTGCCTCTCCTACTTAGCCTCCCGAAAAAGCTTCTCCCAATCGGGTGTGACACCTACTCCCGTTGCCTGCAGCACTGCTGCTTGGATCCCACCCGGCGATCTCCTCCCCGTTTGCCCTGGCCTGTATCCCCCTCTCTGGTATAGCCCGCCACACTCTCCCCTCTCTCCCGAGCTTTCACTCGCCTCCAGCACACACGCACACACACAGACACCGCAGACTTTGGACTGATCGGAATTGTATGTAGGCTAATTAACTTAAGAAGCTTATTATGTGAGCTTTACTCAGAAATGCTTTAATTAACTAGTATAGGCCTACTATTTATTTATTTGATCTCAGACTTGTATAGCCTACTGGACTCATAGAGAGCTACTGTTTCAAGTTATTTTGTTGGGATGATTGACTCTTTGGCTAACCCCAAGCCATTTTATTTTTTTCTTGTGCTTTATGCTATTTGCTCCAGCGCTTTGTTGACTATGAACTTACTAATATACCCGACCGTGGGACAGACAATGTTTGTTCCCACACTTGCGACTCTGACTCTCTATTGGTTACACTAACTCTTGGCCTCCCATCCTATTCTAGCGGTTAGAAATTTCTGTGCAATATGATCTTTTTGCCATCTTATGCACATTCAAATGTCATAAAAAATAAAAACACCTTCAGTGCTCAGTTTTCTCCACCAAGTCTGTCCCCAAACAATTTGATTTGCTGCTTTTAAGCATTAAGCTTTCAAATGGCTCTTTGTTGCCTGTTGCTGGGTGTTATCGTCCACCATTAGCACCGGTATGTACCCTTCCTGCCCTAAGCTCTCTTCTGGCCCCTTACACAATGTCTGAATTTGTCCTGCTAGGTGACCTAAACTGGGACATGCTTAAACCTCCTGACCAATTCTTAAAACAACGGGGCTTCCTAAAACTCTCTCAGATTTTTACCAATCCCACAAGGTATGACTCCAAACACCCAGAAAAGGCTACTCTCCTTGATGTTATCCTCACAAACAATTGTGATAGATATCAGTCTGGTGTTTTCTGTAATGACCAAACTGATCACTGTTTTACAGCCTGTGTTCATAATGGCTGCTCAGTTAAACAACCTGTCATGATTTGTCATAGACGCTTGCTAAAAAAATTTAATGAGCAAGTCTTCCTTTATGACCTGGCCTCTGTAAATTGGTATAGAATCAACTTGATCCCCTCTGTCAAAGACGCTTGGACCTTCTTTTTTTATATTTTCAGTGGTATTTGTTAACAAGCACACCCCCATAAAGAAAATTTGAATTAAAAATAGGCTCAGCCCCTGGTGATCTTTCAGAGTTACTTCCCCTCAAAAACATAATTAGGGAAAGGCTCGGCACAGAAATACTCAGGCTGACTGGCTGTCGTTCAGGCAAATGATAAATAAGTGCTCTCAGGCTATCCAGAAGGCCAAAGTTAGTTACTTTAAAGAGCAGGGGCTGGATTCACACATACACTACTTACAAAAAAACCTAAGAAGTTTCTTAAGGAAAAAAATAAGAAGTTCATCAGATAGTTCGTAAGTGCAATTCCTCAAAATGTTCTTAGGAATTCATAGTTTTCTTTGGAACTTCATAAATATATTTCATAAGAACTTTGTAAATGGTGTAGCAGTTTCAGGGGTTGTGATGTATATGGACGTTATGTGCCTTCGAGGTTTATTTGTTTTATGGCTGTCAGGACCACGGAGAGCAATGTCAAATATGCCCCAGAGGCAGGACCACGGACAGCTCAGGGAAAACCTCTGGACTGCAGCAGAATAGCCACATGTGTCTCCAGTTGTAATCAGAGCCAAACTGCAGACAGGTGAAACCAATCAGTTCCTCTACGTAACCACGCCCTGAGTTTTCTTTCATTGTCTTTTTTTGAACCCGGCAGGTGAAAGAGTAAGAGATTATTGGGGAGACAGAGCATATGGTGGAAAATGAGGTTTTAAAGAGGAAAGGGAAATATGATTTTAACAAGGATTGAACCCCAATTGACAAGCTTGAAGGACCTTCCACCAGCGGCGAAGAGTGTACTATATTTGTTTTGTAACTCAAGAACGCTGCCGAAGCCTGATTGTAATAATCCGCTTTAACTCTTCACTTGGACAGGTGTTGTGTGTTTGTATGTGTAAACCCTTTGTTACAAAGAACCCAGCGCCGAAAACGCTACAATATCTTCTAAACAGTTGAAGTCGGGTCAGAAGTTTACATACACTCAATTAGTATTTGGTAGCATTGCCTTTAAATTGTTTAACTTGGGTCAAACATTTTGGATAGCCTGAATTTTGACCCATTCCTCCTGACAGAGCTGGTGTAACTGAGTCAGGTTTGTAGGCCTCCTTGCTCGCACACGCCTTTTCAGTTCTGCACACACATTTTCTATGGGATTGAGGTCAGGGCTTTGTGATGGCCACTCCAATACCTTGACTTTGTTGTCCTTAAGACATTTTGCCACAACTTTGGAAGTATGCTTGGGGTCCTTGTCCATTTGAAAGACCCATTTGCGACCAAGCTTTAACTTCCTGACTGATGTCTTGAGATGTTGCTTCAATATATCCACATAATGTTCCTTCTCATGATGCCATCTATTTTGTGAAGTGCACCAGTCCCTCCTGCAGCAAAGCACCGCCACAACATGATGCTGCCACCCCCGTGCTTCACAGTTGGGATGATGTTCTTCTGTAACGTCCAGGCCTGAGTGTTCAGGCTGGAGTGTTTAGTTTTGTCTTGATGTAGGGTTTCTTTTGTTCTATGGTGTGTATTTCTATGTTGGGGTAATGGTTCCCAATTAGAGGCAGCTGAGTCTCGTTACCTCTAATTGGGAACCATATATATGTTTGGGGTTTTGCACTTAAGTTGGTGGGTTATTGCTTATTGTGGTGATTATCGTGTTTAGGTTCATGCCATCGTGTTTAGGATTTAGCGTTTTGTTTTCACGTCATGTTCTTCGTTTATTGTTTTGTTCCGTCAAGTCACGTCGTAAATAAAGTATGTATTCTGGATACTTCGCTGCGCATTGGTCTGTCCCAAGGGATAATCGTGACATCTTCGGCTTGCAAGCCTCCCCCTTTTTCCTCCAAACATAACGACAGCGAAATTTTTGTTTAATCAGACCAGAGGACATTTCTCCAAAAAGTATGATCTTTGTCCCCATGTGCAGTTGCAAACCATAGTCTGGCTTTTTTATGGTGGTTTTGGAGCAGTGGCTTCTTCCTTGCTGAGCGGCCTTTCAGGTTATGTCGATATAGGACTCGTTTTACTGTGGATATAGATACTTTTGTACCTATTTCCTCCAGCATCTTCACAAGGTCCTTTGTTGTTGTTCTGGGATTGATTTACACTTTTTGCACCAAAGTACGTTCATCTCTAGGAGACAGAACGCATCTCCTTCCTGAGCGGTATGGCGGCTGCGTGGTCCCATGCTGTTTATACTTGCGTACTATTGTTTGTACAGATGAACGTGGTACCTTCAGGCGTTTGGAAATTACTCCCAAGGATGAACCAGACTTGTGGAGGTCTAAAACAAAAATTCTGAGGTCTTGGCTGATTTCTTTTTAGGATTTTACCATGATGTCAAGCAAAGAGGCACTGAGTTTGAATGTAGGCCTTGAAATACATCCACAGGTACAAAAAGCCATGACATCATTTTCTGGAATTTTCCAAGCTGTTTAAAGGCACAGTCAACTTAGTGTATGTAAACTTCTGACCCACTGGAATTGTGATACAGTGAATTATAAATGAAATAATCTGTCTGTAAACAATTGTTGAAAAAATGACTTGTGTCATGCACAAAGTAGATGTCCTAACCGACTTGCCAAAACTATAGTTTGA
This sequence comes from Hucho hucho, assembly GCA_003317085.1. Taxonomy (NCBI): domain Eukaryota; kingdom Metazoa; phylum Chordata; class Actinopteri; order Salmoniformes; family Salmonidae; genus Hucho; species Hucho hucho. Next base: position 121,578 of record QNTS01000243.1, read on the forward strand.
TAACAAGAAATTTCTGGAGTGGTTGAAAAACAAGTTGTAATGACTCCAACCTAAGTGTATGTAAACTTCCGACTTCAACTGTATGTGGCACTGACATTAGTGATGTGTTTGAAACCAATAAATACGCTTATTTGACAGGGATGATATGATTTGGCCTGCTATAATAAAGTGTTGATATTTCCATTTTATTACATTTAATTATTTGCTTCATGTCTCGAGAATAAAACATTTTGATTTGGCTCGCAAACTCTTTATACACACACACACACACAAAAATGTTATTTTTGCATACATTATAGCCATTAGACTAGCTGTATCAAAACCAAAAATGGATAACCAAGGAAAGCAAAACTTCAGCAAACGAGCTTAAAGTGACCATTCATTTGGACCAGCTGGAGGAGAAGGTGTTGTTCATGATAGGAGAGACGGTGGTAGAGGGACTGCGGTTGAACATCGACTCGGACAGCATGACCGGTAAGTTAGCTAGCTAGCTAATTAGCCACACATAGCTAACAACGTTGACAAAGTTTTGTTTTGCAAATTGACGAGCTAACTAGCTATATAATACTTCTAGAATATTGTAATATATTGTTAATTACTAGCTAACTAGATAATGTAGGTTTAATTCGTTTTCTTGCTGTATTATATGTCCGATAGCCAACTGTGTCTGAGGCAGTGGCGCAAGAGAACTTTCATGGTTACAAAATTATCCAGTCGCGCAGCTATAACGTTACACTTGTTTACTTCTCTCATCATATCAAGCCTACAGCTCTTGAAACATTGTTGTCATGCTGACACAATGTGTTTGACCTTCCAGAAATAGCACTGGACCTCATCCATATGCCCCTGTGCCCAGATGCGGGAGCTATGGATCATCATGATCATATGACAGAAGAAAAAGCAGAGGTAGAAGTTTGTTAGATTTCTCATTTAATAAGTTTATTATTATTCTATAATAGGCCTACAACACACATCATTCCCATAACAGATTCATTGTATTTTTTCAACAGATCATTACTGAAGACACAGGAGATGCGCCTGTCTCCGATCCTTATCCATCATAACACCCCAATGGACGAGCCAGTGCCACCCCGGGCAAGGAGGCTTGCTGGTGTGGTGGAGATGGTGGCTCTCCAGAGGACGCTCCCTGGGGGTGCTTACGGCCCTGCACAAGGTGGAGGAGGAGCTGCTGAAGGTGGAAGGCGAGAGATTAGCCCTGGAGAAGAAGAAGCTAGCATTGGAGAAGGAGAAGTTTGCCATGGAGAAGCGAAGAAGACTTGAAGATTAATATTCTAAAATAAATATGTTTGATATCATACAAACCTTCTTTTTTGTCATGTGAATCTCCTCCTTATGAGGTAATTCCTTGCTTGTAGGACAGCTTTGCATACCAGCGGCAACATCCCGGTCAGGTACAGCTGGTGTAATGTCAGGTATATTGGGATGTGGCATCCTGTTTTGTATGCAGATGTTGTGCAAGATACATGCTGAGGTTGTGATCTTGCATGTTTTTTCTGGGCTGTATAAAATAACTCCCCCAGAGTGGCAAATGCCTCTGAATCTGGATTTTAGGACTCCGATAGATCTCTCTACTAAACTCCTTGTTTTCATCTGAGCATGGTTGTAGTTCTCTTCTGCGTCGTTTTTAGAGTGTAGGATTGGTCTTATGAGCCATGTTTTTTTGTCCATAGCCACTATCACCTAAAACCCTAAAGTAGTAAATTGATATCATAAGAAGCAACACTATTTTAGTGTGCTGTGACCACAAAACAATTACACAGGTAACAGGTATCATGTAATGAAAAGAAAGGGTTAGTGATTTCTGATTTCTTTACCTAATAGCCATCCATCAGCAATGTGACCTTCCTTAAACTTGATTCCCAGGGCTGAATTTGATACAATGAAGGAGTCATGTGTGCTCCCGCGCCATTTGGCAACAACATTTGTGAAGGCTAGTGTGCCATTGCAGACTACTTTCACATTGATAGAGTGGACGTTCTTTCGTTTAACATACATTTCCTCCTCATCATGTGGACCCTATCAGAAGAAATGGTAAGACTACATCAGATACTTATAAGGCCTACTGAAATAATACATTTTGGTGGGGTGCAAACTCTACTCATGTAGACATGTTTTGACAGAAGCTTGTCATCGTCACTGACCTTTAATGCCACATGGGTCCCATTCACAGCACCAAGGACATTGGGGAAGTAAGCCACCTCAAAAAACTTTTGTTTGGTGCTTATTTGTTCAGCTGCAGTTGATGGGGACTTTATAAATCTTTGCACATGACGACACAGTGCATCACACACTGCACTAACCACCCGACTCACAGAGGACGGATTAACTCCCAATGTCCCTGCAAGCAAGGCTTGAAAGTATTCCGATGCTAGGAATCTCAGGGCTATCATGATTTGTAGGATGATTGGCAGAGGACATGATGGTCTTTCTTTTTAAGTATAGAAGGTCAGCCAAGTACATTTAGAAGGTCAGTCAAGTACATGATAGTGTCGTGGTAGTCGATATTGCCTCAGTAGAACATGGTCAGGGACATGTAGAGGATCTATCCGATCTCTGAGGGGCCTCTGTGGGTTCTCCCTCTCTCTCTTCCGCCCTCTAGCAGCTACCCAAGAACTTCCATCCTTTAATGTACAGTATCATAGTAAGCTTTGAATCACTAAATATTCCTTTTTGATTATTTTGTTTTTGACTATTGCCATTTTGTTGAACTATTGTAATTTTAATAACTTTTCTAATCAATACATTTAGCTTTGCTATCATTTGATTTTAAATTACCATTTCAAAAATAATTATTAAAATATTAATTATTTAGTCAAATATGTAATTAAAAGCTTTTCAAATTAAGGTTTACATTGATGTTTCTAGTCATAATGTATTTTTTAAATGCTCACATCCTGGGCCCAGTCTGTACAAGACAAGGGTTTAGCTGTCCTAAAGTTAAGTACATTTCCAAGAAGAAATCCTAAAGCATTATTTACAAGAATCCCATTTCTTTTAAACTTTTTTCTTAGGAAGAAACATAGAAAAAAAATTAAGAACAATTTCAAGAACTTTATTGAGGAATAGCAACTTTGCTTAACATTCTTCTTAAGTCTATAGTTAAGAAAGAAATGTCAGTTAAGAATTACATTTCTTCTTAAGAATGTTTTGTGAATCTGGGCCCAGTTCTCTCTCTGTGGGTCTAACAAGAGGCACAATCAGTGGCGCAAGCAGTAGTTTTCCCACACTAACGCTAGTAACGTTAGCTAGCTTGTGTTGTAGTAGTGTGAAAATGTTAGCTAGCTTGAGTTATGGTAGTGTGACTTTGGCGACTTCAAGGTGGATGCTGTTGCTAATTTGCTAGCATCACCCTTTTCAAGTTTAACTTTCAAAATTTGTTTACAAATTATCATTATTTGGTGAGTGGCACTGTTTTTTTGTTGCAGCTCTTTAAAGCTTTAAAGCTACCTCTTTAATAATAATGACTGTGAAACATTGTTGCGTTTAAACTTTAGATCACTGGTTAATGTGATGAACTTGATAAAATATATTTGCAATGGGATGTAATAGGTGGCTTGTTCATTTAGAAAATGAAATGGCTGTTGTCTGGAAAGGAATGGAATGGGGGGGTACCTAGTCAGTTGTACAACTGAATGCCTTCAACTGAAATGTGTCTTCCGCATTTAACCCAACCCCTCTGAATCAGAGAGGTGCGGGGCGCTGCCTTAATCGACATCCACGTCTCCGGCGCCCGGGGAACAGTGGGTTAACTGCCTTGTTCAGGGGCAGAACGACAGAGTTTTACCTTGTCAGCTCGGGGATTCGACCTTGCAACCTACCTGCCGCCCCGTCAGCCTTGTTTACGTGTTTGACCAAAACTGGCTCTCCTTCAGCGCCATGGAGTGCACAGGTATTACCTGTGATATGACACTGTTGTTGTCTCTATTGGTGATGGTGTGCTAGTGGTGTTAGGCTACCATAGGTTGTGTAAACAGTGTTTTTTTTTTTTTTTTGCCGGTCGCATTATTTTATGCTGTGTCACATGTTGTGTCCATGCGGGTTATGTCACATGTGTGGCAGCTGGAAGCATGGCCAGGCCTGTTTGATTCATTAATAATGTCATCAAAAAGCATTGCTCCTCTTTCACTAGAACTAGAATGGTCTGACTACAAAATATATACTGTTGGGCGCATTAAGTGATGCTATGTTTTCTGTTATTTTCTAGATTTTTTTTGTTTGAACAACGTATTGGAAGATTTTTAGTCCCTCTGAAGGCCTAGGTCCTATAGTCACGGTTCGCCACTGCCTACACCTATACACTATCCCCCAAAACCCACCACCCCATCCCACTACTTTGTCCCTAGACGATCCTACACCAGGCCATCGGTCTGTGGGGATGGAACCCCTTCTCTCAAAACTTCCTTTTCTGTAATTTCCGCTCCATCAATGCAGTGGAGTTAATCACAGCAACAAAACACAATAAATCTAACCTTACTTAAACTCATCCTCTCTGGCTCTCTCTCTTCAGGCCTACTCACTGAGGGCCTCCCAATCGTCTCATTCACCATTGGGCTATCCTCTACTCTCTTCACTACCTCAGCATAGGACACTTTCTTCCCCACTCAAACTCTGTCAATCTCAACCTGTCTCTCTCACAGGGCACTTCGGATCCCCTGCTGTATGGGCACCCCTACATTTGACACACAGTGCTTTCTCTATCCCAACTCTACACTCCCTCTGACTATGCGCTCCTGCACATTTCTCACATCATGGGATCTCCCTTCTACACACTGCTGCAACATGTCCGATGCCGTGGCGCCTAAAGCACTGAAACGGGTTCGGAACATAGGCCCTCACAGAAGAGCACATATAACCTAAGCTGACCTTATCAGGAACAAATTCTGTGTCAAAGCTCATCAAAACAGATATGGTATTCTCAGTCTCGCCATTGCCGCCAGGTCTACAGTACGTCTCACCAAAAGGCGGGAATCAAACACTAGGAATATTCCTTTTAATTGTATCCACCGCTACACTCAACGCTACCCCTCGGATCACCCCTTTTAGCGGCACCCTGTTCCAGGGTGGGTGGACCATTTTAGATTGTCAGTGATGTGTACACTGGAGCTTTTCACCTTCTCTACTGTGGTCCCGTCAATGTGGATAGGGGCGTGCTCCCTCTGCTGTCTCCCTGAAGTCCACAAACAGCTCCTTTGTTTTGTTGAAGTTGAGGTTATTTTCCTGGCACCACTCCGCCAGGGCCTCACCTCCTCCATGTAGGCTGTCTCGTCATTGTTGCTAATCAGGCCTACTACTGTTGAGTCGTTTGCAAACTTGATGATTGAGTTGGAGGCGTGCGTGGCCACACAGTCATGGGTGAACAGGGAGTACAGGAGGGGGCTGAGCACGCACCTTGTGGGGACCCTGTGTTGAGGTTTAGCGTAGCGGAGGTGTTGTTTCCTACCTTCACCACCTGGGGGTGGCCTGTCAGGAAGTCCAGGACCCAGTTGCACAGGACAGGACCCAGGGCCTCAAGATTAATGATGAGCTTGGAGGGTACTATGGTGTTGAAGGTTGAGCTATAGTCAATGAACAGCATTCTTACATAGGTATTCCTCTTGTCCAGATGGGATAGCGCAGTGCGATGGCGATTGTATCGTCTGTGGATCTATTGGGGCGGTATGCAAATTGAAGTAGGTCTAGGGTGTCAGGTAAGGTGGAGGTGACATGATCCTTAACTAGCCTATCAATGCACTTCATGATGACAGATGTGAGTGCTATGGGGCGATAGTCATTTTGTTCAGTTACCTTTGCTTTCTTCGGTATAGTAACAATGATGGTAATCTTGAAGCAAGTGGGGGCAGCAGACTGGTATAGGGAGATATTGAATATGTCAATCCAGCCAGCTGGACTGCGCATGCTCTGAGGACGCAGCTAGGGATGCCGTCTGGGCCGGCAGCCTTGCGAGGGTTAGCATGCTTAGATGTCTTACTCACCTCGGCCACGGAGAACAGTCCTTTGGAGCGGGTCGCGTCGGTGGCACTGTTATCCTCAAAGCGAAAAAGTGTTTTGCTTGTCCGGGAGCAAGACGTCAGACAAGCTAGTTTTCCCTTTGTAATCCGTGTTTGTCTGTAGACCCTGCCAAATTTGTCTTGTTTCTGAGCCATTGAATTGCGGCTCAGACACGAGACACATGAATTTGTGTCCAGTGACACAAATTCCCAAGTTGGCAAAGGCCCGGATGGATGTGATCCTTTATCGGCACTGTGGTACAGCGAAGTAACAAACATTGTCGTCTACGACTTAGGAAATATGTTGTTATTTAAAATGTACATTAAATACGTTAAATTAGACTACGAATTTGATTGAATTACAACTTATTTCGAATGTGAACATGTGCAACACTGCATCAACATTGCTGTAGAACAAAAGTGGTTGTATAATTGTCAATGCAAATAGTGCACTGTGAACCATTGTGCATGGGCTTTGAATAATTTTTATATTTTTTTTATAAAATAAAGTGTATGTTGTCCGGATAACAGTTGAACAAAAATAATAATCTGATTGCACAGAACGTCACTGTGGGCCATGCAATCTTCATGCATAAGTCACTCTGGGCCTTGAGAGAAATCACACTTTCTATCTCCTGCCAATGCTGTGAACTTTGGCACAAATGGTGTGAGAGCAACTCTGACACAATGGTGCAGGTGTTCATTGGTGTGCCTTTTGCGGTATTTGTTTTTAATAAAGTTCATTGTGGAGAAGGCTGATTCACAGCTGTATGTGGAGCCAAACATGGTCAGGACGTATAGTGCCAGTTTCTTGAACAGGACATCAGCTGCAGGCACCCTCTGTCCCCAGAAAATGACAGGGTCACAATCACCAGCCTGCTCCTTCAAAGCCACATTTTCTTGCAGCTCAATCAACTCGATTTGCAGTGATGAAACATCTACCCATCTGAAGATCTGACAACTTTGTCACATTTGTGACCAAGAAGGGGTTCTAGATGAGCAGCAGCAGTTCTCTTCCAACAAGTCATCAAAGCGAGCCTTGGATGAAATCAACATGGTTGGGAACATCTTTTTCTCCCTGCGTTTGCACCAAAAGATTGGAGAAGTGGACAAGTTCTCCCTGGAGATCATTTTTGAAAAACAAAAATGTCTTCTGGAAAGCCCGGACTGCTGTTAGCATATCGCACATTGTGTTGTTCCATCCCTGCAGCTTAACATTCAGTTGATTAAGGTCTGATGTAATGTCTGTCAAACATGCAACCAATTCAATCTTCTCCTCATCTTCCAAAAACTCAGAAAACTGAGTTGCCTTGTTACTCTTTTGCTCTGATAAGAAAGCTTTGATTTCCTACTGAATGTACCAAAAGTGTTTCAAAACCCTGCCTTTGCTGAGCCATCTGACATTGTTGTGCTGTAGTAAGTCATCAAAACTAGCATTGGCCTCTGTCAGAATGCCTCGTAGCGGGCGGTGTTGTAGGGATGATGTTGCTCTCAAAAAGTGTATCAGTTTCATCATCGTTGTCATGACCTCAGAATACTATTTTCCCAGACTGGCACACAGGACAGATTGATGGATGATGCAGTGACATAATGTCAGGTAAGGGTGGTCCTCTTTCAAATGGGAAACCAGTCCCCTCCCTCTTCCTATCATGGCTGGAGCTCCATCTGTGGTGATGGAGACCAGTGACTTCAGATCTATTCCCCTTTTTGTCAGCATCCGTTTGATGGCCTCCTGGATATCCTGTCCCCGTGTGTGTCATTATAGATTTGTTGAGTCCAACAGCCACTCACAGAATTCCTTCTTTGTTTCGTAAAAAAAATAGAAAAACACCAGAATCTAAGCATTATCAGCTTTATCTGTTGATTCATCCATAGCTAATGAAATGCATGGTGCATTCTGAATGGCCTCATCAAGTTGTGAAGTTAAATCTTCAGATAATATTTCAATTCTCCTCATTGCTGTGGAATCTGACAATGGGATCTGTTTTTTTTCTCCCAAAACCCAAGCTATCCTCAGTAAACACTCCATTGCATGTTGTTGGGCTGTCAGGTAATTGACAAGGACTTTGGTGGACCTCTCATATTGGGATGTGAGTTGGTTAATCTTGTTTGTTCTCACCTCTGTGTTCAGCGGACATGATTTGAATCATAGTCTGATTGAATTGACTATGCCTGGTGTCATAATGGCGCTTAACATTGGCACTTTTCACAAGAGCTATGGACTCACTGCATATCAGGTACATTGGTTTTGTGCTAGATGAGGGGAGAATGAATAAATACTGTTCCGTCCACTCGTCTTTGAATATCAGTTTTTTTTAACAAGCCATATTATCAAGGATACTGGTAACTAAGCTCCTATCTGTGATATTTACAGTTGAACCGAGGTCAAATCTTTCTGTTTCTTTCTGCCTGCTTGTCCCAAGGTTCCGCTGAGGTTATTTGGATTAATGTGATTGGGTGATACGGGGCACTAGTATAGGCGGGCGTTTACTTCGAGAGAGAGCGAGAGTGAGGAAGAGGGGTTGCTGAGTTAAAGAGGCCGCTGCGCAGGGTACATATTTTTAAAGGTGTCTAAAAATAATGTATTGACTTTTAAATAATAAAATGCGATGTTGTCCGGTCTGGATTGATCCTTCTCTGGGTCCGGGCCCAGACCGCGATCCACCAGTTGAGTTTGTGTGCCCTATACATCTCAGTCACCGTGTCTGTGTATACTTCAATGTTATTCTCAGAGGCAACCCGAAACATATCCCAGTCCGACATGACCTTTGAGTCTTGGTCCTCGACCTTTCTTTGGAGGGCATATTATTGCTGGCCCTTGGTCTCGCTGTCCCACCTCTTCTGCCACACACCTATCAGAATGGTTATAATCTTACATTTGGCCTCACCTACCTCTCCCGGTCGTACTCTCTGAACTAATTTGACTGTGTATCAGGGTTCGTTTTTACAGTTGGTGTAGTGTCTATAAACTGTTAACTGTTAAAGAGCAGCATACAGTGCATTCGGAAAGTATTCAGACACCTTCCCTTTTTCCACATTTTGTTACGTTGCAGCCTTATTCTATAATGGATCAAATAAAAACAAATCCTCAACAATTTACACACAATACCCCATAATAACAAAGCGAAAGCTTTCACGACTGGCTCGCTTGGAGAGCGAGCCTCTAATTAGGGTATTTATCTGTCAAGGTATTAGGGCTGTGTAAGCAGCAGCAGCTAGCGGTAGCCAGAACCAGGCTCCCTCTCACCACCAACTAAAGGAAGGATTAAGATTTGATTCACTCTTGCTATTATTTCCCCAGCGGCGCAGATTTGTTCTTCGTAATCACCCCCAAACGACTAGAGATGTGGAGCATGGCCTCCTCATATTCTCCATGGTTACTCAAGGTTCCACATGATGGCACAAATACCTCCCAAGGGTGCCTTGAGATTCCAGAGCAAAGGATGGGGGGCTTTGCTTCATGACTGCATGTTTTCCAGACCTATCTCGGTGATGCCAGAGGAACAGATGTGCATCAGTGCTTAATGACATCATCTGTGCAGGCGATGACAGTAGAGCGATTAAAGGAGATAAATGTTGGGTTGTTGTGGTGGGAAATCGGTGGGTACGCTTGAATCGGCAATACTGAACTGGCAGCATCAATAAGAGACTGTTCCGGGCCTGTCAAAAGTTTTTCCACCACAATGGTAAAGAATTGGTCTCAAATGTCACAACCACCCCTCACGATTGTTAATGGCAGAGGTAAAAACTACAATCATGCCTACCCCTGTCACTACCATTTCTCCCTCTTTTATCTCATTCAGTTTAATGGCATTCTCTGGAGACCACTTTAAACTAAATGGGAGCCCCACTGGCAGCTAATACTGACTCATTCAGTTTGCCTGCCTATATATCCAGTGTGTTTTAATTGTTTGTCCATTTTACATGAAGGTACCATTGGGTACCCTTTATAAAGGGTAGTAACATACTTTAATTTTCTGTGAAACAAACTTATATTATGGGATTATGACTAGTATAACATAAACACATTTGCCGTGATACTTTCAAAATGCATCTCCTAACATACGTTTTTCACACTGTCAGGGAGTTTTGCTTCTCCCTTCTTTTTTGACTGTGCCACCAAATAATCTGTCACCAGGACCTGCAAGCAGCATTCTATTTTCAAACTCAGACAAACTCTGTCAGTTAAGGAATTAAGTGTGAGGGTTTTATTTGAATTTAAATTAGATTATATTACAGTGACGTCAAAAGGGAGGGGGGGGGGCCACGTCAGGATGAAGGGAACACGAGTGCTCTTCTTCATCTATCGCCCCAGCTCTGGGATTGTGGAAAAATGCTTTAATGCATGGAGAAAGGCGCACACGGTGTGTGTGTGTGTATATGTTTAAGCCTACATCTGTCTGTGTGCGTGTGTTTGTTTGTCTTTACTGTCAGTCTTGTGAACAGAAGAACTGAGATAACTAAGTAGAATATTGAAACAAATATAAGGTTGGGGTCAGAGAGGTGGTGAGCGAACAATTATCACTACAACATAGGTACTAATACTAGTAAGAAAGCTTTCTTATTGTCTGGACTTGGAACATGAAAGGCATTTTAGGTCTGTCTCAATTCTAGTATTAATTTCTATGTTTGAAAATAAATATTCAACAAAAAATTAAAGGGATTTTAGGGAGGCAAATCAACCAAAATCCAGGTTCTAGTACTGTAGCTGCAGTGATCAAGTGGGTTATGACTGTGTTTCATATACAACGCTGTTCAATAACCCTGTATTGTCTTCCCACTCTTTCTCTTCCCCTCTTCTTCTCCCTCTTCCCATCTCCTCTCTCTCTCTGTACATCGCTCTCCCTCACTTGTTCTTAATCTATTCCCCCTCTCTCTGTGTACATCCCCCTCCCCCTCTCTCGCTGTGTCCATCTCTTTCTTTCTCCCTCTCTTATTCGCTGTGTCCTTGGATGGAGCAGCAGGTGAACTGGGCATCGAGTTCATGGGTAAGTAAACTTTTCATTTATGCAGTAAATTTCTCTTTATTTTCTCTCAACACAATCAAGAAAAACCCTCTTTGCTCACCTGGGAAAAGATGAACGTGCTCCGGTCACCAAGGATGCATAGGTGCATTCTATCGGCATGGAAGCTAGTATTGTCTGCAATCGAAAGAAGGATCTCTGCAGTGTGCTTGACTGGTTACATTGTGTGTGTGTGTGTGTGTGTGTGTGTGTGTGTGTGTGTGTGTGTGTGTGTGTGTGTAGGCCTACATTGTGAATTTTTGTGTCTGTTTGCAAATGCATTGTCCAATGTTGTGTGTGTTTGCACATGTTCTCCTGTGTGTGAATGCGTATATACACTACATGACCAAAAGTATGTGGACAAATGCTCGTCAAACATCTCATTCCAAAATCATGGGCATTAATATGGAGTTGATCCCCCCTTTGCTGCTATAACAGCCTCCACTCTTCTGGGAAGGCTTTCCACTAGATGTTGGAACATTGCTGCGGGGACTTGCTTCCATTTAGCCACAAGAGCATTTGTGAGGTCGGGTACTGATGTTGGACGATTAGGCCTGGCTCGCAGTCGGCGTTCCTTTTCATCCCAACAGTTTTCGATGGGGTTGAGGTGCGGGCAAGTCAAGTTCTTCCACACCAATCTCGACAAACCATTTCTGTATGGACCTCGCTTTGTGCACAGGGGCATTGTCAAGCTGAAATAGGAAAGGGCCTTCCCCAAACCTTTGACATAGAGTTGGAAGTACAGAATTATCTAGAATGTCATTGTATGCTGTTGCGTTAAGATTTCCCTTCACTGGAACTAAAGGGCCTAGCCCGAAGCATGAAAAACATCCCCAGACCATTATTCCTCCTCCACCAAACTTTACAGTTGGCACTATGCATTGGGGCAGGTAGCGTTCTTCTGTCTTCCGCCAAATCCAGATTCGTCCGTAGGACTGCCAGATGGTGAAGTGTGATTCATCACTCTAGAGAACGTGCTTGGCATTGTGATCTTAGGCTTGTGTGCAGCTGCTCGGCCATGGAAACCCATTTCATGAAGCTCCCGACGAACAGTTCTTGTGCTGACGTTGCTTCCAGAGGCAGTTTGGAACTCTGTAGTGAGTGTCGCAACCGAAGAAGACGATTTTTACATGCTACGCGTTTCAGCACTCGGTGGTCCCGTTCTTTAAGCTTGTGTGGCCTACCATTTCGCTGAGCCGTTGTTGCTCCTAGACGTTTCCACTTCACAATAACAGCACTTACAGTTGACCAGGGCAACTCTAGTAGGGCAGAGATTTGATAAACTGACTTGTTGGAAAGCTGGCATCCTATGACGGTGCCACGTTGAAAGTCACTGTGTTCTTCAGTAAGGGTGCCACATCCTACTGCCAATGTTCGTCTATGGAGATTGCATGGCTGTGTGCTCGATTTTATACACCTGTCAGCAACGGGTGTGGCTGAAATAGCCAAATCCACTCATTTGAAGGGGCGTCCACATACTTTTGTATATTTAGTGTATGCATTTATTCATATTTGTGGATGTGTCTACATCCCTGGAGTGTATTCCTCGCTGCACACTGTGTTCTCATTTAAATTATTGGAAATGTCCCATGGGCATGTACACCATATTTATTGTCATCAAGCTATACCCTAAATCCCAAACCAACGCCTAGCACATACCCCTACTGCATTTAGGCACTTGAGTCGATGTGAGAGGAGTAGATAGGTGTATGCAATTTAGTAGTAGCTCAATTTTGCCTCTTGTCAAGATATTGATTATGTAACATATGCGCTATCGAATTGCTTTCTTTTTGGTAGTGTAGTTGGCTAAGCCGTTTTCAAGAGGGAAATCAAGTGTGTTTGCAAGGCAAAGGTCCCGGGTTCTAATCTCTATATAAACTGGTGTGATAGGAAGTGGTAGGCCCACAATACGACTATGCAAGCACAGTGACATCCGTCACACCTATCCAATCCTCTCACATCTACACTGGTGCCCCATGGAAAGGGCTAGGGGTTGACTTGGGATTCACACACAGTAACAGTGGCGTTCATTAGCAATACAGTCGACAATATGATGTTTTGGGGCATCTGAAAGACATACACACTCTTTGGTCCGATTTACTTGACACAGAATCTCTAATGAACATTCTTTTCAGTTCATGACTACACTTTCAGAGGCGCCTTTTAAAGGCATTTTCCCCTTTAAAAGTAAAGTTGAATGTTCTGCTCTATAAAGCGGCTTGGATTGAATCCCAGCCTAGGCTTAATCTGTGTCCAGGAAACCAGCCCTTTGAGTCCTGTCAACTGAATTGTCACGTCAACGGTGCGTGTACTCTGTCATGAATATACCCATCTCGACTGGGAAGAGTTTCATCCATCCACCTGCCCTTTCCCATATGCAATGACTAGTGAATACCTGTTACTGCACATTTTTCCATTAACTCCAGCTTCACACGCTGGCTTTACTTCACACACTTCCACTTATAGAATAAATAAAAGGGAGACGGTAGAGTCGGAGACGGTGGAAAGGGAAGCGAGACAGCGAGGCAGACGCATCTCTCTTCAGTTCAGTGAACTGCGATTTAACTCATTTACCACCAAGATTAAAATCACTGAACTGAAAAAGCACGTCTGCCTCGCTGGTTGGTGACCACTGTTAACACTATCAACATTTCCCTATACTGTGGCAATTGTGATCAAATGAACGCAGTATTAGCCACTTTAAATGCAACATACTGAAACAAAATGAACTATGCAAGAGATTTTGTTTTAGGCAGAACACATCGGAGTAGGATTCTATTAGATTGACACACACTACTCAGCCCGTACGCTACACAGTTTCTTGTCCTCTCTGAGGTCACCAGGGGTAGAGAGTCTCCTCCAAGAATTTACAACCTGAGATAACAGAACCTGGGTGTGAGAGAGAGAGAGAGAGAGAGAGGCAACTAGCTATACCCAAAAAAGGCCACGCCATCGTTGCAGTCCCCCTCTGGTGGTTGAACTTGGTAGGCTCTCTGAAAGCAGAGCATTCCACCACAAGGATGGGCAGTTGATGTCCGGTTGGTGATCGCCATTGCGGTCCCCCTCTAGTGGTTAGCTTTGGCAGGTTTCCTGGAAGCTGCAAAGTACCACAGGAATGGCCAGGGGATGTCCTGGTTGGTGATCGGCGTTGCAGTCACCCCCTCTGGTGGTTTACCTTGGCAGGCTCTCTGACAGCGGGGCAGGCCGCCAGAAGGATGGGCAGTGGGTGTCCGGATTTGGGATCGGCGTTCCGGACCCGTCGTCTGGTCGTCCAGACTGGAAGATCTGGGCAGTAACTTAGGCAGATGTTAACAACGTACACACAGTCACATCAAATATATAATTACATTCATTCCCCAATGAGCGGCGTTGTGGCACTAAGTGATGGTTGTATGGGGACTTTGTTTATGGCTCTATCACTTCCTAAGTGTCAAAGGAACTGAACCGAAAAGGAATGAAAGCATAAACAAAAGATATACAAAATATAGTTCTCACACCAAAATCATCTAATTGGACTGTATTCTGTATATACGTCCAATGTCCTAGCAAAATAACTCTATCATGGCATTGTCTCTAATGTCATGTCTAGGGTTTTCCTACTTGGTGTGTTGCTCAGGCACTATCCTAAGTTGATAACTATTTCATAAGTCTACAGCTGTAAGGCACTAGTCTTGGGCAGTCTACAGGGATGACCTATGGACTTCTGGAAAGAAAACTGGTGAGTACTGTAACTGTAGAGTCAAAGGCCTCAAAGTAAATGTTCAACTTTACTAAGGCTGGTATTTTGATCGGACCCTTAAGTGATCCTAGCGTAAAACATAATTGGATGTTCCGTTGTGCATGTGTGTTTATGCTTACACACAAGTGCGGATGTAAAGGGAAGAAAACCAAGTATCCTGGCAGATTAAAACTTGTTCAGAATGAGTCTGACGTAATCAGGTAATTTTCAGATCAATGCCTGGAGGTCAGTCAGAATTGGTGTCGAGGGAGTCTGTAGTGGTTTTACTACAAGTCACTGTGTCTTCCACTATTGTAGTGGCGATAGGTATGTTATCCACGGAGGAGCTAATCTCACGTTGGAAGTACTCTTTAACTTCTTAAGAAGCGGCAGCAGAGGTGACGGTTTTGGAGAGTCTGGCGTGCCCAAAGTAAAATGCCTGCCACTCAGGCTCAGAAAATAGGATATGCACATAATCAGTACTATTGGATAGGAAACACTCTGAAGTTTCTAAAAGTGTTAACATAATGTCTGTGAGTATAACAGAACTGATATAGCAGGCGAAAACCCGAGGAAAATCCATCCGGAAATTCAGTTTTTGGTGACCTTTGCTCTGTTTGACACTCTCCCCATTGACTTCAAGGCAATCCAGCTCCTGGATTGCAGTACCTATGGCTTCCACTAGATGTCAACAGTCTATATACAAAGACTAGGAGTGAATGGAGTAAGAGGAACGGATAGGAACAGGAAATGGTAAGGGGACCTGAAATGTCAACAAGTTTTCTCGGGCGCGAGTCTGGGTGCGCACCCCACTTTATTTTCCTTTCATAACGTTTAGGTGACCATCCGAGTGAAATATTATCGCAAATATTCATAAAAGGATAGCTAAGGATGCATTATAACTGGTATTTGATTTGTTTAGGAAAAGTTTATAGGTATATTTGAACGCGTTCTCTTCACGTTTCAATGGGCGATTCGACGTTGGATTTTCTGAACATAACGTGCCAACCAAACAGAGATTTATGGATATAATAAATGACTTTTTCTAACAAAAGAACCATTGGATGTCTTCGTTGGACACTTGGGAAGCCCTCAGCAGAAGTTCTTCAAAAGGTAAGGGATTTGTTTTCGCTGTGAAATGGGTTTTGTGTGAACCGCGGTGGTTTATGAATTTATGCTAATGAGTAAATATTTTAGGTGCTATCCTCAAACAATCAAATGTTGTGCTTTCGCCGTAAAGCCTTTTTGAAATCTGACAACGCTGTGATATTACCAAGAATCAGAGCTTTTGATGACTATGCAACACTTGTATATTGATGAATGTTTAATAATTCAACTTTTGGATTTTGAATTTGGCGCCTTGCATTTCACCGGGTAGTGTCGGGAGTGAGGCGCTCCCTAAGTAGTTATCCTACCGATTTATTCTGAAATATTATTCTACCGGAACACATGATTAGAGTATGTTGCTAGTTGTATTCTAGTTGAACCTACACATGGCAAGGCATTACAATTTTTTTTTGCCATTTGTTTGAGGTGGAAGTCCACTGGACTTCTTCTACGACCAGTGTGGTGCACCTCAGTAATATCTTATATGTGTTCTAAGATTATCCCCGTCTAGGGGCCCGTCTGCTTCTCACTGTTCTCATAGGGAAGTTTACAACTAGATTTGTTTTAGGCGGCCTCGTACGGTGTTGCCCGTAGTCTCGACCCCCCCACCAGCCTCGATGAGGCTCATCATGGGTCTGGGCTACTATTCCCCCCCTTTGTGTCTCGGGACCCCCCCACCAGCGGGTGGTGTTGGTATCCGAGGCAGAAACGAAAAGGTCGGACCCTACAGTGAGGGAAATAAGTATTTGACCCCTCTGCAAAACATGACAGTACTTGGTGGCAAAACCCTTGTTGGCAATCACAGAGGTCAGACGTTTCTTGCAGTTGGCCATCAGGTTAGCACACATCTCAGGAGGGATTTTGTCCCACTCCTCTTTGCAGATCTTCTCCAAGTCATTAAGGTTTCGAGGCTGACGTTTGGCAACTCGAACCTTCAGCTCCCTCCACAGATTTTCTATGGGATTAAGGTCTGGAGACTGGCTAGGCCACTCCAGGACCTTAATGTGCTTCTTCTTGAGCCACTCCTTTGTTGCCTTGGCCGTGTGTTTTGGGTCATTGTCATGCTGGAATACCCATGCACGACCCATTTTCAATGCCCTGGCTGAGGGAGGTTCTCACTCAAGATTTGACAGTACATGGCCCAGTCCATCGTCCCTTTGATGCGGTGAAGTNAATAATCGCACCAACTGTTGTCACCTTCTCACCAAGCTGCTTGGCGATGGTCTTGTAGCCCATTCCAGCCTTGTGTAGGTCTACAATCTTGTCCCTGACATCCTTGGAGAGCTCTTTGGTCTTGGCCATGGTGGAGAGTTTGGAATCTGATTGATTGATTGCTTCTGTGGACAGGTGTCTTTTTATACAGGTAACAAACTGAGATTAGGAGCACTCCCTTTAAGAGTGTGCTCCTAATCTCAGCTCGTTACCTGTATAAAAGACACCTGGGAGCCAGAAATCTTTCTGATTTGAGAGGGGGTCAAATACTTATTTCCCTCATTAAAATGCAAATCAATTTATAACATTTTTCACATGCGTTTTTCTGGATTTTTTTGTTGTTATTCTGTCTCTCACTGTTCAAATAAACCTACCATTAAAATTATAGACTGATCATTTCTTTGTCAGTGGGCAAACAAACAAAATCAGCAGGGGATCAAATTCTTTTTTCCCTCACTGTATGTACAAGTTGTCAGCGGCTGCGTTGTTATGAGAATGTCTGTAACCAAATCTCTTGGTGTTTGTGCTTTTAAACGCTCAGTGGCTGTCGAGGCCTGTCAGTCACTACTGGGTCCGCGTGTGGCAACCTCTTCAGTACCTGCGAACTGAGACAAGGATATCTGTCTGTGATTTCGCAAAGTGTTTCACCAGTGGGAGTCATCGGGTCAGTTGCTGGACTGACGCCATTAGTGTCATTGTCAGGGGTGACAGTCCCCCACAAAGTGGAAGGTGTATCATCAGAAGCAGAGTATACTCTGCGCATCAATGTTTTTCTTGCTGAGACGGCCGCAGTGCTTGCGGAAGTGTCCAAAGGGCAAGAAAAGTTAATCTCAACTACCGTATTGCACGACTGCAAGGAGGAGGGAAGTTGCTCATTCACAGAGACAGCTGGCTCGAAATCATGAAAGGAATGGTCAATCAGGTTGGCTGATGGAATGTGTCGAGATATCGTAATATCTCCTTGGATCGGATTCTGCCCCAAGAGGTTTCTAAAAGTCTTTTTCCCAAGGGGTGCTTTCGACAGATACCCCTCGCGAATGACTGCGTTGCAGCTAGCGTTTGGGGAAGACAGTGTGGTTAGTGGAGAAGGCACTGTGGCCTGTGACCATACATGGTTGGTTTTCCAATCCATCAGTGGGAGTAACCGATCCATCAAGTCTGCTCCAAGTAGCAGTGGTTCAGATTCGAGGCTGGTAACATACACAGGGTGAACGAGTGATACGTCCTGGAAGTGTAGTTTCAGCATGACTCTCAATGTGAAAGGCGAGGTAGTCTGAGTGACCCCTCGAAGTGTAGTATCACATCGTTCCACTTTTAACTACTTAGGGAGTAGCGGCGCGCTAGCGGACCACTCCCGACACTACACGGTGAAATGTAAGGCGCCAAATTCACAATCCAAAAGTTGAATTATTAAACATTCATCAATATACAAGTGTTGCATAGTCATCAAAAGCTCTGATTCTTGGTAATATCACAGCGTTGTCAGATTTCAAAAAGGCTTTACGGCGAAAGCACAACATTTGATTGTTTGAGGATAGCACCTAAAATATTTACCCATTAGCATAAATTCATAAACCACCGCGGTTCACACAAAACCCATTTCACAGCGAAAACAAATCCCTTACCTTTTGAAGAACTTCTGCTGAGGGCTTCCCAAGTGTCCAACGAAGACATCCAATGGTTCTTTTGTTAGAAAAAGTCATTTATTATATCCATAAATCTCCGTTTGGTTGGCACGTTATGTTCAGAAAATCCAACGTCGAATCGCCCATTGAACCGTGAAGAGAACGCGTTCAAATATACCTATCAACTTTTCCTAAACAAATCATAGATAATTTATAATGCATCCTTAGCTATCCTTTTATGAATATTAGCGATAATATTTCACTCGGATGGTAACCTAAACGTTATGAAAGGAAAATACAGTGGGGCGCGCACACGGTCTCGCGCCCGTAAAATCTTGTTGACATCTGAGCTACCTCGACTATTTCCTGTTCCTATCCGTTCTGCTCAGGGATACAGCTTCCAGACTCTGTATAAAGACTGTTGACATCTAGTGGAAGCCATGGGTACTGCAATCTAGGAGCTTGATTCCATTAAAATCAATAGGGGCTGTATCAAACAGAGCAAAGGTCACAAAAAAAAACAGAGATTTCTCGGGTTTTCGCCTGCTGGCAGGCATTTTACTTTGGGCACACCAGACTCTCCAAAACCGTCACTCTCCAAAACCGTCACCTAAGAAGTTAACCAACGTTTAGTTGGTTTCAAAGCTCTTTTGAGATCATCAAACAATGTTTGAGAGATGAGCGATATTGTCGCACCTGAATCAATTAGCGCATGACAACTTAAGCAGGTATGGGCGTTTAGATTCGTGTTTAGTGGACATATTCCCCACAAAGTGGAGTGGTCGTTCGCAATGACGTGATGTGCCATTTCTGTTCAAAGTGAAAGCAGATCAACTTTTCTGGTTTTTGAGTGGGCTAGGCTTTAACTACTTAGGGAGTAGCGGCGTGCTAGCGGGCCACTCCTGACACTACCCGGTGAAATGTAAGGCGCCAAATTCAAAATCCAAAAGTTGAATTATTAATCATTCATCAATATACAAGTGTTGCATAGTCATCAAAAGCTCAAAAGAGTGTTTCCTATCCAATAGTACTAATTATGTGCATATCCTATTTTCTGGGCCTGAGTGGCAGGCATTTTACTTTGGGCACGCCAGACTCTCCAAAACCGTCACCTCTGCTGCCGCTCCCTAAGAAGTTAACAAAGCGTTTGACTTTTTCTTCGCAACCTTTCTATCAGAGTCTATAGACAAAGCCAGTGGGCTTGTTTCTTGATCAAGCGGGATAGGGTCTCGAGTGAGAGCTGGAGAAATTTGAATTTTAACGTCCTTGCTTTGGGTGTTAATTCCTGCCGACCTGGTGTCCGGTAATTCCCCGTCTAGTCCTTGTGATTTATCTTTGACCCTTTTCTCAAATGTTTTTCGCTTTAGTTCTTCATGTAGTGGAACTTCTGGAGAACATTGGTCTATGTTTTGATCGTCCTTCAACCCTTTGTTACCCTTGTGCTCTGACACTTTTTGTGGGTTGGGTGCAGAAACGTAGCGAACAGGTTGATTGTAGCGGTAGTCGTTTTGATGGCGACATACTTTACAGTTATTTTGACCGCGGAGGTTATTAGAATCGTGGTTTCGTGGTAGACACCGTTGTTGTACGTCATCTCTCAACGCTCCAATACCTGATAATGCACCCTCTAACTGGAGTGAGTGCTCCCGGTCAAACTTCAACTTCAACAGGGCTCTTAGCGTTGTCAACTTTTGATGCCTCAAAAGCTGTGCTTGCAAGCTCTCTGAGTTGTAAGATAGGCAAGCCAACGTGGGTTGCAGGACCTAAGTAGGTAATGAAGGTGGGATACATGTTTGACAGAAACATTTGTTTGAATGGTAACAGCTCTTCCATTCATGTTTCAGTGAGTAGGCCAAAGTAAGCTGAACGAAGCCTATGATAGTAAGCTTGTGGGTGTTCGTTCTGAGCTTGTTTGACGGTGTTAGCCAGTGAGCTATCGTGTTTGCGAGTCGCAGAACCACTGAATTCTAATTTCAAAGCTGTGGCAAGTTTAGCGTAGTCATTTAGCATGTGTTGCTGTTGTAGACGAATGAACCTCATCACGTGTCTATTTGACGTTCGATTCAACAGGTAAACCCTGTCAGAATCCGTAGCGTTCGGGTAGCCATCCAATGCGTCCTCTATGTCAGCTAGGAACGTCTCAGTATCGTTTGGCTGACCTGGAACGGGGTCAAAGGTGGGGAAATTCTTGACGAGTTTGTCAAGGTATTCCACGCCAAGCGGACGGAGAGGGTTGGCTTCATCCTGTGGGGAAATTGGGGCCTGGCTTAGCGCGGTAGGCAGACAGAATACTTCGGCTCAGTCGCCAAACAGATCTATCCTATAATTTCTAACCTTACTGGCTCTATGCCCTTGCTCTAGAAATGTACATTGACCGACAGAAATCGTACCGTTTGGCCTAACGGACTAAATCTGGAATTTACAACTAATTTCACTGACTATCGACACACGACCGGAGGCTCTCTCCTTAGTTTGTTCAAATGGAAACACACACAGAACCAATTTGTATACAAAGCAGTCTGTTTGTACAATTCTGTTTACACAATTGATATATATATATATATATATAATTCAACAGCAAAGTCCAATTCTATCTTAGATTCCTTCCACGGGGCATCATAATATGTCGTGTCTTTGGCATCATTAAAGTGAATACTTATTTTATCAAATCAATTCTCTGTAATTATTATTACGTGATTAAACGAATCATGTAAATGTAATTAACTAGGAAGTCGGGGCACCAAGGAAAATCTTCAGATTACAAAGTTATAATTTTCCTAATATAACTCTAATATAATTTTAATATCTGATCAATTAGTCTTCTAATTAATGAATTATACTTTACCTCACGTTAGTCTCAACCAAAAATTTTCGACGTTTGGAATATCTGCACAAACCCAGCTTTTACTATGAATCATCCATACATCAATTGTCTTAATCATTTATTTACTAACTAACTAAATAATTGCAGAAATGCATAAACAAACAACACAGTAGATAGGGTTACAAGGAAATTTAAAGGGAATACAATTCTTTCACATTGAAGGTTTAACATCATATTACATCATTTCACAAATAGTTTTATCTTTACTTATTCATTGTAAACAAGAATTAGATGCAAACCTCATAATTGAGAAATACATATTCAGAGATATAGTCATGTGTGTTTCCTGTCCTCTCTGAGGTCACCAAATGCAACACACTCGTCATACCCGTCCCTTAAGTGTTCACGGACCATTCCCTACTTCTCACAAGTGGATATTCTGTATCAAATCCCTATTTTGGGGATTTAGGAGTTCACCATGTGAAATCCTTTGTTCTCTTTATGTGTCTCTTTCTGCATGGCCAGGGGGAGAGAGTCTCCTCCAGGAATGTACGACCTGAGATAACAGAACCTGGGTGTAGGAGAGAGAGAGAGGGAGGGGGAAGCCACTAGCTATACCCAAAAAGGGCCACGTCATGACACATTTTATTTTGTATAGTGGTTACTTGCATCAAACAACACAACAACATTTTCAGTCACCTCCTTGTCTGAAGGACAAGTAGATAAACAGGTTAATGTCAAGACCTGCATGTTTCATGGAATGTAGGCCTACATTTAACACTACACATTAGCTACCACTGTAGCCTCAATGATATAACAGCTATATTCATGTTAAAATGTTATAGGATGCATATTCTCCATAGTTTTTTATTGTAAGCCACTCTGTTACACCTACATTGTGATCAAATAGCCACAGTAGCCTACATGGCCAATGTTAAAGCTGTAACTTAAAGTGGGAAGTTGCACAGAATTTTCACAACTTTCAATGTGGATCTAAAGTACCGGAACACATTGGAGATAATTTAACCTTTATAATAAACCATTGCATGCATATCATCACATTTGCGTAGTGGGATAGAGCAGCAGAGTAGAGAGGTGCTAACAGAAGTTGCACACATGGGGAACATTTTAGTAGCCTAGCCGACTGGTCACAGAATTCAGTTCAATGTCTAGTTTTGATTTACATTTGGTTGAGTTGTCAATTAATGTAAATTCAATGTGAAATCAACCAAAAATGCACATTATTGGATTTAGGTTAAAAGTTGTGTGAAAAAAAAGACAAAATGCCCTTAAATTGATGACTTTTTGCAAATTCAATGAGTGTTCCAAGTAGATTCAACGTCATCACATAGATTTTTGGGGTTGAAATGACGTGGAAACACTGTGGATTCAACTAGTTTTTGCCCAGGGGGAGGGTCCAGATGTCTTTTGCCTTTTATAACTCATTTATAAAACTCGAACTCATTTTACATGACTGGAGACTTTGGCAGAATCTTTTTTAATGCAGTACAAATTATCAAAATGACAGGCTACTTTGACACTGACAAACATGAGAATTTGAGATCGATAAAAACTACTTCAGACACACATATTGTACAATTTGAGGAGGAAATTGTAGTCCTAAAAAACTTTACAGTTTCACTGACTCACCCAATAACTCACAGCTCACTCACCTACTATGGCCGATGCGCTCGTGCCAAATGCCTATCTCTCTCTTGTTTTAGTTTGTAAAACAATGTTCGCTCAATAGGCCTATTTGGAAGTTGATAAAATATTTTGGTAGTTTACAGCAGACAGATTAGAGTCTGATATTTTCAGCAGGACCCATTGAGTTTCCAACCTTCCTGAGATTGTATTTGAAATTGCAAAAGGCCTGTTTTCTCTTCATGTTGTTCACTGACAGGTTTGCCGCGCATTTGCCGACTGTAAGATAATGTATTGCTTGTTATTGGGCTACACACAATCCAAAGAAAGGCAATTTGTTTTCAGCACTCAGCACTCACGTTCTGTGAGCTTGTGTAGCCTACCACTTCGCGGCTGAGTCGTTGTTGCTCCTAGACGTTTCCACTTCACAATAACAGCACTTACAGTTGACGGGGTAGCTCTAGCAGGGCAGAAATTTGATGAACTGACTTGTTGGAAAGGTGGCATCCTATGATGGTGCCACGTTGAAAGTCACTGAGCTCTTCAGTAAGGCCATTCTACTGCCAATGTTTGTCTATGGAGAGTGCATGGCTGTGTTCTCGATTTTATACACCTGTCAGCAACAGGTGTGGCTGAAATAGCCGAATCCACTAATTTGAAGGGGTGTCCACATACTTTTATATATATAGTGTATATGCCCATAGCCCACACCCTCATGCAATGCCATGCCAATTGGCCACATGGTGGAGCTATAAGAAGTGATTGTAAATGCAAACTTTGAAAGCTCACACCCCTCACCCTGTGTGACCTACTGTAGAGTCATTAAATTCAGTACATACAGTTGAAGTCAGAAGTTTACATAAACTTAGGTTGGAGTCATTAAAACTCGTTATTCAACCGCGCCACAAATTTCTTGTTAACAAACTATAGTTTTGGAGAGTCGGTTAGGACATCTACTTTGTGCATGACACAAGTAATTTTTCCAACAATTGTTTATAGATATATTATTTCACTTATAACTCACTGTATCACAATTCCACTGGGTCAGAAGTTTACATACACTAAGTTGATTGTGCCTTTAAGCAGCTTGGAAAATTCCAGAAAATGATGGCATGGCTTTAGAAGCTTCTGCTAGGCTAATTGACATAATTTGAGTTAATTGGAGGTGTACCTGTGGATGTATTTCAAGGCCTACCTTCAAACTCATTGCCTCTTTGCTTGACATCATGGGAAAATCAAAAGAAATCCAAGAAAGCCAAGACCTCAGAAAAAAATGGTAGACCTCCACAAGTCTGGTTCATCCTTGGGAGCAATTTCCAAATGCTTGAAGGTACCACGTTCATCTGTACAAACAATAGTACGCAAGTATAAACACCATGGGACAGCACAGCCGTCATACCGCTCAGGAAGGAGACGCGTTCTGTCTCTTAGAGATGAACGTACTTTGGTGCGAAAAGTGCAAATCAATCCCAGAACAACAGCAAAGGACCTTGTGAAGATGCTGTAGGAAACAGGTACAAAAGTATCTATATCCACAGTAAAATGAGTCCTATATCGACATAACCTGAAAGGCCGCTCAGCAAGGAAAAAGCCACTGCTCCAAAACTGCCATAAAAATGCCAGACTACGGTTTGCAACTGCACATGGGGACAAAGATCGTATTTTTTGGAGAAATGCCCTCTGGTCTGATGAAACAAAAATAGAACTGTTTGGCCATAATGACCATCGTTATGTTTGGAGGAAAAAGGGGGAGGCTTGCAAGTAGAAGAACACCATCCCAACTGTGAAGCACAGGGGTGGCAGCATCATGTTGTGGGGGTTCTTTGCTGGAAGCGGGACTGGTGCACTTTATAAAATAGATGGCATCATGAGGCAGGAACATTATGTGGATATTTTGAAGAAACACCTAAAGACATCAGTCAGAAAGGTAAAGCTTGGTCGCAAATGGGTCTTCCAAATGGACAATGACCCAAGCATCTTTCCAAAGTTGTGGCAAAATGGCTTAAGGACAACAAAGTCAAGGTATTGGAGTGGCCATCACAAACTTGAGGGCAGAACTGAAAAAGCGTGTGCGAGCAAGGAGGCCTACAAACCTGACTCAGTTACGCTAGCTCTGTCAGGAGGAATGGGCCAAAATTCACTCAACTTATTGTGGGAAGCTTCTGGAATGCTACCCAAAACGTTTGACCCAAGTTAAACAATTTAAAGGCAATGCTACCAAATACTAATTGAGTGTATGTAAACTTCTGACACACTGGGAATGTGATGAAAGAAATAAAAGCTGAAATAAATAATTCTCTCTACTATTATTCTGACATTTCACATAAAATAAAGTGGTGATCCTAACTGACCTAAGACAGGGAATATTTACAACGATTAAATGTCAGGAATTGTGAAAAACTGAGTTTAAATGTATTTGGCTAAGGTGTATGTAAACCTCCGACTTCAACTGTAGGTCATTCTCCTCACAAGGAACAACATTTGCCTAAAGGACCCATGTGGTCCACCATGATGGATATCCCGCCATTTAGAATTTTGTGAAAAACACTTCTGGCATCGAATGACCAATCTGCACAAAATTTGATATATACAGTGGCAAGAAAAAGTATGTGAACCCTTTGGAAATACCTTAATTTGTGCATAAATTGGTCATCATCTGATCTTCATCTAGGTCACAACAATAGACAAACACAGTTTGCTTAAACCAATAACACACAAACAATTATACGTTTTCATGTCTTTATTGAACACACCGTGTAAACATTCACAGTGCAGGTTAGGAAAAGTATGTGAACACTTGGATTTAATTAATAACTGGATGACCCTCATTTGGCAGCAATTACCTCAACCAAAAGTTTTTTGTAGTTGTGGATCAGACCTGCACAATAGTCAGGAGAAATTAGCTTTTTCATACTTTTTCCAACCTACACTGTGAATGTTTAAATGATGTATTCAATATAGACAAGAAAAATACAATAATTTGTGTGTTATTGGTTTAATATGTTTGTCTATTGTTGTGACTTAGAAGATCAGATCAAATTTGATGACCAATTTGTGCAGAAATCCAGGTAATTCTAAAGGGTCCACATACGTTTCTCAATGCAACATTTGCCAGGCCAGCATCTCAAACAACATGGCATCCACGGTAGCATCTATGGACCATTGTCTCTCAATGCAACATTTGCCAGGCTAGCATCTCAAACAACATGTAAATGAGACAACGGTTATTCATATCATAACAAACATGTATGTACATTTTCAAAACACTGTCAAGACTCAAGCAATTTTAGATCAACCAAGTGGTTGTGCTATAATGGGCACATGTTTCTATGGGTTTTACATATTTATATCTCTTGATCTGTTTGACTCAGCGTGATGGAACTTGGTTATATATGGTTCTGTTTGGCCGCATGGGGGCGCTGTTTGGCAGGAAATGCAAGCTCATTGGCTTGTAGAAGCCATATTGTTTGAGCAACATTCTTGGAAAATGTTGCAATTGGAGAGGTGCATTCATAGGTGCCACATACCAAATTTGGTGCCAATCGGTCCAGCGGTTCAGGAGAAGAAGACCTTGAAAGTAGTCAATATCATAAAAAATTATTCAAAATAAATCAAAAGCATATTATATGATCTGGTTGGTTTTGAGTTGTGATATTTGACAACCGTGGTAAGGAGTACAGAAGTTTCTCATCCTAAGGAGAATTGTCCAATTTGTCTTCATGGTGTCACAGTGGGCCCACAGCTTGAACCCCGACAACGCTAATTGCAGCTTTAATTTTATTTAGGGGTTTTTAAGGTGGACAACCACTTCATATTTTAGCATTAATAAATGTGTTTCCATCCAATCTTTTATGCGAGTAAAGTACATGTCGGATAAAATTATGTAATGACAGGCCTGATGGAAACAGAAAATGTGTTTGCAAACTTTCCAAATGTCGACAAAATTAATACACCAGACAAAGTGGGATCTTTTTAATTATTAATCAAAATTAATTATGAGAGTAATGTTAGTGGAAACACTTTCATGCACAAACCTGGAGTCATGAGATGACATGTTTTGTGGTCCTGTCAGGACTGGTGGGTACTGGTTCAGTGATTCAGGCGCAGGATAGCAGAGATGTGTGGACAAGGTATTTAATAAGACAACAGTACCCCTTGCCGACACCGACCTTGGGGACGACCCGGAGGACGAGGCGCAGGGCGATCCGGATGGAGACGGTGGAACTCCCGCAGCATCGAAGGGTCCAATACGTCCTCCACCGGCACCCAGCATCTCTCCTCCGGACCGTACCCCTCCCCTCCAAAGCCTCGAGTCCAGGATGGCTCGAACTGCATACGCCGGGGCCCCCTCGATGTCGAGAGGGGGCGGAGGAACCTCCCGCACCTCAGACTCCTGGAGTGGACCGGCCTGAGGAGAGACACATGGAACGAGGGGTTAATACGGTAATCTGGGGGAAGCTGTAACCTGTAGCAAACTTTGTTCAGTCTCCTCAGGACTTTGAATGGCCCCACAAACCGTGGACCCAGCTTCCGGCAGGGCAGGCGGAGGGGCAGGTTTTGAGTCGAGAGCCAGACCCGGTCCCCCGGTGCGAACACCGGGGCCTCACTGCGGTGGCGGTCTACGCTCGCTTTCGGATGCCTCACAGCCCGCTGAAGGTGCACATGAGCGGCGTCCCATGTCTCCTCCGAGCGCCTAAACCAGTCGTCCACCGCAGGAGCCTCGATCTGGCTCTGATGCCAAGGCGCCAGAACCGGCTGGTACCCCAGTACGCACTGGAAGGGGGAGAGGTTAGTGGAGGAGTGGCGGAGCGAGTTTTGGGCCATCTCTGCCCAGGGTATGAATGCCGCCCACTCCCCCGGCCGGTCCTGGCAATAAGACAAATCGGCATATTCGGAGGGAATGCGCACGGTGGAGACCTGGTCTGGACTTTCCACCATAGTAGCACCAACGGAAACCCCTAAACACCTCCCCAAACACTTTCTTGACCACCCATGTGAGAGCCCTCTGTTGCCACGAAATAGTGGGGTCATGACAGGCCAACCAGGGTAGGCCCAGTACCATGGGAAACGCAGGAGAATCAATAAGAAAGAGACTGATTCTCTCCTTGTGACCCTCCTGCGTCACCATGACCAGTGGTGCGGTGGCCTCCCTAATTAACCCTGAAACTAATGGTCGACTATCTAGGGTGTGAACAGGGAAGGGCATATCCACTGGAACAATGGGGATCCCTAAACTATGGGCAAATTACCTGTCAATGAAATTCCCAGCTGCGCCTGAATCTACGAGCGCCTTATACTGGGAATGTGGGGAAAAATCAGGAAAATGAATATACAGAAACATGTGAGCAACAGAGGACTCTGGGTGAGCATGGTGCCGACTCACCTGGGGTGACCCGAGAGTGCCCTGCCTGCTGCCTCGACTCCCAGAGGAACCTCCCCAGCACCGACCAGCAGTGTGCCCTCTGCGGTCACCGATGGTGCATGGCTCGGCCCCTCCTCCGGTCTCCGTAATTACAGCACCTCCCAGCTCCATTGGCGTCGGAGCGGTGGTGCTGGGGGATGGAATCGACAGACCCCGATCTGGACGTCCGCGGGTAGCCAGCAGATTATCCAACCGGATGGAGAGGTCCACCAGCTGGTCAAAGGTCAGAGTTGTGTCCCTGCAGGCCAACTCCCGACGGACGTCCTCACGCAAACTACAACGGTAGTGATCGATCAGGGCCCTGATGTTCCACCCCACGCCCGTGGCCAGGGTCCGGAAGTCCAAGGCGAACTCCTATGCGCTCCTCGTCCCCTGCCTCAGGTGCACGAGACGTTCACCCGCCGCTCTACCCTCAGGCGGGTGGTCGAAGACTGTCCGGAAGCGGCGGGTCAAATCCTCGAATTGGTCCAGCACTGTTCCTCCTTCCTCCCATACGGCGTTGGCCCAATCCAGGGCTTTCCCTGAGAGGCAGGAGACGAGGGCGGACACGCTCTCCCGGCCCGAAGGAGCAGGGTGCACGGTCGCCAGGTAGAGCTTCAGTTGGAGAAGGAACCCCTGACATCCCGCTGCCTTCCCATCGTACTCCCTTGGAAGGGAGAGCCAAATTCCACTGGGACCGGGTGAAGGTGGGGTGATCAGTGGTGCCCTTGGTGGTGCTGGTGGAGACGCTGGAGGAACTCCTCTTCTCTCCCAGCACTCCATAGTCTGTAGGACGCGATCCATGGCTGTGCCGAGATGTTGCAGCATCTCCTCATGCTGCCGGACGCGCTCCTCAACTGCTGGTATCGGGGTAACTGCTGCTGCTGACTCCATTCGGGGTGCGTGTTTATGTCACGACTGGTGGGTACTGGTTCAGTGAGTCAGGCGCAGGATAGCAGAGATGTGTGGACAAGGTATTTAATAAGACAACAGCACCAGTACACAAACTATACAAGGTGCGGGAAAAATTACCGGTCTCACAAATATAATGGGCGTAAAACACAGAACCCGGCAAACAATCAACCAGCTATATCATAACCAGTTAGAACAATGAATATAAACACGCACACAAACATGGGGGAAACAGAGGGTTAAATAATGAACACGTAATTGGGGAATAGAAACCAGGTGTGTAGAAACAGACAAAACAAATGGAAAAATTAAAAGTGGATCGGAGATGGCTAGAAGACCGGTGACGTTGACCGCTGAATGCATTCCGAACAAGGAGAGGGACCGACTTCGGCGGAAGTCGTGACAGGTCCTCCCACCATGACTCCTCGGGAAAGCATGCAGTTTATTAGGCTACAGATTAAATGAGTTCCCTGTAGCACTCACTTTTGTCATGATGAAGGTCTTTGAGAGACTAATCAAGGATCATATCACCTCCACCTTACCGGCCACCCTAGATACACTTCAGTTTGCATACTGCCCCAACATGTCCACAGACGACGCAATTGACATCCCACCGCACACTGCCCTATCCCATTTGGACAAAAGGAATACCTATGTAAGAATGCTTGCTGTTCATTGACTACAGCTCAGCATTCAACACCATAGTACCCTCCAAGCTCATCATCAAGCTGGAGGCCCTGGGTCTTAACCCCGCCCCGATGCAATTGGGTCCTGGACTTTGACAGGCCACCCCCCATGTGGTGGAGGTAGGAAACAACATCTCCACTTCGCTGACCCTCAACACTGGGGCCCCACAAGGGTGCGTGCTCAGCCCCCTCCTGTACTCCCTGTTCACCCATGACTGCGTGGCCATGCACGCCTCCAACTCAATCATCAAGTTTGCAGATGACACAACAGTATTGGGCTTGAATACCAACAACGACGAGACAGCCTACAGGGAGGAGATGAGGGCACTCGGAGTGTGGTGTCCTTTCGGGCTGTATCACAGATAGGAACGGCAACTGCACCGCCCTCAACCGCAAGGCTCTCCAGAGGGTGGTGCGGTCTGCACAATGCATCACCGGGGGCAAACTACCTGCCCTCCATGACACCTACAGCACACGATGTGACAGGAAGGCCAAAAAGATCATCAAGGACAACAACCACCCCAGCCACTGCCTGTTCACACCGCTACCATCCAGAAGGCGAGGTCAGTACAGATACATCAAAGCTGGGACCGAGAGACTGAAAAACAGCTTCTATCTCAAAGCCATCAGAATGTTAAACAGAAATCATTAACTCAGAGAGGCTGCTGCCTACATTGAGACCCAATCACTAGCCACTTTAACATATGGATCACTAGTCACTTTATACAATGCCACTTTAAATAATGGCACTTTAATAATGTTTACATATCTTACATTACTCATATCACAAGTATATACTGTATTTTATTCCATCTATTGCACCTTTCCTATGCCGCTCGGCCGTCACTCATCCATATACTTACAGTGGGGCAAAAAAGTATTTAGTCAGCCACCAATTGTGCAAGTTCTCTCACTTAAAAAGATGAGAGAGGCCTGTAATTTTCATCATAGGTACACTTCAACTATGACAGACAAAATGAGGAAAAAAAATCCAGAAAATCACATTGTAGGATTTTT
>QNTS01000243.1:153254-181198 GCA_003317085.1 Hucho hucho
TGACCAAATACTTATTTTCCACCATAATTTGCAAATAAATAAATTAAAAATCCTACAATGTGATTTTCTGGATTTCTTTTTCTCATTTCGTCTGTCATAGTTGAAGTGTACCTATGATGAAAATTACAGGCCTCTCTCATCTTTTTAAGTTGGAGAACTTGCACAATTGGTGGCTGACTAAATACTTTTTTGCCCCACTGTATATGTACTGTACATATTCTCATTCAAACCTTTAGATTTGTGTGTATTAGGTAGTTGTCGGGGACTTGTTAGATATTACTGCACTGTCGGAACTAGAAGCACAATCATTTCGCTACACTTGCATTAACATCTGCTAACCATGTGTATGTGACCAATAACATTTGATTTGATTATGTACTTCACAGGTTGGTGAAAGTGCAACGTGATGAGCTTGATGCTCCCTTCCAATAAATATCAAGAGTCTTATTCTGGTAACCTGATCATCGATGCTTAGGTGCCGTTTGACAAATAACAATTATCTTGCTCGTTTGTCCATAATAATCCCATCATGTAGGCTATACCCGCACTGTATCTGCGAGCTGTTAGCTAGAGGACAAGTGCCAATGCCAGAGTGAGAAAACCAGCAGTAGAGCTGCAAAATGCAATGGAAATCCATGTAACTAGTATTTTTTACATGGTACATGGGAATTTAACCGCATAAAAAAAGAGCACTACACATCTTTGGTGGGAAAATGTGCATTTTGTTTTTATGCGGATTTTAGAATATTGACACAAAAATCTGTCGCCATTTGAATGGAAATCTATGCAACAATTTCAACAATTTTACTAAGTTACAGTTCATATAAGGAAATCAGTCAATCGAAATAAATCAATTAGGCCCTAATCTATGGATTTCACATGACTGGGCAGGTGCGCAGCCATGGGCCTGGCTCCCAAGTAGGCCCACCCACTTGGGAGCCAGGCCCACCCACTGTGGAGCCAGGCCCAGCAAATCAGAATAAGTTTTACCCCACAAAAGGGCTTTATTATAGACAGAAATACTCCTCAGTTTCATCAGCTGTCTGGGTGGCTGGTCTCAGATGATCCTGCAGGTGAAAAAGCCGGATGTGGAGGTCCTGAGCTGGTGTGGTTACACATTCTCTGAGGTTGTGAGGCCGGTTGGACATACAGTCAAATTCTCTAAAATGATTTTGGAGTCGGCTTATGGTATAGAAATGAACACTCAATTCTCTGGCAACAGCTCTGGTGGACATTCATGCAGTCAGCATGCTAATTGCACATGCCCTCAAAACTTGAGACATCTGTGGCATTGTGTGACAAAAGTGCACATTTTAGAGTGGCCTTTTATTGTCCCCAGCACAAGGTACACCTGTGTAATGATCGTGCTGTTTACTCAGCTTCTTGATATGCCACACCTGTCAGGTGGATGGATTATCTTGGCAAAGGAGAAATGTTCACTAACAAAGGTGTAAGCAAATTTCCGCACAGAATTTGAGAGAAATAAGCTTTTTGTGCGTATGGAACATTTTTGGGGTCTTTTACTTCAGCTCATGAAACATGGGACCAACACTTTACATTTATATTTTTGTTCAGTATATTTATGATGATAGAGGGTGATACAGGCAAGTTGGAAGGGTTGGAGAAGGGATTGAACCCTGGTCTGCAGTGTGGAGGGAAGTTTACGTGTCAAAACCTGGGAGTGATATAGCTCAACAACAGACTCAAAATTGTGTGCGTTTGTGTGTTTCTTTGTCTATATCACATGGTAAGGATTTGTGTATGTCTATCTGTCTGTGTCTGTTTGTGTGAATAAGCATGGCTTTGAAATCATCCGTACAATGGATTTATTTAGTCCTAACTTCATTACTACTCTCACTTGAGGCCAAACTCTATCACCCTTTGGCAATCAGAGATGATTGCCAAACAACACTTTATGGTCCTATACGGTGTCCATATGAGGACAGCCTCCGATTGAAACAAGTCCTGCTGAGACTGAGGATGTTGTAATATGGACACGTAGCACTAGGCAGCCACACATTACATGGCATAAACCCTGTTCCAAAGCAAGTAGATGAACCTATATATTATTTTCAAGTTCATTTTCATTTAATTTCATTCACTTGCCAGATGTCAATAGCCTGAGCCACGCGTTTTGAGTGATTAAATGAGGCACTGTGCTTTTACCGGTATTTCCAGCATTATCCGGCTAGTGTTGCTGCAAATAGAAAATCCTAGGAAATGTTCTGTAATTAATACAAGGTGTCTCCAATCAATCAATGTCTGGTTGTGCTCATGTATTTTGGCAGGGGGATCGCCTGTCAAACGGGAGGCGTAGCTTTGCGAATCTTGATCGCATAATGTAGATTATTTGGCAAGGACAAGTATTTGTAGATCAGTGACTCTACACCTCACTTTGCTCAAGCTATTCCACTCTAAACTGACTCAATCTCTGGTCATCGTACTTGTACAAATGGGGCAGTTAAAGGGGAGTCGAGGAATCCAACCATGGAAGTAAAAAAAAAAAAAAAGATTAGGAAATCCAAGATCTGAATAGAGCTTGGAATAAAAGTGCTTCAATACACTGCTGGGACACTTGTTGCAGATGACAAAAATATATTCTGCAAAACCTGCTACTTAAGACAAAAAAATAAAATGTGCAATAGACCATCTGAAATAAAAAAATAAAAAAAGCTTGTTAATAAAAAGCATCTCCATAATAACAGACGAATCTACTGATAAGAGAGAAGAGTTCTTCATATTTGTGTTTGTCTTGCAAACGAGAGCTGGGTGAAGAAGTAAAAGTTGTTCTATTCTGTCTGATGCAGTGTATTGATAAGTGTCGGAAAGTGTTAAAACATATTAACAAAACATTGAGGTTGATTTAAAAAGCAAACTGGTTGTGTGTCAGACAATGCAAGCTAAATGGTCAAAGTATACAATGACATTCTGCAGGACTTGTTGCCAAATTCATTGCATTTGGCAATTAATATCTGGCAAAATAATTTCCCAGAGGTCGACAAGCTTTTTGGTTAAATCAACGTTGTTTCCACGTCATTTCAATGAAATTACGATGAACCAACGTGGAATAGATGTTGAATTGACATTTGTGGCCAGTGGGACGCTGCCTTGAGAAAGTATTTATACCCCATGACTTTTTCAACATTTTGTTGTCTTACAGCCTGAATTAAAAATGTATTTAAATTTAGATTTGTCACTGGCCTACACACAATACCACATAATGTCAAAGTGGAATTATGTTTTATGAAAATTTTACAAAAAAGCTGAAATGTCTTGATTCATAAAGTGTTCAACCCCTTTGTTATGGCAAACCTAAATAAGTTCAGGAGTAAACATTTGCTTAACAAGTCACAAAATAAGCATGGACTCACTGTGTGTAATAATAGTGTTTAAGATGATTTTTGAATGACTACCTTCTCTGTACCCAACACATACAATGATATATGGTCCCTCAATCGAGCAGTACATTTCAAGCACAGATTCAATCACAAAGTCCAGGAAGGTTTTCCAAGGTCTCGCAAAGAAGGGCACCTTTTGGCAGATTGGTAAAAGACATTGAATATCCATTTGAGCATGGTGAAGTAATTTTTTTACACTTTGGATGGTGTATCAGTACACATAGTCACTACAAAGATACAGGCATCCTTCCTAACTCAGGGTTTTCACCAGGAGGCCAATGGTGACTTTAAAACAGTTGCAGAGTTTAATGGCTGTGACAGGAGAAAACTGAGGATGGATCAACATTGTAGTTACTCCACAATAAGAACCTAAATGACAGAGTGAAAAGAAGAAAGCCCGTACAGAATAAAAAATAATCAAAAACATGCATCCTGTTTGCATTAAGGCACTAAAGTAAAACTGCAAAAATGTGGCAAAGAAATTATCTTTATGTCCTGAATACAAAGCGTTATGTTTGTGGAAAATCCAACACAACACTTCACTGAGTACCACTCTTCATATTTTCAAGCATGGTGGTGGCTGCATCATGTTATAGGTATGCTCGTCTTTGGCAAGGACTAGGGATTTTTATATATATATATATATATACATACACAAAAAAACAGGAAGAATCCTAGAGGAAAAACAGGTTGTCTGGTTCCCAAAAGGCACTGGGAGACAAATTCACCTTTCAGCAGGGCAATAACCACAAGGTCAAATATATACTGGAGTTGCTTACCAAGACAGCATTGAATGTTCTTTAGTGGTCTAGTTACAGTTTTGACTTAAATCGGCTTGAAAATCTATGGCAAGACATGAAAATGGTTCTCTAGCAATGATAAACAACCAACTTGACAGTGCTTGAAGATTTCTTTAAGGAATAATGTGCAAATACTGTACAACCCAGGTGTGCAAAGCTCTTAGAGACTTACCCAGAAAGATTCAAAGCTGCAATCACTGCCAAAGGGGATTCTATTTATTTAACTAGGCAAGTCAGTTAAGAACATATTCTTATTTACAATGGCCTACCCCAGCCAAACCCAGACAACACTGGGCCAATTGTGCACCGCCCTATGGAACTCCCAATCACGGCCAGATGTGATGCAGCCTAGATTTGAGCCAAGTACTGCCTCTTGCACTGAGAAGCAGTGTCTTAGACCACTGTGCCACTCGGGAGTCTTGACTCGGGGGTGTGAATACTTAAGTAAATTAGATATTTCTGTATTTCATTTTCAATACATTTGCAAACACTTCTAAAAACATGTTTTCACTTTGTTATTATGGGTATTGTATGTAGAAGCATGAGAAAAACAATACTTTTTATTCATTTTGAATTCAGGCTCTAAAACAATAAAATGTGGAATAAATCAAGGAGTATGAATACTTTCTGAAGGCACTTTATGCACGTCTTGCAGTGTGGCTTTAAAATGCTTCTTGTCTGTGTCATGAGACCGACCATTACTATTATGTGTGTTACTATCGAGGATTTATAATATTTTGTTGGTGCCTCACTAATGGTACTCTACATGCATATTGAGTGTCTCCACAGAGAGCCACAATACTTACAATAACTATTGTGTGTGTTACTAACTCCATTTGATGGTACTCTACATGAATATACAGAATGTGGCTTTAACATCATATGTTTTTGCCTGTGTCTCCACAGAGAGCCGTGAGACTTACCAGAGACAGGTGATGTCCATCTGCAGCATCGCCTCAGGAATCAGTTTTCTCGGAGTGGCGTGCATGGCTCTCTATCGCCGCAACAAGTGAGTGATTGTCACCAAACAACGGAGGGACAATTGTATCATCATCATTGGACCTAAACTGTAAGATACAAAAGCATGAGCCAGCATTTTATTTTATTTATTTAACCTTTATTTAACTAGGCAAGTCAGTTAAGAACAAATTCTTATTTACAATGACGGCCTACACAGGCCAAACCCGGAAGACGCTGGGCCAATTGTGCGCCGCCCTATGGGATTTCCAATCACGGCTGGTTGGAACCAGGGTGTCTGAAGTGACGCCTCATGCACTGAGATGCAGTGCCTTAGTCCGGGGAGCAGCGGTCTGCATTCGCATAGGAAGGTAGAGGCGTAGCCCTGGGACCTCATTTATACATTTTGCGTACGCACAAAAAATGCGTGCTCCAGTTCACGCAAAAGTGGACATTTAAAAAAACTGAACTTGAATTGAGAATGTGCTTATCCTCCTCCTTTAGACCAGTGTTTCCCTAACCTGGTCCTCGAGTACCCTCAACAGTGCACAGTTTTGTTGTAGCCCTTGATAAACACACCTCATTCAACTCATTGAGGGCTTGATGATTAGTTGAATCAGTTGTGCTTGTTCAGAGTTACAATAAAAATGTGTACTGTTCAGGGTATTCGAGGACCAGGGTTGGGAAACACTGCTTTAGACCATGCATATATACAATCTTTAGTGGTTTAAGTATTTGCATTGCAAGAAGGCAAAAGTGGCGTATGCAAATGGAGAATAAATTATGACACTTATTCATAACAACAACAAAAACAGGTAGCTAAATACAAAAACAATATTCAGTAATTTGCCATTTGTGAGAAGAGTGAAAATCTATTTATTTTATCTTTGCATCTATTTACTATTATTTATTTAATTTCCCTTTTCTGACTGTGAAGATACTCACAAAATATATAGGCCTACAACAGGTTAGGATAGGCTACCGTTCGTCCCATCTCTCATTTAATCACACTGCACCAAATACCCTAGTACACCTCTGAAGGCTCTACCCACTTCCATGCCAGTCGGAAGAACTTAGGTGTTTTATCTATGAACACTCAAAAGCTGGTTTCTCCACCAACCGGTGGGAACCATGGGGTGTTAACAACACTCGAGATAACACATATGGAATCATGTAGTAACCCAAAAAATTGTTAAACAAATCAAAATATATTTTATATTTGAGATTCTTCAAAGTAGCCACAGTTTGCCTTGACGACAGCTTTGCACACGCTTGGCATTCTCTCAACCAGCTTCATGAGGTAGTCACCTGGAATGCATTTCAATTAACTGGTGTTCCTTGTTAAAACTTAATTTGTGGAATTTCTATCCTTCTTAAAGCGTTTGAACCAATCAGTTGTGTTGTGACAAGGTAGGGGTGGTATCGGTGACCAGTCCTACCACTATTTTGTCATCAGCAAACTTGATGGTGTTGGAGTCGTGCTTGGCCTCACAGTCGTGGGTGAACAGGGACTACAGGAGGAGACTAAGCATGCACCCCTGAGGGGTCCTCTGTTGAGGATCAGCGTGGCGGATGTGTTGTTACCTACTCTTACCACCTGGGGCTTGGCCCGTCAGGAAGTCCAGAATCCAGTTGCAGAGGGAGGTGTTTAGTCCCAGGGTCCTTAGCTTAGTGATGAGCTGTGAGGGCACTATGGTGTTCAACGCTGAGCTGTAGTCAATGAATAGCATTCTCACATAGGTGTTCCTTTTGTCCAGGTGGGAAAGGGCAGTGTGGAGTGCAATAAAGATATATTTTTGGTCTGTTGGTGCGGTATGCAATTTGGAGTGGGTCTAGAGTTTCTGGGATAATGGTGTTGATGTGAGCCATGACCAGCCTTTCAAAGCACTTCATGGCTACAGATGTGAGTGCTACGGGTCGGTAGTCATTTAGGCAGGTTACTTTAGTGTTCTTGAGCACAGGGACTATGGTGGTCTGCTTGAAACATGTTGGTATTACAGACTCAGTCAGAGACAGGTTGAAAATGTCTGTGAAGACACTTGCCAATTGGTCAGCGCATGCTCGGAGTACACGTCCTGGTAATTCTTCTGGCCCTGCGGCCTTGTGAATGTTTACTCACATCGGCTATGTAGAGCGTGATGACACAGTTGTTAGGAACAGCTGATGCTCTCATGCATGCTTCAGTGTTGCTTGCCTCGAAGCGAGCATGTTAGTAATTTAGCTCGTCTGGTAGGCTTGTGTCACTGGACAGCTCTTGGCTGTGCTTCCCTTTGTAGTCTAATGGTTTGCAAGCCCTGCCACATCCGACGAGCATCGGAGCTGGTGTAGTATGATTCAATCTTAGTCCTGTATTGTTGCTTTGTCTGTTTGATGGTTCGTACTCCTCAATGTCATCAGAAGAATCCCGGAACATATTCCAGTCTGTGCTAGCAAAACAGTCCTGTAGCTTTGCATCTGTGTCATTTGACCACTTCTTTATTGACCTCGTCACTGGTGCTTCTTGCTTTAGTTTATGCTTGTAAGCAGGAATCAGGAGGATAGAATTATGAGCTGTGTTCTAATACTCATACTAACCTGCACTAACCATACTATTTGTGACATGAATTGAGTATATAGTATGCTTATTGGTCATAGTATGGATATAGTTAGTATGCCAAAAGTTCCGGGATGTCGTACTAAATTCGTCAAAATATGAAGTATACACGCAGAGGACACTATTTTTGTACTTCAGGGTCAATAATGCAATTCTTCAGGAAATGGGCGTGGCTTCACATCGTTTTGAAATTTGTTGAAAATGGCGGAAAATGCAGTCGAAGTATAATGAGAGCGCATACAAATTCATTGTTTTATCAAATTATTACAAATGTTAAGAAAAGGTTGAGCAATGTAATAAAGTAATGACTTTTCAAATAAGTTACCTTATTTTGGCTGAAAATTTGTCAGCTATGGTCAGATTTGCCAAATGGAGGGCGAGCTTTGTACGCATTTCTGTGTGTGGAGAAAAGGTGGTCTAGAGTTTTTTTTCCTCTGGTTGCACATTTAACATGCTGGTAGAAATTAGGTATTAAAGCCCCCGGGCCACTAGGAGCACCACCTCTGGATGAGTGTTTTCCTGTTTGCTTATGGCCGTATACAGCTCATTGAGTGCGGTCTTAGTGCCAGCATCGGTTTGTGGTGGTAAATAGACAGCTACAAAGAATATAGATAAACTCTTGGTAGATAGTGTGGTCTACAGCTTATCATGAGATACTCTACCTCAGACGAGCAAATCCTTGAGACTTCCTTACTATTAGATGTTGTGCACCAACTGTTGTTTACAAATATGCACAGACCGCCACCCCTTGTCTTACCGGAGGCGACTGTTCTATCTTGCCGATGCAGCGTAAAACCCGCCAGCTGTATGTTATTCATGTCGTCGTTCAGTCACGACTCAGTGAAACATAAGATATATGTCCCGTTGGTAGGATATTTGTGATCGTAGTTCGTCTATTTTGTTTGTACGTTGGCTAATAGTACTGATGGTAGAGGCAGATTACCCACTCACTGTTGGATCCTTACAAAGCACCCCGACCTACGTCCCCAATATCTGTCTCTTTCTCATGTGAATCACGGGGATTATGGACTTGTCGGGTGTCTGAAGTAAATCCATCACGTTTTTCTTTAACAAGTCGGACGCGATGGATTTACTTCAGACACCCGACAAGGCCATAATCCCAGTGATTCAAATGAGAAAGAGACATATATATGTGTGTATACCGCTTATCATGAGGTACTCTACCTCAGGCAAGTGATACCTCAAGACTTCTTTAACATTAGACATCACGCACCAGCAGTTATTGACAAGACACACACCCCCGCCCCTCGTCTTACCAGACGTACTGTAGCTACTCTGTCCTGGCGATACACAGAAAAACCATCCAGCTCTATATTACCTGTGTATTCGTTCAGCCACAACTCAGTGAAACATAAGATATTACAGTTTTCAATGTCCCGTTGGTAGGACAGTCTCTGATTGCACTTTGGCCAATAGAACCAATGGTAATGGCGATTTACTCGCTCACCTAGGAATCCTAACAAGGCATCTCGACATTCTCCCTCGGTATCTCCATCTTTTCTTCATGCGAATGGCGGGGATTTGGACCTGTTCTCCGGAAAGCAGTATATCCTTCGTGTCGGACTCATTAAAGAGAAAAATCTTCTTCCAGTTCAAGGTGTGTAATTGCTGGTTTGATGTCCAGAAGCTCTTTTTGGACATATGAGACGGTAGCAGCAACTTTATGTACATTGTAAGTTACAAGCAATGCGAAAAAACTAAAATAGCACAGTTGGTTAGGAGCCCGTAAAACGGCAGCCATCCCAACCGTTGCCATTATTACACACAATACATCATAACGACAAAGCGAGAACAGGTTTTTAAAATATATGCCAAGACTTGACAATGGCTGTCTAGCAAGTATCAACAACCAACTTGACAAAGCTTGACGAATGTTTTAAAGAATAATGTGCAAATATTGTACAATCCAGGTGTGCAAATCTCTTGGAGACTTACCCAGCTGTAATCGCTGCCAAAGGTGATTCTAACATGTATTGACTCGTGGGTGTGAATACTTATTTAAATGAGATATTTCTGTATTTTATTTTCAACACATTTGAAAAAATAATATGTTTTCACTTTGTCATTATGGGGTATTGTGAGTCCATTTTGAATTCAGGCTGTAACACACCAAAATGTGGAATAAGTCAAGGGGTATGAATGCTTTCTAAAGGCACTGTATGTTAGTCAGTCCATGTCTTTATGGCACTACTCACCTTCAAACTCTGCCATGTTTCCACTCTCCACCTGTGTACCTTAATCTCAGCTGAATGACCTGCAGACAGTTGTGCAGGCTGTTCTTCCTGAGACATGACAAAGAAAAAACATGAAATTTCATGCATGATCCTCGCACCACTATTTCATGTAACATATTTGAGAATGTTAAGATAACCATCATACAACAACCTACCCCGATTGCTAAGTTGGACTTTTTCTAAAATAAAAAACGTTATTTTGTCAAATTCCAAGTCATGAACAAATACAAATTTGTCCTCACTTTTCTTGCGGCTTACATTTGTCCTCCTCACCAGCATTCATGTGTAGATCCCTTACTGCCGGCTATTAAATCAGAAAATACCATCATTAGCAAATGAACAGGATTCAAATATTAAACATTAGCTACCACAAAGTGACAAGTTGTAAAAGTAAACCTTTAATTTACAGATAGCTCCATCCGTCTGGCTCGAGGAATGCCTGTTCCGGTGCAGTCACTGGAGGACTGCTGCTGTAGCTGCTGTTATTGGAATATAGAGTGCATTCGGGAAAGTATTCAGACCCATTCCCTTTTTCCACATTTTGTTATGTTACAACCTTATTCTACAATTGATAAAAAATTGATAAAAAAATGTAATTAAAAAATAAATAAATAAATCAACAATCTACACAAAGCACAAACAGGTTAGCATTTTTGCAAATGTATAAAAAAAAAAAATACCTTATTTACATAAGCATTCAGACCGTTTGCTATGAGAATCGAAATTGAGCTCAGGTGCATCCTGTTTCCATTGATCATCCTTGAGATGTTTCTACAACTTGATCGGAGTCCACCTGTGGTAAATTCAATTGATTGGACATGATTTAACTACCTCTGCTTAGAAACGTTATTCGTAATAATTTCCATGGCTTGGTGCGTAGAAAGTACGTTCATTGTTATCTACAGGAATATATTTTTTAAATAACCTGCAGTAGAAAACACATGCAAGGAAGCGATATGGCAGAGTTTTCAAATCACTTTCATTTGGTTGGTCATTTTCAACCGTCACGCCTTCACTTCTGGTTTAGTTAGTTTCTTTAAACTACACTTCCTGTCCAATCAATTCTTTGAAAGAACAATTTATTTCAAAGTTGTGCCTGGTCGTCACTAGTTACCACAGCCACAAAGTCGTAAACCCTGCCTGTTTCTACAGTTTATCTTCTTAAAATGTGATACTAAACCTAACCATAACCTTAACCTTACACCTAACCCTAACTTTAATTGTATTTATTTATTACGATATAGCAATTTTGACTTTGTGGCTGTGGTAACTAGTGGAAACCGTTGTGCCTGTTGTTCACACTCTTATCTGCCCTCTCATTGGCTAGAATGGTCCCACCTCATCTTGCCTCCTCCCAACTGCCTTCCATTTTTGAAGACATTTATTATAATTGTTAGAGCGGCCACTAGAGTATCTGGTCAAAATAATGGATCTTCTGTGAACTAGTGTGTCACTCCCAATGACTCAATATGGTAGCTCCAGCAGAGACGAAAGAGGACGTGAGACATTTCACTGGCTCCTTTTTTTCTGGTTAATTTAAAAGTAGACCCAGCTGCTATCACATTGGTATCTACTGAAACTGTGAATATTTTTAGTGGGGATTGCAAAGCAAAAGTCCCTATTATAAATCTTTGACGTACTTCTTTTTATTGTGGGCCTTGGCAAAGCAAAAGTCCTGACTTAAATCTTAAACATACTTCGGGATTTTTATTATTATTAAGCACGCTACTCCTCTTACACCATTTAAGCTAGAAACGGCGGTCAAACTTTAAAACGTGTAGACTGGCCAGGACAACTTTTTGATACCTTTTATATTTTTTAAGTTATTTTATTTGTCCTTTTTGTCCCCCATCTACTTACTTGGGATTTCCTCAACATTCTAAATCTCCCCATTGTGTCATCATCACTTCCAACATTCCATTCACGCTAACTGCAACAATGCAACTTTTGACACAAATCTTCTACTTTTACCACTTTGTTAACAACTTCTACAAAACGTTAGAGCATATGAAATCTTCCTCTACTTTTCTGCTTTTCAAATCTAACCGCGGAACAAAATATATTATTCTGATAAAAGTTACAGCTGTTTTAGTAACCGCATTAACAATACTCTCTGTAA
This sequence comes from Hucho hucho, assembly GCA_003317085.1. Taxonomy (NCBI): domain Eukaryota; kingdom Metazoa; phylum Chordata; class Actinopteri; order Salmoniformes; family Salmonidae; genus Hucho; species Hucho hucho. The sequence continues at coordinate 165,377 of QNTS01000243.1, forward strand.
CTTTTTGTAAAAAGCAGACATTTTTACCACTTCCCCAACAAGTTAGACAAACAGTGAGAGGGTATGACATCTTCATCTACTCTGCTATTCAAATCTGTTCGCGGAACTATCTGCTATGTATATAACGATACAGCTGTTTCAGTAACTGCAATAACACATTAACACATTTCCCCCAAACTTTTTCCAAACGACTGCCGTTTTGACAACTCCTCCATCAAGTCAGACAAAAACTTGGAGTGTGTGAAATCTTCCTCTACTTCTCTGCTTTTCAAAACTGAAAATATTAGGAATAGCTTCAACCAATCAATAGATAGAGCTGTTTTAGTAACTCATCAACTGCTGTCTTTTGCAGTAAGTCATGTCAGAAGCTAGAAGATTCATTACTGACCACAGTTGGTGACCACAAACATACAACTACTGACCACATAACTATTGGCCACAACTATTGACCACAGCTACTGCACACAACTACTGACCACAAGTACACAAGTACACACCTACTAACCACAACCATACAACTGCTGACCACAGCTAGTGAACACAACCACTAAACGACTGACCAATACAATTACTGAACCATTCAATTACTGACCACAACCACAAAACTCCTGACAACAACGACACATTTACCGACCACCACCCACTTTAACTTGTTGTGGAGCGGCAGCTGAGGGGTCGGTTTTGGAGAGTCTGGCGTGCCCAAAGTAAAATGCTTGCCACCCAGGCTCAGAAACTAAGATATGGACATAATTAGTACTATTGGATAGGAAACACTCTGAGGTTTCCAAAAGTGTTATCATTTTGTCTGTGAGTGTAAGAGAAGTCATTTGGCAGGCAAAAAACAGAGATTTTTCCATCCGGAAATGTCATTCCTTTTGGCTTATAGCTCACTTTGAGCCACTGCCTATAAAAAACTATTTATACCAGGACACTGGATGTAGTACCTACTGATTCCACTAGATGTCAGCAGTGTATAGGCAAAGTTTCATGGAAATCGGAACTAATGCGTTCTATTGAGAGAAGTTCTAGCCGAGGGACCTCTTTTTCAGTTGCACGTTTTTGAACGCACATTTTGCTGAGCGGTCCACTTTATTTGACTNTACAAAAGGTAAGGCACAGGTTTTCCCTGTGAAATGCATTTTCTATCGACCGCGCTGGCTAAAGATTTCATGGTTATGGAAAATATGTGAGGTGCTAGCCTCAAACAATCAAATGTAGTGCTTTCGCCGTAAAGCCTTTTTGAAATCCGACAACGCTATGATATTGCCAAGAAGCAGAGCTTTTGATGAGTATGGAACACTTGTATATTGGTGCATTTTTAATAATTCAATTTTGGAATTTTGTCTTGCATTTCACCTGGTAGTGTCGGGAGTGGGTAGCGACCCACCGCTCCCTGACAAGTTAAATTATGACTACTCAAATGTGCATATATAAGCATATAATACCCACCAACAATAATTGTTCCTCTTGAACCGTTCAAGCTAGAGACACCAAACCAACTTTCACATGTCCAGGCTATCCTATCAACCAACCAATCAATCAATCCTTTCATCTACCTATTTTTTCAGCTACAACCAGTCACCACCATTACTGCTGCAGGTACTACCACTACTATAACATTTCAAGCTTGCAAGCACAACACATTTTCTTCAGAAAATATACTTTTCAGTGATCACAGCCTAAAGAATTTATTTATTATATATAACTACAACTAGCTATCAATAGGGCTACAAATGAACCTATTCTACATAGTTCTCTAACTACCACAAAAATAATTTTTGTCATCACTAGATTCACCATTATATTTCTCTCCCCAAATAATAGCCTGAACATTCTAATCATTACATCATCATTCAACTACAATCAAACTTCATTTACACTGATAGTTTTACAGAAGTACATTGTGCATCAATCTAAACCCACAGTATGAATGATTGAGTTGCTTTGCTTTCCTAAGAGTGTAGTCCCTATGATCCTGCCTTTTATTCCCATCTTCTGATAGAAGATCGCTTTGTCCTATGTCTTTCGTCTTTTAGTTTTCACACGCAACAACTGTAGTTTAGACATTTTTGTGATCTAACTGCCCCACAATCCAACGTATGGTGGTTTATTATGGTTTATTTATGTACAGTGAGGGAAAAAAGTATTTGATCCCCTGCTGATTTTTTACGTTTGCCCACTGACAAAGAAATGATCAGTCTATAATTTTAATGGTAGGTGTATTTGAACAGTGAGAGACAGAATAACAACAAAAAAATCCAGAAAAACGCATGTGAAAAATGTTATAAATTGATTTGTATTTTAATGAGAGAAATAAGTATTTGAACCCCTCTCAATCAGAAAGATTTCTGGTTCCCAGGTGTCTTTTATACAGGTAATGAGCTGAGATTAGGAGCACACTCTTAAAGGGAGTGCTCCTAATCTCAGTTTGTTACCTGTATAAAAGACACCTGTCCACAGAAGCAATCAATCAATCAGATTCCAAACTCTCCACCATGGCCAAGACCAAAGAGCTCTCCTACAAGACCATGGCCAAGCAGCTTGGTGAGAAGGTGACAACAGTTGGTGCAATTATTCGCAAATGGAAGAAACACAAAAGAACTGTCAATCTCCCTCGGCCTGGGGCTACATGCAAGATCTCACCTCGTGGAGTTGCAATGATCATGAGAACAGTGAGGAATCAGCCCAGAACTACACGGGAAGATCTTGTCAATGATCTCAAGGCAGCTGGGACAATTGTCACCAAGAAAACAATTGGTAACACACTACACCGTGAAGGACTGAAATCCTGCAGCACCCGCAAGGTCCCCCTGCTCAAGAAAGCACATATAAATGCCCGTCTGGAGTTTGCCAATGAACATCTGAATGATTCAGAGGACAACTGGGTGAAAGCGTTGTGGTCAGATGAGACCAAAATGGAGCTCTTTGGCATCAACTCAACTCGCCGTGTTTGGAGGAGGAGGAATGCTGCCTATGAACCCAAGAACACCATCCCCACCGTCAAACATGGAGGTGGAAACATTATGCTTTGGGGGTGTTTTTCTGCTAAGGGGACAGGACAACTTCACCGCATCAAAGGGACGATGGACAGGGCCATGTACCGTCAAATCTTGGGTGAGAACCTCCTTCCCTCAGCCAGGGCATTGAAAATGGGTTGTGGATGGGTATTCCAGCATGACAATGACCCAAAACACACGGCCAAGGCAACAAAGGAGTGGCTCAAGAAGAAGCACATTAAGGTCCTGGAGCGGCCTAGCCAATCCCATAGAAAATCTGTGGAGGGAGCTGAAGGTTCGAGTTGCCAAACGTCAGCCTCGAAACCTTAATGACTTGGAGAAGATCTACAAAGAGGAGTGGGACAAAATCCCTCCTGAGATGTGTGCTAACCTGGTGGCCAACTACAAGAAACGTCTGACCTCTGTGATTGCCAACTAGGGTTTTGCCACCAAGTACTAAGTCATGTTTTGCAGAGGGGTCAAATACTTATTTCCTCATTTAAAATGCAAATCAATTTATAACATTTTTCACATGCGTTTTTCTGGATTTTTTTGTTGTTATTCTGTCTCTCACTGTTCAAATAAACCTACCATAAAAATTATAGACTGATAATTTCTTTGTCAGTGGGCAAACACAAAATCAGCAGGGGATCAAATACTTTTTTCCCTCACTGTATTTATGCACTTTTGTGATGATGCTGTGCTGTGGTTTGTTGAGATGCAAGACACATTTCCCGAAAGGGATACATAATTTAGAATTAATTTATTTTGCTAAATTTAACTTTGACTCTTTGTAACTCCTTTGCTTTATATTGTAAAGTAAAATTGTAAAGTCAAACTTCTTTCCATTACCACAAAAATACTTTTAAAGAACTAATGCAAGCCCCACAGCTTTAGTTGTAAAGTTACCATCTAGTTTCAATTGTGAAAGGCCTGTGTAAGACGTCTTCATTCATCCACCATCTTTGGCTCTAGTTGCACAGATCTGCAATTATTCGCTCAAAGTCAGTATCGGTAATTCTACATAAAATATCTCTGCCTCACATATAATTTTTTGACAATTGTCTGGAAAAGAAAATCTGTAGTTATCATGTCAAATCGCAAGGCAGGCAGTCTCAAACCCAGGACTTGGCCCATGAAAGAGTGTGGACACTGCCACATACTTTTGGGAAAGACAGCATACTATGAACAGCATTTCATAACCATGTACTGCAACGTCAGAATGAAGTTCACAAAATGCAAGGGAGTATGTGGACACAGGCGAAGACCAAGGCAGAGAGGAAACAATCAAATCACATCAAATTGTATTGGTTGCATATACATATTTAGCAAATGTTATTGTGGGTGTAGCAAAATGCTTGTGTTCCTAGCTCCAACAGCGCAGTAATATCTAACAATCCAAACAGTACACACAAATCTAAAAAGGAAAATAATGGAATTAAGAAAAATTGAAGTATTATGACTAGCAATGTCTGTGTCGGGAGTGGAGTGTGTGTATATACCGTATATATATATATATACACACACACACATACAGTCCATTCGGAAAGTATTCAGACCCCTTGACTTTTTCCAAATTTTGTTACGTTGCAGCCTCATTCTAAAATGTGATTAAATTAATTGTTTTCCTCATCAGTCTACACACAATACCCCATTATGACAAAGCAACAACATTTTTGCAAATGTATAAAAAATGTAAAACAGAAATATACGTTATTTACATAAGTATGCAGACCCCTTGCTATGAGACTCGAAATTGAGCTCAGGTGCATCCTGTTTCTATTGATCATCCTTGAGATGTTTCTACAACTTGATTGGAGTCAACCTATGGTAAATTCAATTGATTGGACATGATTTGGAAAGGTACACACCTGTCTATATAAGGTTCCACAGTTGACAATGCACGTCAGAGCAAAAACCAAGCCAGAAGGCCAGCATCCCGGAGTTGCCTCCTCACTGTTGACGTTGAGACTAGTGTTTTGCGGTTACTATTTAATTAGGCTGCCAGTTGACAACTTGTGAGGCGTCTGTTACTCAAACTAGACACTCTAATGTACTTGTCCTCTTGCTCAGTTGTGCACCGGGGCCTCCCACTCCTCTATATATTCTGGTTAGAGACAGTTTGCGCTGTTCTGTGAAGGGAGTAGTACACAGTGTTGTACAAGATATTCCGGTTCTTGGCAATTTCTCACATGGAATAGCCTAAGCACACAGCCAAGACAATGCAGGAGTGGCTTCAGGACAAGTCTCTGAATGTCCTTGAGTGGCCCAGCCAGAGCCCGGACTTAAACCTGATCGAACATCGCTGTAGAGACCTGAAAATAGCTGTGCAGCAACGCTCCCCATCCAATAGAGCTTAAGGGGATCTGCAGAGAAGAATGGGAGAAACCCCTCAAATACAGGTCTGCCAAGCTTGTAGCGTCATACCCAAGAGAAATGGTGGCTGTAATCACTGCCAAGGTGCTTCAACAAAGAACTGAGTAAAGGGTCTGAATACTTATGTAAATGTAATATTTCCATTTTTTATTTTTAATAAGTTAGATGACTGTGTCTGCAGTAAAGTAGCAGGCATAAAATAAAGCTACAGCAAAGTTGATACTGTGAGATTTCAAAACATTTAAAGCTATGACTAGAGAGACTATTTTTAAGTCATGTTAAAAACAAATCTGAGCGGTAGATCTCAGCTTGAATTTTGACACAAAGTGATCTTCACTCAGAAAATAGTTGGTTAACACTATCAACGTTTCCCTTTACTGTGGAAATTGTGATCGAATCAGCGCAATATTAGCCACTTTCAATGCAACATACCAATACAAAACAAACTATGCAAGAGATGTTGTTGTAGGCAGAATGCATCGTAGTAGGATTCTATTGCATTGACACGCACTACTCAGCCCGTACTCTACACAGATTGGTGCAGCATAAAAAATCTGAATTGCAGTAGGCCTATATTCAAACGGACCATTGCCATATATGGATCTGTTCAATTTACTGGACTGTGTTTACGACATGAGCAGTCGTGTGTAGATGTGCTTGTTTCGAGAAAGGATATGCCACAAGTGCATATCCTTTGCTAGCTATTAAGTTATTTGCCCAGTTATACATCATGTGTAGTAAGCAATAGGGGAGTGAATGCTTCCTACAAGAGCACAAAACATACATTTCTATCTTTGAAAGCGAGTCAGGTAAAGAGCTTTTTTATGTCTTAAATGGGCAGTGTTGTATTTTGAGACATGCTTGAATAAGCTTAGCCAATAGGCAGAGGGTAGCATCATTTATCTGATTATCTGTAATGATGGCATCAGAATAATAATGCATTTTATTTGGTGAAGTGGTTTCTTGCATCAAACAACACAAAAACATTTTCAGTCACTTTGTCTGAAGGACAAGTGGATAAACAGGTTAATAAACAGGCTTTTTATTTCAATAGTCTCATGGAATGCATTGAACACCACTCATTGGCTGATACTGTAGACTGAATGATAGAACAGATATTTCCATGTTAAAATGTTATGGGATGCATTTTCTCCATTGTTTTTGATGGTAGGCATATATTATGATCAAATAGCCACAGTAGCCTACATGGCCACTGTTAAAACTGTAAAAGTGGGTACAGTGTTCACAGTAAACGTGCACTGGAATTTGCACAGAATTTTCACAAGTTCAAGTTTCCGCTCAGCAGGCCTGAAATTTGCTCAGTCCTGAAAAAAATTAGAGGGAACATTGGTTGGCAATTTCGTTTTTTCTAGCTAGCTAAACTGTGCAGCCAGCATTTTGTCTAAATCAATCTTATAACACTAACGAAACGGTTGGATAAACAAATAATTTGTGAAATCACTATGTAATGCAGCAGATGACATGGGGTTAGTTTAGGATACTCAAACAATATGACAGAAGCAGCTTCACTTTGATTGGCTTTTGCGTGCAATTTTATTTGTGCTTGAGTTGCTTCATGTTGCAGAAAAATTGCTTGAGATTGTCACATGCAACCTGCAACTACAACTAAAATTGTGTGCAAGTTGTGTTGTGTAACTGCAGCCTTAGGCTCCAGTTCATTGATGCTATACTTAGAAAATTGACAAAAGAGAGCATTCTTGTGTTTTCAAATGTACGTTTAATCAAAGTGATGTACTCATCCTCAACAATAACCATAGGTAAATTCTGATGCATTATATCTGAGTTTTTCTGTATATTTTTTTTTACATGCTTTTACATGCTTTTTTCATAAAAAAAAAATATTTTGAGGAATTTATTCATTCTAATTAATCTTTCCACAAGATATAGTCTAGGGTTACAAATCTATGGTTGCTACCCAAGCCATTCGTTCTATCGGTTCGGTTGCAAGAGACGCGACCCAGTCGTTCAGTCTTTTTGTTCGTTCTAAATGTTCCTTCTAAATGTTAAATTACCATACTGTCTGGCAACGTTCTTATCCTTTGCTTGCTAGCTAGCCAATTATGGCTAACAGTCACATCCACCAGAATAACAGCAGAGTAGCTGCATTTGCATTTGTTTAAGCTGTTTTCTACTGACTTTACTTGGATACATCCATAACAATGAGCTAATGAGGCGCTGTTGTTCAGAGCAGGAGCTAGCCAATAAACACAGCTAACACAATCACTTCAAACTGAAGCTGGAAAAATTGAAAACTAGCTGCACTTCATTTTGTTTTACCTTTTTTCAATTGACATTTCTTTGTATACATCCATAAAAATGATGCATGGCTGAGCTGAGAAACTCTGCCTGCCCAACTTCCAACACGATAATTACTATGGGACAGCTGGAGATCGGCTAAATCTATGACTTTAAAATGCCTATTTGCCTGTGGTAACTTGTGGAATAGACACTGGCTGGAATGCGGTTTTAACCAATCAGCACTCAAATTTCACTGCACGGTGTAAACAAATGCCTGTGTGCCTAACATAAGTTTTATGCAACATCACTTTGATTAAACCTTCACTTTGAAAATACTGCTTCTTCCTATCCACTCCGAGCACCTTTCCCTCGCCACTACCCTGGCTCTCTGCAATTATTACAATGTAACAATAGTGTAACGGCCATTACTGGCTTTGGAACATTAAAGCGTTTGCCTCAAAGCGTCCACCACTATAATCCAGTGGCTGCTTGATTACAAATGATTTAACATGGCTGCAAAATAATTTAGCCTTGTCATGGGTGGAATGAATAGGATGAAAATTACCATTGTTATTGACAACATTCACCATGTAGCAAAAGGGGTGCCGTTTAACAGTTCAATAAAAATGATTACACACATTTTAATTGCACCCTGTGACTGTGCTTACAAAGAGCTGGATTATCTGGACAACAGAATCTCATCAAGCAGTGACGAGGCACCTATAAGACGTGAATGCAGCTCAAATACAGTGGATAAGTGTACAAGAGCCAGGGACACAAAGCTCTAACCCAGAGCAATATACTGTAGGTAGGCCTACTATCTGAGGATCATGAAAGCTTAAGGTGGGGCTTTGTATTAAACTCGGTATGGCCTCTCTCCCTCTGCAGGAGACACAGGGAAAAGCTACAGACACAATTCTCTGAGAGCTGGAACCTGAGGGAGTACGGAATCAACTCCTCTGGGCGGATGTCTAAATCCTGTCCCAGGCCTCAGTGCGGCCTGCAGCTTCAAAAGGTGAGATAAAGAACCAGTCTTTCTTATTGTATTCTACTTTGACGTTTATATATAGTTGAAGTCGGAAGTTTACATACACCTTAGCCAAATACATTTAAACTCAGTTTTTCACAATTCCTGTCATTTAATCCTAGTAAAAATGCCCTGCCTTAGGTCAGTTAGGATCACCACTTTATTTTAAGAATGTAAAATGTCAGAATAATAGTAGAGAGAATTATTTATTTCAGCTTTTATTTCTTTCATCACATTCCCAGTGGGTCAGAAGTTTACATACACTCAAATAGTATTTGGTAGCATTGCCTTTAAATTGTTTAACTTGGGTCAAACGTTTTGGGTAGCCTTCCAGAAGCTTCCCACAATAACTTTGGTGGATTTTGGCCCATTCCTGCTGACAGAGCTGGTGTAACTGGGTCAGGTTTGTAGGCCTCCTTGCTCACACACGCTTTTTCAGTTCTGCCAACAAAAAAATCTATAGGATTGAGGTCAGGGCTTTGTGATGGCCACTCCAATACCTTGACTTTGTTGTCCTTAAGCCATTTTGCCACATCTTTGGAAAGATGCTTGGGGTCATTGTCCATTTGGAAGACCCATTTGCGACCAAGCTTTAACTTCCTGACTGATGTCTTGAGATGTTCCTTCAATATATCCACATAATTTTCCCTCCTATTGATGCCATCTATTTTGTAAAGTGTACCAGTACCTCTTGCAGCAAAACACCCCCACAACATGATGCTTCCACCCCCGTGCTTCACGGTTGGGATGGTGTTCTTCGGCTTGCAAGCCTCCCCCTTTTTCCTCCAAACATACTGATGGTCATTATTGCCAAACAGCTAAATTTTGTTTCATCAGACCAGAGGACATTTCTCCAAAAGTACCATCTTTGTCCCAATGTGCAGTTGCAAACCGTAGTCTGTTTTTTTATGGCGGTTTTGGAGCAGTGGCTTCTTAGTTGCTGAGCGGCCTTTCAAGGTTATGTCGATATAGGGTAGCCTAGTGGTTAGACCGTTGGACTAGTAACTGAAAGGTTGCAAGTTCAATTCCCCGAGCTGACAAGGTACAAATCTGTCGTTCTGCCCCTGAACAGGCAGTTAACCCACTGTTCCTAGGCCGTCATTGAAAATAAGAATTTGTTCTTAACTTACTTATCTAGTAAAATAAAGGTACAAATATATATATATATATATATATATAAGTAGGACTCATTTTACTGTGGATATAGATACTTTCGTACCCATTTCCTCCAGCAGTATGACTGCTGCGTGGTCCCACGCGTACTTGCGTACTATTGTTTGTACAGATGAACATGGTACCTTCAGGCATTTGGAAATTGCTCCCAAGGATGATCCAGACTTGTGGAGGTCTACCATTTTTTTCTGAGGTCTTGGCTGATTTCTTTTGATTTTCACATGATGTCAAGCAAAGATGCAAGTTTGAAGGTAGGCTTTGGAATACATCCACAGGTACACCTCTTGTCAATTAGCCTATCAGAAGCTTCTAAAGCCATGACATAATTTTCTGGAAATTTCCAAGCTGTTTAAAGGCACAGTCAACTTAGTGTATGTACACTTCTGACCCACTTGAATTGTGATACAGTGAATTATAAGTGAAATAATCTGTCTGTAAACAATTGTAGGAAAAATGACTTGTGTCATGCACAAAGTAGATGTCCTAACCGACTTGCCAAAACGATAGTTTGTTAACAAGAAATTTGTGAAGTGGTTGAAAAACGAGTTTTAATGACTCCAACCTATGTGTATGTAAACTTCCGACTTCAACTGTATATTTAAGATAAGCACACTCTTTGAAAAAAAATATTGAGAGGTTCTTTGTCAGGGGTGAGGGGTATATGTGTAACCATTTTCACCAAATGGTTATTTGCATATCAGGAAGGGTTCTTTACTGCTGTGATGGTTATGAATAACCGTCCTGTTTTTCCTCTCTTCCCCATGTGTTCCTTTTATGCCATGAATTGCTGCTCATTAGGCCTGTTCCCTCTTATTTTATAGACTGTGTGGAGATCCACTGAGTGTAAAAAACATTAGGAACACCTTATCTTTCAATGACATAGATTGACCAGGTGAATCAAGGTGAACGCTATGGTCCCTTATTGATGTCATATATTTGTAGCCTCCATTTCATTCAGTGAATATGAAGGGGAGGAGACAAGTTAAAGAAGGATTTTTAAGCCTTGAGACAATTGAGACATGTATTGTGTATGTGTGCCATATGGGCAAGACAAAATATTGATGTGCCTTTGAACGGGTATGGTAGTAGATGCTAGGCACACCGGTTTGAGTGAGTCAAGAAATGAAACGCTTCTGGGTTTTTCATGCTTAACAGTTTCCTGTGTGTATCAACAATGGTCCACCACCCAAAGGACATACAGCCGACTCAGTGTATGTTGTTGCCAGTAAATATTAACCTTTTGACACTGCAGGAACATCAATGCACTCCCGACCCAAGACTAGAGTATTACATTATTAACTTCTTAGGGCTAGGGGGCAGTATTTTGAAGTTCGGATGAAAAACGTGCCCAAAGTAAACTGCCTGTTACTCAGGCCCAGAAGCTAGGATATGCATATAAGAAGTAGCTTTGGATAGAAACCACTCTGAAGTTCTAAAACTGTTAAAATAATGTCTGTGAGTATAACAGAACTGATATGGCAGGTGAAGACCTGAGCCAAATCCATCCAGGGAGTGGGATTTTTTGAGGTGACCAGTTTTATATAGGGGAATAGGTTATATAGGGGAATATTGGTTATATAGGGGAATAGCTCCGATAGCTCAGATTGCAGTTCCTATGGCTTCCACTAGATGTCAACAGTCTTTGGAAAAAGGTTTGAAGCTTTTATCTTGAAAATCAAGGGAGTAAGACAAGTTCTTCCTGAGGTCACCTCAAGTGTACTGTTATGGATTTTGCGTGTAATATTATAGTTTATATTCATTTCACGGTATCTGAGTATTGATTACAAATGCTGTTTGACTTTTTCCTATGAACTTTACCGGTACTTTTGTGATATTGTTTGTCTGCATGGATGAACGCCTTTGGGCAGGTGGATTACTGAAGAAAACGCGCCAACCAAACTGAGCTTTATGGATATAAAGAGGGACTTTATCGAACAAAATGACCTTTTATTGTGTAACCGGGAGGCTTGGGTATGCCATCATATGAAGATCTTCAAAGGTAAGCAATTTATTTTATGCTATTTTTGAGTTTTGTGACACCTCTGCTGGTTATGTTATTATGCTAATTGAAAATTTGAGCGGGGCGCTGTCCTCAGACAATCAAATGTTCTGCTTTCGCCGTAAAGCCTTTTTGAAATCTAACAACGCTGTTAGATTAACAAGATTCTAAGCTTTTGAAGAGGGTGCAACACTTGCATTTTCATGAATGTTTGAAATGAGTATTTCTGTAATTTGAATTTGGCGCTCTGCAATTTCACCGGATGTTGTGGATGTGGGACGTGACCGTCCCACCGTGCGCAGAGAGGTTAATCCCAATTTGAGAAATTGTTTTATCACTTCAGCATTATCTATAAAATTACAAAGACAATACCTGTAACAGTGACAAACACATGATAAAATACATAATAAGACACACCTGTTACTGAAGTTCCTACTGTGTTGCATTAGAGTGCTGTAGAGTGGGTGTGCGGCATTGTCCATGATCATGTCTTTTAGATTTGAGAACTTTTGGATATAAGAGCAACGTCAATTTACCAACATTACGACCAGGAATACGACTTTCCCGAAGCGGATCCTCTGTTTGGACCACCACCCAGGACAATGGATCGATCCCTGTAGGCGACCCAAAACAACGGTGCCGCAGAAGGGGCAGACAGAGCGGTCTTCTGGTCATTCTCCGTAGACGGCCACATCGCCCACCGCTCCTGAGTATACTACTCGCCAATGTCCAGTCTCTTGACAACAAGGTAGATGAAATTTGAGCAAGGGTTGCCATCCAGAGAGACATAAGAGATTGTAACTTTCTTTGTTTCACGGAAACATGGCTCACTCGGGATACGTTATCAGTCGATACAGCCACCCAGTTTCTTCACGCATCGCGCCGACAGAAACAAACATCTATCTGGTAAGAAGAAGGGCGGGGGTGTATGCCTTATGATTAACGAGACTTGGTGTGATCATAACATACAGGAACACAAGTCCTTTTGTTCACCTGACCTAGAATTCCTTACAATCAAATGCCGACCGCATTATCTACCAAGAGAATTCTCTTCGATTATAATCACAGCCATATATAGCTCCCAGACAAACTAAACAACTTATTTGCTCGCTTTGAGGACAATACAGTGCCACTGACACAGCCCACTACGAAAACCTGCAGGCTCTCCTTCAGCGCAGCCAACGTGAGTAAAACATTTAAACGTGTTAACCCTCGCAAGGCTGCCGGCCCAGACAGCATCCTTAGCCGCGTCCTCAGAGCATGCGCAGACCAGCTGGCTGGTTTGTTTACGGATATATTCAATCAATCCCTATCCCAGTCTGCTGTTCCCACATGCTTCAAGAGGGCCACCATTGTTCCTGTACCCAAGAAGGCAAAGATAACTGAACAAAATGACTATCGCCCTGTAGCACTCACTTCTGTCATCATGAAGTGCTTTGAGAGACTAGTCAAGGATCATATCACCTCCACCCTACCTGACACCCTAGACCCACTCCAATTTGCTTAATAGGTCCACAGACGAGGCAATCGCAACCACACTGCACACTGCCCTAACCCATCTGGACAAGAGGAATACCTATGTAAGAATGCTGTTCATCGATTACAGCTCAGCATTTAACACCATAGTACCCTGGGTCTCGATCCCGCCCTATCCAACTGGGTCCTGGACTTTCTGACAGGCCGCCCCCAGGAAACAACATCTCCACCCCGCTGATCCTCAACACTGGGGCCCCACAAGGGTGCGTTCTCAGCCCTCTCCTGTACTCCCTGTTCACCCATGACTGCGTGTCCATGCACGCCTCCAACTCAATCATCAAGTTTGCAGACAACACTACAGTGGTAGGCTTGATTATCAACAACAATGAGATGGCCTACAGGGAGGAGGTGAGGGCCCTCGGAGTGTGGTGTCAGGGAAATAACCTCACACTCACACTCAGCGTCAACAAAACAAAGGAGATGATCGTGGACTTCAGGAAACAGCACCCCCCTATCCACATCGACGGGACAGTAGTGGAGAAGGTGGAAAGTTCCTCGGCATACACATCACGGACAAACTGAAATGGTCCACCCACACAGACAGCATGGTGAAGAAGGCGCAACAGCGCCTCTTCAACCTCAGGAGGCTGAAGAAATTTGGTTTGTCACAAAAAACACTCACAAACTTTTATGCACAATCGAGAGCATCCTATTAATTATTAAACGTTCATAAATATACAATTGTTGCATAGTCATCAAAAGCTCTGATTCTTGGCAATATCACAGCGTTGTCAGATTTCAAAAAGGCTTTACGGCGAAAGCACAACATTTGATTGTTTGAGGGTAGCACCTCTAATATTTAACCATTAGCATAAATCCATAACGCAACACGGGTCTCACAAAACACATAAAATCGCAATTATAAAATCGCTTACCTTTGATGAACTTCTGCTGAGGGCTTCCCAAGTGTCCAACGAAGACAATCCATGCTTCTTTGGTTAGAAAAAGTCATTTATTATATCCATAAATCTCCGTTTGGTTGGTGCGTTATGATCATAAAATCCACCGTTGAGTCGCCCAGAGAACACGTTCAAATTATACCTATACACTTTCTACAAACAAATCAAACATCATTTTTAATGTATCCTTAGGTATCCTTTTGGGTATATTTGCTGTAATATTTCAACCGGACGATAACGTGAACGATAGGAAAGGAAAATAAAGTGGTGCGCTTTCACAATCTCGCGCGCGTCAAACCTTGTTTACAAAAGTGGTCGCCTGACAATTTCTTCTCCCTATCCGTTCTGCTCACTGCTAGAATTCCCAGTCTTTGACTGTTGACTGCTGACATCTAGTGGAAGCCATAGGTACTACAGTCTCAGTCCTACATAAGATTGTATGCAATAGGCACAATGGAGAAGATGCTCATTTACAAAAAAAACTGCAAATCCGGATGGATTTTACTCGGGTTTTCGCCTGCTATATCACTTCTGTTATACTCACATACATTATTTTAACACTCTTAGAAACTTCAGAGTGTTTCCTATCCAATAGTACTAATTATGTGCATATCCTATTTTCTGGGCCTGAGTGGCATGCATTTTACTTTGGGCATGCCAGACTCTCCAAAACCGTCACCTCGGGAGCCGCTCCCTAAGAAGTTAAACAGCCATCACTAACATTGAGTGGCTGCTGCCAACATACAGACTCAATCTCTAGCCACTTTAATAATTGGATGTAATAAATGTATCACCAGTCACTTATTAATAATGCCACTTTATATCATGTGTACATGAATCATTTCATATGTATATACTGTACTCTATACCATCTACTGCATCTTGCCTATGCCGTCCGGCCATCGCTCATCCATATATTTGTACATATTCTTAATCGTTTGTACATATTCTTAATCGCCCCACAAGGGTGCGTTCTCAGCCCTCTCCTGTACTCCCTGTTTACCCATGACTGCGTGGCCAAGCACGCATCCAACTCAATCATCAAGTTTGCTGACGACACTACAGTGGTGGGCTTGATTACCAACAACGACGAGACGGCCTACAGGGAGGAGGTGAGGGCCCTCGGAGTGTGGTGTCAGGAAAATAACCTCTCACTCAATGTCAACAAAACAAAGAAGATGATCGTGGACTTCAGGAAACAGGAGAGGGAGCACCCCCCTATACACATCGAGGGGACAGTAGTGGAGAAGGTGTAAAGTTTTAAGTTCCTCGGCGTACACATCACGGACAAACTGAATTGGTCCACCCACACAGACAGCGTGGTGAAGAAGGCGCAACAGCGCCTCTTCAACCTCAGGAGGCTGAAGAAATTTGGCTTGTCACCAAAATCACTCACAAACTTCTACAGATGCACAATCGAGAGCATCCTGTCGGGCTGTATCACCGCCTGGTACGGCAACTGCTCCGCCCACAACCGTAAGGCTCTCCAGAGGGTAGTGAGGACTGCACAACGCATCACCGGGGGTAAACTACCTGCCCTTCAGGACACCTACACCA
>QNTS01000243.1:182613-202527 GCA_003317085.1 Hucho hucho
TTTTCCTCATTTTGTCTGTCATAGTTGAAGTGTACCTATGATGAAAATTACAGGCCTCTCTCATCTTTTTAAGTGAGAGAACTTGCACAATTGGTGGCTGACTAAATACTTTTTTTCCCCACTGTATGTGTATATACTGTACTCCATACCATCTACTGCATCTTGCCTATGCCGGTCAGCCATCGCTCATCTATATATTTATATGTACATACTCGTATTCATTCCTTTACTCTTGTGTGTATAAGGTAGTTGTTGTGAATTTGTTAGATTACTTGTTAGATACTACTGCATGGTCGGAACTAGAAGCACAAGCATTTCGCTACACTCGCATTAACATCTGCTAACCATGTGTATGTGACAAATAAAATTGTATTTGATTTGACATACACTTGTGTGTGTATAAGGTAGTTGTTGTGAAATTGTTAGTTTACTTGTTAGATATTACTGCACGGTCGGAACTAGAAGCACAAGCATTTCGCTACACTCGCATTAACCTTTCTGCGCACGGTGGGACGGTCACGTCCCACATCCACAACATCCGGTGAAATTGCAGAGCACCAAATTCAAATTACAGAAATACTCATTTCAAACATTCATGAAAATACAAGTGTTGCACACTCTTCAAAAGCTTAGAATCTTGTTAATCTAACAGCGTTGTCAGATTTCAAAAAGGCTTTACGGCGAAAGCAGAACATTTGATTGTCTGAGGACAGCGCCCCGCTCAAATATTCAATTAGCATAATAACATAACCAGCAGAGGTGTCACAAAACTCAAAAATAGCATAAAATAAATTGCTTACCTTTGAAGATCTTCATATGATGGCATACCCAAGCCTCCCGGTTACACAATAAAAGGTCATTTTGTTCGATAAAGTCCCTCTTTATATCCATAAAGCTCCATTTGGTTGACACGTTTTGTTCAGTAATCCACCTGCCCAAAGGCGTTCATCCATTTAGACAAACAATATCACAAAAGTTCCAGTAAAGTTTGTCGAAAAAAGTCAAACAGCATTTGTAATCAATACTCAGATACCCTAAACTGAATATAAACTATAATATTTCAGACGGAATATAACCTGCTGAATAGAAGAGAAAAAGAGCTAAGCTCGCACTCCCTGTTATGCGCAAAATCCATAACAGCACACCTGAGGTGACCTCAGGAAGAACTTGTCTTACTCCCTTGATTTTCAAGATCAAAGCTTCAAACCTTTTTCCAAAGACTGTTGACGTCTAGTGGAAGCCATAGGAACTGCAATCTGGGAGCTATTCCCCTATATAACCAATAGGCCTTCAAATGAAAACTGGTCACCTCAAAAAATCCCACTCCCTGGATGGATTTTGCTTGGGTTTTCACCTTCCACATCAGTTCTGTTATACTCACAGACATTATTTTAACAGTTGTAGAACTTCAGAGTGTTTTCTATCCAAAGCTACTAATTATATGCATATCCTAGCTTCTGGGCCTGAGTAACAGGCAGTTTACTTTGGGTGCGTTTTTCATCCGAACTTCAAAATACTGCCCCCTAGCCCTAAGAAGTTAACATCTGCTAACCATGTGTATGTGACCAATAAAAATGGATGATTTGATTTGAGTAGCCACAACGCTGCTGTAAAACATTTTCGCCTAAAATGACTGTATCTCTGGACCTGAATCAAGGACATGCATATTCTTGATAACATTTGAAAGGGGGCACTTTGAAGTTTGTGGAAATGTGAAAAAAATGTTGGAGAATGTAACACATTAGATCTGGGATATATGCAAATACAGCTTTACAACCTACAATGATAAACAGGCCCCCAACTCGAAATAAGTGTTCATTTAAGTTGTAATTTGCAACACACAGTTTGGGAACACTTTGAAAAGTGTTAGGTTAACACTATTTCGGTGGGTCACATACAGTTTAATGTCTAAGAAAGTGTTGAATTTAATACTGTCGGTCTTAAAATTCTGATCTCAAATTTTCTGTGCAGAGCATTTATGCACACTTTACATCAAGTGTTGCTGAGCACTGCTATTTTAATGTTAGTTTTGTCCGAAAATCTGACAATTATTGACTTAATTCTGGGCCACTTTTAGCAAAGTGCAGAAACAGATTGTTGGCAATAAATCTGAGGTCAATCTCTGTTATGCCAACAGACCTGGTGGCGTAGCAAGAAATTCATTTCTTATATTTTTTTATTGAATATCCAAAACATACAATATACTTGCAGTGAAGCCGCTCAACAACTACACCACACCAGTCATCCAATTCAGAGCGACACACAGAAGCATCCAGGGTCAACGCCCTGCTCAAGGGCACGTCGACAGATCTCCCACAAGGCCAAAAAGGCGGGGACGCGAACCCTCCAAGATCCCCCCACAGTTCCCCATAGCTGTCCCTCAACCATCCGAGACCCCTCCCAAAATCACCCCCCCCAGAACGAAAAAAAGTTATAAATAAATATATATATATATATATAATATAAATTCCATTCCCCACCCCCAAGAACCCCCCTAATGCACCAACAACCAAGAAAATGAACTCATGAGAAAAAAGAAAAAGACAAAAGAAAACAGAAAACAACAATGCAAAAAAAACTAAGGACCCTAAGAACAACTAAAATCATAACAGCAAGGCCAACTGTATATGTTTGAGTGCATGTCTGGCAATATTTACAGTGGCAAGAAAAAGTATGTGAACCCTTTGGAATTACCTGGTTTTCTGCAAAAATTTGTCACAACAATAGACAAACAGTGTGCTTAAACTAATAACACACAAATTATTGTATTTTTCTTGTCTATATTGAATACATCATTTAAGCATTCACAGTGTAGGTTGGGAAAAGTATGTGAACCCCTAGGCTAATGACTTCTGCAAAAGCTAATTGGAGTTAGGAGTCAGCTAACCTGGAGTCCAATCAATGAGACGAGATTGGAGATGTTGGTTAGAGCTGCCCTACCCTATTAAAAACACTCACAAAAATGGAGTTTGCTATTCACAAGAAGCATTGCCTGATGTGAACCATGTCCTGAACAAAGAGATCTCAGAAGACCTAAGACGAAGAATTGTTGACTTGCATAAAGCTGGAAAGGGTTACAAAAGTATCTCTAATCTCTAAGCCTTGATATTCATCAGTCCACGGTAAGACAAATTGTCTATAAATGGAGAAAGTTCAGCACTGGTGCTACTCTCCCTAGGAGTGGCCGTCCTGCAAAGATGACTGCAAGAGCACAGTGCAGAATGGTCAATGAGGTTAAGAAGAATTCTAGTGTCAGCTGAAGACTTACAGAAATCTCTGGAACATGCTAACATCTCTGTTGATGTGTCTACGATATGTAAAACACTAAACAAGAATGGTGTTCATGGGAGGACACCAGGGAAGAAGCCACTGCTAAATGACCACAGACCCGTAGCACGTCCGTAGTCATGAAGTGCTTTGAAAGGCTGGTAATGGCTCACATCAACACCATTATCCCAGAAACCCTAGACCCACTCCAATTTGCATACCGCCCAAACAGATCCACAGATGATGCAATCTCTATTGCACTCCACACTTCCCTTTCCCACCTAGACAAAAGGAACACCTATGTGAGAATGAATTCATTGACTACAGCACAGTGTTCAACACCATAGTACCCTCATCACTAAGCTAAAGATCCTGGGACTAAACACCTCCCTCTGCAACTGGATCCTTGACTTCCTGGTGGGCCGCCCCCAGGTGGTGAGGGTAGGTAGCAACACATCTGCCACGCTGATCCTCAACACTGGAGCCCCCCAGGGGTGCGTGCTCAGTCCCCTCCAGTACTCCAGCACTCAAACAGTACTCCGACTCCAACACCATCATTAAGTTTGCAGACAAGGTCAGAGACCTGGCCGGGTGGTGCCAGAATAACAACCTATCCCTCAACGTAACCAAGACTAAGGAGATGATTGTGGACTACAGGAAAAGGAGGACTGAGCACGCCCCCATTCTCATCGACGGGGCTATAGTGGAGCAGGTTGGGAGCTTCAAGTTCCTTGGTGTCCACATCACCAACAAACTAGAATGGCCCAAACACACCAAGACAGTCGTGAAGAAGGCACAACAAAGTCTATTCCCCGTCAGGAAACTAAAAAAGATTTGGCATGGGTCCTCAGATCCTCAAAAGGTTCTACAGCTGCAACATCGAGAGCATCCTGACTGGTTGCATCACTGCCTGGTATGTCAATTGCTCGGCCTCCGACTGCAAGGCACTACAGAAGGTAGTGCGTACGGCCCTGTACATTACTGGGGCTAAGCTGCCTGCCATTCAGGACCTCTACACCAGGTGGTGTCAGAGGAAGGCCCAAAGCATTGTCAAAGACCCCAGCCACCCCAGTCATAGACTGTTCTCTCTACTATCGCATGGCAAGCGGTACCGAGGTGCCAAGTCTAGGACAAAAAGGCTTCTCAACAATTTTTATCCCCAAGCCATAAGACTACTGAACAGGTAATCAAATGGCTACCCAGACTATTTGCATTGTGTGCCCCCCCCCCTCTTTTTACGCTGCTGCTACTCTCTGTTTATCATATATGCCTAGTCACTTTAACTACACATTCATGTACATACTACCTCAATTGGCCCAATCAACCAGTGCCCCCGCACATTGGCAAACTGGGCTATCTGCACTGTGTCCCGCCACCCACCACCCACCAACCCCTCTTTTACGCTACTCTCTGTTTATCATATATGCATAGTCACTTTAACCATATCTACATGTACATACTACCTCAATCAGCCCAACTAACCGTTGCCATTATGTAGCCTCGCTACTGTATACTGCCTTGCTACTGTTATTTTTCACTGTCTTTTTACTGTTGTTTTTATTTCTTTACTTACCTATTGTTCACCTAATAGATTTTTTGCACTGTTGGTTAGAGTCTGTAAGTAAGCATTTCACTGTAATACCTGTTGTATTCGGCGCACATGACAAAAACTTTGATTTGATTTGCTGTCCAAAAAAACATTGATGCACATCTGAACTTCGCAAAGGAGCACCTGGATGTTCCACAGCACTTCTGGCAAAATTTTCTCTGGACAGAAGGAACACTGGAAGGAACACACAACACTATGTGTGGAGAAGAAAAGGCACAGCACACCAACATCAAAACCTCATCCCAACTGTAAAGTATTGTGGAGGGAGCATCATGGTTTGGGGCTGCTTTGCTGCCTCAGGGCCTGTACAGCTTGCTATCAGTTATTAAATCCAAGGGTTCACATACTTTTTCACCCTACTGTACACTGTGAATTTTTACACTTGTGTTCAGTAAAGACATGAAAACGTATAATTGTTTGTGTGTTATTAGTTTAAGCAGACTGTTTGTCTATTTTTGTGACTTAGATGAAGATCAGATAACATTGTATAACCAATTTATGCAGAAATCCAGATAATTCCAAAGGGTTCACATACTTTTTCTTGCCACTGTACATATGTGTGTGTCCGTGTATGTGTGCATTTGAATGAGTGTGTATACATGCATGTGTACAAACACCTGCATGGCATCAGCCTCCGGCAAACCGGCATTAGCTGTAAAAACACTGCCCAGTGTCATTCAAAATTATTTTTATTTTTTTTAGGGGTGGATCAGCTAAATATTGCAGAAATATTGTTGAAAGAGACCTTCCATTACTATAGAGACGGCTTCACTACAGTAAAAATGTATCCCGTACAATATATTATTCCATAATGTCCCTATTCTAACATCTTCCCCTTGCTTGTTGTAAACATATATAAACATGTAGACAGACCTATAAAAGATAGAGAAACAAGAAACATATTAAATTATAGAACAGTTTTCGACAATAGAGAGAAAGGTGAGAGGGGGAGAGAAGAGAAGAGAAAAGAAAAGAGAGAAAGAGAGGGAGGGAGGGAGAGTGAGAAGAGAGCGAGATCAAGCTTGTATGTGTATGTGTATGTATTAGTCCATATGTGTAAGTAAACATGTTATTGAGTATGTGTGTGTTCATATCCACTTCATAGTGTTGAGATATTTTTACACGTCCCATACTTAATTTTTTTCGTAACCTGAAGTCCCTGTAGAATTTAGTACAGCCCTGGTTTCCTGGAGCTGTCTCGGAATAGCTGTCATCTGTAAAGAGTTTGTCCACAATGAGAAAGGCACACTTACCCCTCTCCCTCTATGGATTCCAGCCAGAGCACTAGCCTCTACTTCAACGGTCAGTAAGTCGTCCGTTTCTGTAGATTAATCTGTTTTTCTTTTTTTTTGTCGGGTTAGAGTTCTTTTGTGAGGTAGTCAGATCTTTCCATGATGGAGTATGTTCTTCCTCGATAGCGTAAAGCTGTTGGTACTTGCCAAATTCCCTCAGGATCTCCTTAGTATCCAGGTTGGCTCTTTACTGCAACAAGTTGTTTTTCAAAAGTTTTTAATGCGTCTTTACCACGACAATGACCGGTGTCTGTAGTACAGCCACCTAGCACTGTTGTTGGCAACCAAGAGGCTGTGAGTTAAAATCCAGGCTGAGATTGAGTCCCAAGTGTGTTCACAGTAAATTATATTACTGTAATATATATCCTATAAAATTACAATAACTTACTGGGTACTGAGTAGCTACGTACAGTTGAAGTCGGAAGTTTACATACACTTAGGTTGGAGTCATTAAAACTCGTTTTTTCAACCACTCAATACATTTCTTGTTAACAAACTATAGTTTTGGTAAGTCGGTTAGGACATCTACTTATGTAGATTATTCTGATTATTTCACTTATAATTCACTGAATTACAATTCCAGTGGTTCAGAAGTTTACATAGACTAAGTTGACTGTGCCTTTAAACAGCTTGGGAAATTCCATAAAATTATGTCATGGCTTTAGAAGCTTCTGATAGGCTAATTGACATAATTTGAGTCAATTGGAAGTGTACCTGTGGATGTATTTCAAGGCCTACCTTCAAACTCAGTGCCTCTTTGCTTGACATCATGGGAGAATCAAAGGAAATCAGAAAAAAGACCTCAGAAAAACAATTGTAGACGTCCACAAGTCTGGTTCATCCTTGGGAGCAATTTCCAAACGCCTGAAGGTACCACGTTCATCTGTACAAACAGTAGTACGCAAGTATAAACACCATGGTACCATGCAGCCGTCATACCGCTCAGGAAGGAGACGCTTTCTGTCTCCTAGAGATGAACGTACTTTGGTGCGAAAAGTGCAAATCAATCCCAGAACAACAGCAAAGGACCTTGTGAAGATGCTGGAGGAAGCAGGTACAAAAGTATCTATATGCACAGTAAAACGTGTCCTATATCGACATAACCCGAAAGGCTGCTCAGCAAGGAAAAAGCCACTGCTCCAAACCGCCATAAAAAAGACAGACTACGGTTTGCAACTGCACATGGGGACAAAGATCATACTTTTTTGAGAAATGTCCTCTGGTCTGATGAAACAAAAAAAGAATCGTTTGGCCATAATGACCATCGTTATGTTAGGAGGAAAAAGTCGGAGGCTTGCAAGCCAAAGAACACCATCCCAACCGTGAAGCACGGGGGTGGCAGCATCATGTTGTGGGGGTGTTTGCTGCAGGAGGGACTGGTGCACTTCACAAAATAAATGGCATCATGAGGTAGGAAAATTATGTGGATATATTGAAGCAACATCTCAAGACATCAGTCAGGGAAGTTAAAGCTTGGTCGCAAATGGGTCTTCCAAATGGACAATGACCCCAAGCATACTTCCAAAGTTGTGGCAAAAGGGCTTAAGGACAACAAAGTCAAGGTATTGGAGTGGCAATCACAAAGCCCTGACCTCAATCCTATAGAAGATTTGTGGGCAGAACTGAAAAAGTATGTGCGAGCAAGGAGGCCTACAAACCTGACTCAGTTACACCAGCTCTGTCAGGAGGAATGGGCCAAAATTCACCCAACTTATTGTGGGAAGCTTGTGGAAGGCTACCCGAAACGTTTGACCCAAGTTAAACAATTTATAGACAATGCTACCAAATACCAATTGAGTGTATGTAAACTTCTGGCCCAATGAGAATGTGATGAAAGAAATAAAAGCTGAAATAAATCTTTCACTCTACTATTATTCTGACATTTCACATTCTGAAAATACAGTGGTGATCCTAACAGACCTAAGACAGGGAATATTTACAAGGATTAAATGTCAGGAATTGTGAAAATCTGAGTTTAAATGTATTTGGCTAAGGTGTATGTAAACTTCTGACTTCAACTGTACATATTGGCACCCTAAAAAATATTGGCACTTTTTCTAAATAATTCCTTAATTCTTCTAAAATAAGTAAAACAATACAAAATAATTTTGATCACAACTTGTAGTTTGATTTTCAACATTGCAGAACCCTTTTTTTCTGTAAACTTAAGTTTAACATTTTTATTTGGATAATAAAAACAAATGGTATGGACAAAGTTATTGGTAGTTAGCTGCTCAGCCTTTGGCTAAGATAACTGCCAACAAAATCTTATTGTAGCTATCAATAAGCTTGCTGCACATTTCTACTAGCAATGTGGCCCACACTTCAATGTTTGATTCAAGTTTAACCCTAACCCTCACCCTAACCCTGCTGATTTCTTGAAGTCTTGCATACATTCAAGGACCCACTACCAGAGACAGCAAAACAACCCCACATCATTATTTGTGTTCCCCATGTTTGATTGTAGGGAGGGTGTTCTTTTTCTTTGAATGGTTAATTTGGTCATTGGTAAACGTAGGAAGACCCCACTGCTGAATGAGACACAAGAAAGCCTGGTTGAACTATAAAAATAATAAACAAGCCTAAATCCAAGGGAAAATGTTCTGTGGACCAATTAAACAACATTTTTGCTCGTTGTGGTTACTGACGACCAAATGACGCATTCAATGAGAATTACAATCAAACATAGGGGAGGATTGATAATGCTGTGGGGTTGCTTTGCTGTCTCTGGTACTGAGGGCCTTGAACGTGTGTAAGGCATCATGAAATCAACAGATTATTAGGTGTTTTGGAGTCCAATGTTCAACCAAGTGTCCAAAAACTGGGTTGTCATTGAAGGTTGTGGATCTGCTCTGGAGTAGCCAGCAAAGAGTCAAAATCTGAATCACATCCAAAACTTATGGCGAGATCTGAAAACAGTTGGTGGAGGGCACCCCTTAAACATTGAAGAATTAGAGAAGTTTGATGCTAGAAAATTGCCAGAAGAACGGTGCAGCAAGCGCATTGATGGCTATAAGAAGCGTTTGTCTTCAGTTATCTTGGCCAAAGGCTGTGCAACTAAGTACTAGCTCCAGGGTGCCAATAATTTTGTCCATGCCATTTGTCTTTATTTTCTAAATAAAAAGGTGTGAACTTAAGTTGACCTTCTGAACCTCTCTGTGGATCTTTTGGGCAGGATGAACCTGTTACTGAAACTCCTACTGTGTTGCATTAGAGTGCTGTGGAGTGGGTGTGCGTCATTGTCCATGATCATGTGTGTTTTCACTTTTTATGAACATGCCATGCATTGAATCTAGACTGCATCTGATTGTAGCACTTTCTTTTTTGATGATTTTGTCCTCAGATTATGATTTTGTCCCCCAAAATAATGTCAGGAACTATTTAAGAAAAGTGCAAGGGTGCCAATATATCTGTCCGCACCTGTATATACTGTATATGTCAATAAAAACACAAAGAACAACAAAAACAAAAATGTGACAGATTGTTTAAGAGAGGAGGTGCCACAACTGGCAATTACAGAAGTCTCCAGCGAAACATTTCATCTCATAGTTTTACGAAATCCTGGTCATCCTGGTGACACCGATTGCAATCCTGCCTTCTCATGTCACATTCCTCTTAAGTCCCGTTCCCCCCAGCCAAGTTTGTGAGGGTGGTCAAAATGATAAAATGTTCCTGCTCTGGAGGAGAACAAGCTGTAACAGGTCTCTAAGGGAGTCAAGGGTGTAAAGGGAGAGAAGAGTGAGTGAGTTTATCAGCAATGAGAGCTCTGAAAAAGAGTCTAAGACTGTCCCAAATTGGACCCTATTCACTAGTGCACTACCCTATTCACTGTGCATGATATAAGTAGGGAATAGGTTGCAATTTGAGACAACCTAAGTCACATCCAATTGCTTTAATAATGCACCGTAAGGACGGAGGCTGACAAACATGAGAACTTTAGTCACTGGAATAACACTATTATCTACTGTTATTCTCTGTGTTCATGAGGCTTTGGGGCATCGCACTGCGCCTTGCGTGCGTCAAGGATCCCAGTACAGGGGCCCTTGTGAGATAATGGTTCTAATTTTGATAGAGGAAAAAAGAGAGAATTGAGGCGAAATTCTTTAGGAATCCATTAATGTAATCTTGTCTGGGATTAATTCCTGGCCTCTAGAAAGTCGTGGGAGAGCCGCCAGGGAGTGTAATCAGAAAGGGTTGACTTAATCTGCAGTTTAATTAAAGGGACTCTGCCTGGGCTGGGAGGGCCATATATCACGGGGGAACATCTCCTACATTGACTCAGGACTATTGCGGCTGCTTCTGATGAGTGTATATCGCGTTATCTACGGCTATCGTGTATGTGGGCTTGTGTGTGTATTCATTATGTTTGTATATGTCCACAAACTGTATGGGGTCCTAATATATACTATCCAATTTCCTATTTTCCTCAACTCATGTCCTTATTTGGCCTTTGTTTTCTTTCACTGCAGTGCTGCAAATCTCATGGGTCCCCTCCTGAAGGGGACAGCAGTCTGCCAGCTGGCACACCCACAGCAGCTCCACCTATTCTCAACAGAGGACTCTCCAAAGGGAAACGCTTCAGGTACTTGTAACGTAGAAATTCTTCTCTCATTCTTCCCTCACCTCTAGTTTAAATGGGCCACACCAGTTACAGAAGTGGATGCAGCCAAGTAAGACATTTGATCATCCCAAAAAAGGCACAATATGTTATTGAAAAAAACCCCGGTGCTTTCATGGAATGTAAATAAGATTTATGGTAATTGTAATTGGTAATAAACATGTTAATATGGATTTAGGCTCCGTTGCAAGGCACAAAGGCCCTTATCGGCATCAAAATCAGTCTGAATCGGGACATTTCCGTTTGATTTACAGTTTTACCAAGTTAGTGGCTAGCATGAAAATCACACTGATGGCTTCACAACAGATGGGGAAATGTAAAAAAGAAACTTCCTCTCACTGTCAACTGCGTTTATTTTCAGTAAACTTAACATGTGTAAATATGTGTGAACATAACAAAATTCAACAACTGAGATATAAACTGAACAAGTTCCACAGACATGTGACTAACAGAAATTGAATAATGTGTCCCTGAACAAAGGGGGGGTCAAAATCAAAAGAAACAGTCACTATCTGGTGTGGCCACCAGCTGCATTAAGTACTGCAGTGCATCTCCTCCACATGGACTGCACCAGATTTGCCAGTTATGCTGTGAGATGTTACCACACTCTTCCACCAAGGCACCTGCAAGTTCCCGGACATTTCTGGGGGGATTTTTACCTTTTTTTAACCAGGTAGGCAAGTTGAGAAGAAGTTCTCATTTACAACTGCGACCTGGCCAAGATAAAGCAAAGCAGTTCGACACATACAACAACACAGAGTTACACATGGAGTAAACAAACATACAGTCAATAATACAGTAGAAAAACAAGTCTATATACAATGTGTGCAAATTAGGTAAGATAAGGAAGGTAAGGCAATAAATAGGCCATGGTGGCGAAGTAATTACACTATAGCAATTAAACACTGGAATGGTAGATGTGCAGTAGATGAATGTGCAAAGTAGAAATACTGGGGTGCAAAGGAGCAAGATAAATAAATACGGTAGGGGATGAGGTAGTTGGTTGGGCTATTTACAGATGGGCTATGTACAGGTGCAGTGATCTATGAGCTGCTCTGACAGCTGGTGCTTAAAGCTAGTGAGGGAGATAAGTGTCTCCAGTTTCAGTGATTTTTGTAGTTTGTTCCAGTCATTGGCAGCAGAGAACTGGAAGGAAAGGCGGCCAAAAGAGGAATTGGCTTTGGGGGTGACCAGTGAGATATACCTGCTGGTGCACGTGCTACGGGTGGGTGCTGCTATGGTGACCAGCGAGCTGAGATAAGGCGGGGCTTTACCCAGCAGGGACTTGTAGATGACCTGGAGCCAGTGGGTTTGGCGACGAGTATGAAGCGAGGGCCAGCCAACGAGAGCATGCAGGTCGCAGTGGTGGGTAGTATATGGGGCTTTGGTGACAAAACGGATGGCATTGTGATAGACTGCATACAATTTGTTGAGTAGAGTATTGGAGGCTATTTTGTAAACGACATCGCCGAAGTCAAGGATCGGTAGGATGGTCAGTTTTATGAGGGTATGTTTGGCAGCATGAGTGAAAGATGCTTTGTTGAGAAATAGGAAGCCAATTCTAGATTTAATTTTGGATTGGAGATGTTTGATGTGAGTCTGGAAGGAGAGTTTACAGTCTAACCAGACACCTAGGTATTTGAAGTTGTCCACATAATCTAGGTCAGAACCGTCCAGAGTAGTGATGCTGGACGGGCGGGCAGGTGCGGGCAGCGATCGGTTGAAGAGCATGCATTTAGTTTTACTTGCATTTAAGAGCAGTTGGAGGCCACGGAAGGAGAGTTGTATGGCATTGAAGCTCATCTGGAGGGTAGTTAACAGTGTACAAAGAAGGGCCAGAAGTATACAGAATGCTGTTGTCTGCGTAGAGGTGGATCAGAGACTCACCAGCAGCAAGAGCGACATCATTGATGTCTACAGAGAAGAGAGTCGGCCCAAGAATTGAACCCTGTGGCACCCACATAGACTGCCAGAGGCCCGGACAACAGGCCCTCTGATTTGACACACTGAACTCTATCGGAGAAGTAGTTGGTGAACCAGGCAAGACAATCATTTGAGAAACCAAGGCTGTTGAGTCTGCTGATAAGGATGTGGTGTTTTACAGAGTCGAAAGCCTTGGCCAATGAATACAGCTGCACAGTAATGTCTCTTATCGATGGCGGTTATGATATTGTTTAGGACCTTGAGCGTGGGGCTGGGGTGCACCCATGACCAGCTCTGAAACAAGATTGCATAGCGGAGAAGGTACGATGGGATTCGAAATGGTCGGTAATCTGTTTGTTAACTTGGCTTTCGAAGACCTTAGAAAGGCAGGGTAGGATAGATATAGGTCTGTAGCAGTTTGGGTCAAGAGTGTCTCCCACTTTGAAGAGGGGGATGACCGCAGCTGCTTTCCAGTCTTTGGGAATCTCAGACAACACGAAAGAGAGGTTGAGCAGGCTAGTAATAGGGGTTGCTACAATTTTGGCAGATCATTTTAGAAAGAGAGGGTCCAGATTGTCTAGCCTGGCTGATTTGTAGGGGTCCAGGTTTTGCAGCTCTTTCAGAACATCAGCTAACTGGATTTGGGAGAAGGAGAAATGGGGGAGGCTTGGGCGAGTTGCTGTCGGGGGTGCAGGGCTGTTGACCGGGGTAGGGGTAGCCAGGTGGAAAGCATGGCCAGCCGTAGAAATATGCTTATTGAAATTCTCAATTATAGTGGATTTATCGGTGGTGACAGAGTTTCCTATCGTCAGTGCAGTGGGCAGCTGGGAGGAGGTGCTCTTATTATCCATGGACTTTACAGTGTCCCAGAAGTTTTTTGAGTTTGTGTAACAGGAAGCAAATTTCTGCTTGAAAAAGCTAGCCTTGGCTTTCCTAACTGCCTGTGTATATTGGTTCCTAACTTCCCTGAAAAGTTGCATATCACGGGGGCTGTTCGATGCTAATGCAGAACAACACAGGATGTTTTTGTGCTGGTCAAGGGCAGTTAGGTCTGGAGAGAACCAAGGGCTATATCTGTTCCTGGTTCTAAATTTCTTGTATGGGGCATGCTTATTTAAAATGGTGAGGAAGGCACTTTTAAAGAATAACCAGGCATCCTCTACTGACGGGATGAGGTCAATATCCTTCCAGGATACCCGGGCCAGGTCGATTAGAAAGGCCTGCTCGCTTAAGTGTTTTAGGGAGAGTTTGACAGTGATGAGGGGAGGTCGTTTGACCACAGACCCATTACGAATGCAGGCAATGAGGCAGTGATCGCTGAGATCTTGGTTGAAAACAGCAGAGGTGTATTTGGAGGGCAAGTTGGTTAGGATGATATCTTTGTGGGTGCCCGTGTTTACAGCTTTGGGGTTGTACCTGGTAGGTTCATTGATAATTTGTGTGAGGTTGAGGGCATCAAGCTTAGATTGTAGGATGGCCGGGGTGTTAAGCATTTCCCAGTTTAGGTCATCTAGCAGCACGAGCTCTGAAGATAGATGGGGGGCAATCAGCTCACATATGCTGTCCAGATTACAGCTGGGGGCAGAGGGTGGTCTATAGCAAGCGGCAACGGTGAGACACTTGTTTCTAGAAAGGGGGATTTTTAAAGTAGAAGTTCAAATTGTTTGGGTACACACCTGGATAGTAACAGAACTCTGCAGACTATCTCCTAGCCAGGAATGGCCCTAGCCCTCACCCTCCGATCCAAGAGGTCCCAGACGTGCTCAATGGGATAGAGATCCGGGCTCGTCGCTGGCCATGGCAGAACACTGACATTCCAGTCTTGCAGGAAATCACGCACAGAACGAGGAATATGGCTGGTGGTATTGTCATGCTGGAGGGTCATGTCAGGATGAGCCTGCAGGAAGGGTACCACATGAGGGAGGAGGATATCTTCCCTGTAACGCACAGCGTTGAGATTGCCTGCAATGACAACAAGCTCAGTCCGATGATGCAGTGACACACCGCCCCAAACCATGACGGACCCTCCACCTCCAAATCAATCCCACTCCAGAGTACAGGCCTCGGTGTAACGCTCATTCCTTCAACGACAATAAACGCGAATCCGACCATCACCCCTGGTGAGACAAAACCGTGACTCGATGGTGAAGAGCACTTTTTGCCAGTCCTGTCTGGTTCCCGCGAAGGTGGGTTTGTGCCCATAGGCGACGTTGTTGCCGGTGATGTCTGGTGAGGACCTGCCTTACAACCGGCCTACAAGCCCTCAGTCCAGCCTCTCTCAGCCTATTGCGGACAGTCTGAGCAGTGATGGAGGGATTGTGTGTTCCTGGTGTAACTCGGGCAGTTGTTGATGCCATCCTGTACCTGTCCCACAGGTGTGATGTTCGGATGTACCGATCCTGTGCAGGTGTTGTTACACGTGGTCTGCCACTCCGAGGACGATCCGCTGTCCGTCCTGTCTCTCGTCCTGTCTCTCTCTCTTAGCGCTCTCTTAGGCGTCTCACAGTACGGACATTGCAATTTTTTTCCCTGGCCACTCATGGCTCCTTGCAGCATGCCTAAAGCACGTTCACGCAGATGAGCAGGGACTCTGGGCATCTTTTTTTTGTGTTTTTCAGAGTCAGTAGAAAGGCCTCTTTAGTGTCCTAAGTTTTCATAACTGTGACCTTAATTGCCTACCGTCTGTAAGCTGTTAGTGTCTTAACGACCGTTCCGCAGGTGCATGTTCATTAATTGTTGATGGTTCATTGAACAAGCATGGGAAACAGTGTTTAAACCCTTTACAATGAAGATCTATGAAGTTATTTGGATTTTTACGAATTATCTTTGAAGACAGGGTCCTGAATAAGGGACGTTTCTTTTTTTGCTGAGTTTATATTTGTATATTCAAATAAGATTGCAATTACAATAAATGTTGGTATATGATGTGTTCATGTGCCATGTATTTCTTTATAATATCCTGTTTCTCTTATTTGCTGAAGAGAAGCTACAGAGTGGGAACTACATTGTGGCCCTTTAAGCATCTATAGCCACTGACCCAATTGTTATCTATTTGTGACCCTTTTCAATATTTTGACCAATGTTTTCTGTTTCTGTCTTAATTATACTTTAACATGGCTCGTCCCAGGAGTAGCTCCCTGTCCCTCAGTCCAGTCCAAAGACACTGGGACACTCATCACATGAGGACCCCGCCCATCTCTCGAGGACCAAGGGTTGCTGGCCCCGCATATAAGCACCTGGAGGAGGTGGAGTCTACAGAGAAGTCTACAGAGATGGAGGCAGAGTCTTTAAGAGGGTAAGCACCTGGATGTTCTGCTTCCATTGAAACTGAATGAGGACAGTGTTGATGGCAAGGTTGTTTGGTCTTGATAAGTCAGTTTGAATAATGTGCCTTGAAATATACTGAACAAAAATATAAATGCAACATGCAACAATTTAGAAGATTTTACTGAGATACAGTTCATATTAGGAAATCAGTCAATTGAAATAAATGTATTAGGCCCAAATCTATGGATTTCACATGACTGGGAATACAAATATGCATCTGTTGGTCACAGATACCGTAAAGAAAAATGTAAGGGCAGGGATCAGAAAACCAGTCAGTATTTGGTGTATTTGTATTTATCAAGGCAGCTCCTCTTTTTGGGGTCCAGCAAAAATAAGGCAGTTTATACCATTTTAAAAACATTAAAATACATTCACAGATTTCACCGCACACTATGTAACCACCAGTTACCTCATGCAGCGCGACACATCTCCTTCACATAGAGTTGATCAGGCTGTTGATTGTGGCCTGTGGAATGTTGTCCCACTCCTCTTAAATGGCTGTGTGAAGTTGCTGGATATTGGCGGGACCTGGAACACGCTGTCGTACACATCAATCCAGAGCATCCCAAACTTGCTCAATGGGTGACATGGCTGGTGAGTATGCAGGCCCTGGAAGAACTGGAACATTTTCAGCGTCCAGGAATTGTGTACAGATCCTTGCAACATGGGGCAGTGCACTATCATGCTGAAACCTGAGGTGTTGGAGGCGGATGAATGGCACGACAATGGGCCTCAGGATCTTGACATGGTTTCTCTGTGCATTAAAATTGCCATCGATAAAAAGCAATTGTGTTCATTGTCCGTAGCTTATGCCTACCCATACCAACACCCCCACCGCCACCATGGGCACTCTGTTCACAACGTTGACATCAGCAAAACGCTCGCTCACACGGCGCCATACACATGGTCTGCGTTTCTGAGGCCGGTTGGTGGCTCTGGTGGACATTCTAGCGGTTGGTGGCTCTGGTGGACATTCTTGCAGTCATAATGCCAATTGCACGCTCCCTCAAAACTTGAGACATCTGTGGCATTGAGTTGTGTGACAAAACTGCACATTTTAGAGTGGCCTTTTATTGTAATGATCACGCTGTTTACTCAGCTTCTTGATATGCTACACCTGTCAGGTGGATTAATTATCTTGGAAAAGGATAGATGCTCACTAACAGAAATGTAAACAAATTTGTGAACCAAATTTTTGAGAAATACGCTTTTTGTGGAAATGGAACATTTCTGTCATTTTTTTATTTCAGCTCATGAAACATGGGACCAACATTTTACATGTTGCGTTTATATTTTTGTTCAGTATAATATTCAAGAGTATAAATCTTCTGTTTACCTTGAACTAACTCGAGCAAAGTTAACTTAAATGACTTAAAGCTGCAAAATTTTACTTTTTGGGCTAACCGACAAAATTCACATAGAAATGTGAGTTATAGATTTGTCTTTCTCATTGAAATCAAGTCTAAGGAGTGCTAGATCTGTTCTATTGCTATTTCTATGATTCTATGAAGTTTAGTTTTTGCATTATTTACTTTCGTTTTTTTACACAGCTGAAAATAAAATATTTGTGGTTAAGGAAAATATATTTCGCAGTGGTTTAAATGGTACAATGATTCTCTACCCTACACTTGCTTGTTTTGTCAAACATACAGAAGTTAGGTGAACTATTAGAATTTTAGCAACCAGGCAATGGCGGAGTGATTTTTGCATAGTGCATTTTTAAAACAATTAGGTTTAAATACATCCAAATTATTACCTTGGTAAATGTTTTGAAACTCAGAGATGGTCTATGAAGAGCTAGATAGACAGTAAAATAGGGAAAAGTTGAAAGTGCAACCATTCTTGTATATTTTCCCCTTTATTCTGAGTATTGAGAAACCTAATCCTTGCTGTAACGCTATTTGGACTATTCCACATTTGTCATCATTGCCTTTCCAAACACTGCGTCGGTGGTGCAAAATATAGTCACTCCTTTGCAGCAGATATTCAGCACATGCCAAGCCATAAGCATTAACCATGACTCTGCACTATTGGCCCTGACTTCAGAGTGCATTCAGTCTGGTATATTGACAACACGGCGTCTTAACAGTTAGCTCTGTGTGTGATTTAAATGCCCGCCGCTATTGAAAACACATTCTAATACTGCTTACTGGCAGCGATTGAATAAAGCATCTCAGCCATTCAATTGCAACGAGAAGTCCAAAATTAGATTGAATAGAGCAGTCAACATGAGACAAAATCCCGCTGGCACTTTCTTTGCAGAGGAGTATCCGTCAAATGTTCTCACAAGACGGTGGGCACCTGATGCAGCATTATGAGCACATGATTAGGGAGCAACCCTAGAGACTGGGTCAGTGGTGTCAAAATTATGTATTGATTCTGCTTTAGAAAGAATAAGAATAGAGGAGATACTCAACTGTACTGTACAGTACTGTACTGATTGTCAATTTTTGTGAGAAACCCCTTCCACACACACACACATGTTAAGAGGCTTCAGTGGTTAAGTACCTTGCTCAAGGGCACAATGGCAGGAGATGGTACCTGGGATCAGAGTGATGCATCAGAAGTTGAGGCTCGACACTGTCTCCATTATGGCAATATATTATTTATTGTAATTCCAAAGAGACGTTTCGGTCAGAGACCTTCATTAGACAGATCTCTTTGAACACGAAACCCCCTTTTATGGGATCAGAGAGCAGCCAGCCCTCCGGTGGACAGTTCACTTCCCACTTCATTGGGAACAATTTATTCTAAAGTTCAGTGTTTCCTTTAAGAAAATCTGTTAAAATGTGAATTTACACATTCCTCCACATGTTACTACAGTACAATGCACCCAATTGCCAGGTAAGGGACCAATCATACTAATGCTGATAGAAAAACAGAAATGGAGAGCAAGCCATGATACCCTGATTCAACTGCTGAAGTTAGCAAACGAGGCACTGTGGTGAGTGTGAAGGAATGACGGCAGCATTCAAAGGGCTAAATGACATCAAACTGTAGCCAAACCAAACGATACAGCGAATAACACCAGCAAAAAAGGCCTGTAAAAGAATCATATCATGTCTATACTCACTCTAAAGTAAGCTATTCCTATTTAACCAAGGGGTCTTTGTGCACGTCTGCTATTGTTTTAAATTCAACATACCAAAAGATACTGCTGGTTACCATTATTATAATGTTTTCTTAGTAAATGCCAGAAAACACCAGTTAAAAAGGCCTGTAAAACAAAGCATTGCCCAATCATATCTCCATGTCACTGACAATACTGACAACACTATTCTTATTTTACCAAGGAGGTTTAGTTAGCATAATTTGCTGGTAGCTTGGAACTTGAGTGATGGTGTGACTATGTAAGATGTCTGTCTTTATAGCAATCCCAAATACATCCAAAATGACACCCCTATTCCATACATAGTGCACAACTTTTGACCAATGCCGTGTTCATGGTTGCACCTCCATAACTCGGTCGCGTAACACCAATGTTATGAGCATTCTAAAATCAAATCAACGTTTATTGGTCGCATACATAGGATACAGGGTGTAAACAGTAATGTAAAATGCTTACTTGCAAGCTCTCAACAGTGCAATACACATTTACATTAAAAAGTTATAAAAAGTAGTAATATATTTAGATTAATTGTAATTTTAGGAAATATATATATATATATAGTATTTATACAGTGGGGAAAAAAAGTATTTAGTCAGCCACCAATTGTGCATGTTCTCTCACTTAAAAAGATGAGAGAGGCCTGTAATTTTCATCATAGGTACACTTCAACTATGACAGACAAAATGAGGAAAAAAAATCCAGAAAATCACATTGTAGGATTTTTAATGAATTTATTTGCAAATTATGGTGGAAAATAAGTATTTGGTCA
>QNTS01000243.1:202905-277442 GCA_003317085.1 Hucho hucho
TGACCAAATACTTATTTTCCACCATAATTTGCAAATAAATTCATAAAAAATCCTACAATGTGATTTTCTGGATTTTTTTTCCTCATTTTGTCTGTCATAGTTGAAGTGTACCTATGATGAAAATTACAGGCCTCTCTCATCTTTTTAAGTGAGAGAACTTGCACAATTGGTGGCTGACTAAATACTTTTTTGCCCCACTGTATATACACACCCACATACAGTTGAATTCGGAAGTTTACATGCACTTAGGTTGGAGTCACTACAACATGTAATTCAACCATTCCACAAATTTTTTGTTAACAAACTATAGTTTTGGCAAGTCGGTTAGGACATCTACTTTGTGTATGACACAAGTAATTTTTCCTACAATTGTTTACAGACAGATTATTTCACTTATAACTCACTGTATCACAATTCCAGTGGGTCAAAAGTTTACATAGATTAAGTTGACTGTGCCTTTAAACAGCTTGGAAAATTCCAAAAAATGATGTCATGGCTTTAGAAGCTTCTGATAGGCTAATTGACATCATTTGAGTCAATTGGAGATGTACCTGTGGATGTATTTCAAGGCCTGCCTTCAAACTCAGTGCCTCTTTGCTTGACATCATGGAGAAATCAAAAGAAATCAGCCAAGACCTCAACAAGTCTGGTTCATCCTTGGGAGTTAAGTTAAACAAATTAAAGGCAATGCTACCAAATACTAATTGAGTGTATGTAAACTTCTGACCCAATGGGAGAGTTGAAAGAAATAAAAGCTGAAATAAATCATTCTCTCTACTATTATTCTGACATTTCACATTCTTAAAATAAAGTGGTGATCTTAACTGACCTAAAACAGGGAATTTCTACTAGGATTACATGTCAAGAATTGTGAAAAACTGAGTTTAAATGTATTTGGCTTAGGTGTATGTAAACTTCTGACTTCAACTGTATATACAGTAAGAATGTACAGTAGACTATGAAATGTGCTAAAGTTGTACATGGTTGAACAGCTTAAATAATTATACATTGTAGCAGCAATGAGTGACATGGTTGAAAAGCTTAAATAATAATACACTGTAGCAGCAATGAGTGACATGGTTGAACAGCTTAAATAATAATCAATTACACTATAATGGCTTGGAAATAAGATTGCATTCCTAAATTAAGCAAATAATTAGTAGGAAACAACTTAGTCATCATTATTCATCCCACTGCTGGCTTGCATCTGAAGCTAAGCAGGGTTGGTCCTGGTCATGTCACGATCGTCGTTAAGAATGGACCAAGGCAGCGTGAATGACGTTCCACATCTCTTAATTCACAGTGGAACATACAACCAACCTAGAAATACAACAACAAGAACAAAAAAAAACCCTAGTCACATCCTGACTTAAATCACCATAGGAGAACCCAGAGGGCTCTCCATGGCCAGGACATGACAGTATTCCTCCCCCCCCCCCAAAGGTGCGGACTCCGGCCGCAAAACCTGAAATTCGATTGGGGAGGGTTCGGGTGGGCCACTAGCATTGGTGGCGGCTCCGGTGCTGGACGTAGCACCCGCCCAGACAACAGATCCGGCCATGGAGCCGGGCTGAAAGCCGTGCCTGGACTGGTCACCGGTGCAGATGAAGGCTCCGGCCTAGTGGCAGGACTGGACGCCGTGCCTGGACTGGAAGCCTGGTGCGTGGAGCCGGCACAGTTGCACCGGACTGGTGACACGCACTTCAGGGCGAGTGCAGGGAGCTGGCACAAGACGTACCGGTCTGGGAAGGCGCACTGGAAGCCTGGTGCGTGGAGCCGGCACAGGTTGCACCGGACTGGTGACACGCTCTTCAGGGCGAGTGCGGGAACCCGGCACAGTACGTACCGGGCTGGACAGACGCTCCTCTAGGCGCCTGCGCTGCAGCATATTTCTCGCCAACACCTCTCTCCGATATCCTTCCCTAAACTTCTCATACATCTCCCATTCAGGCTCTGGCTCTCTCCTCTGCTCGGCCGACAGCCCCATGTGCCTCCGCCCAAAAAAAATCTTGGGGTTGCCCTTGGGCTCTTTGTGGCCGCAGACCGAGGCGTCGTCGCTGTCCCTCATTCCTCCTCGGCGACTCCCGCCAAGGAAGGGTCTTGCATCCTCCCAGTGTTTCCTCCCAAGTCCAACTCTCTTTCGGCGCCTTCGTTGCACGCTACTTGGGCCTGGACTGGTGGGTTATTCTGTCACGATCGTCGTTAAGAATGGACCAAGGCCGCGTGCATGATGTTCCACATCTTTTAATTCACAGTGGAACATACAACAAAACAATAAAGAAGCAACGAAATCGGACACTAAGTAGCGCTCACAAGGCACATACAAAAACAATAACCCACAAGCACAGGTGGGAAAAGGACTACACTAAGTATGATCGCCAATTAGAGGTAACGACAATCAGCTGCCTCTAATTGGGAACCATACACAACCAACCTAGAAATACAACAACAAGAACAACCCCCCCCTAGTCACGTCCTGACATAAATCACCATAGAGAACCCAGAGGGCTCTCCATGGCCAGGACGTGACAGGTCAGTCCCTGGATGAGAGACCAGATGCTGCTGGAAGTGGTGTTTGAGGGTCAGTAGGAGGCACTCTTTCCTCAGGTCTACAAAAATATCCCAATGCCCCATGGCAGTGATTGGGGACATTGCCCTGTGTAGGGTGCCGTCTTTCGGATGGGACGTTAAACGGGTGTCCTGACTCTCTGAAGTCATTAAAGATCCCATGGCACTTATCGTAAGAATAGGGGTGTTAGCCCCGGTGTCCTGGCTAAATTCCCAAGCTGTCACTCATACCATCATCCCCAGCTTACAATTGGTTCATTCATCCCCCTCCTCTCCCCTGTAACTATTCCCCAGGTCGTTGCTGTAAATGAGAACGTGTTCTGAGTCCACTTACCTGGTAAAATAATGGTCAAATAAAATGTTGTCAAAGTTACTTTCGAGAGATGGCAATTTTGACATTAGCTAGCAAACTAGCAATGCTAATGTTAGCTAGCTTGAATCCAGTGCTTTTCCCTAAATCTTAGCTAGTTAGCAAATGTTATACCACATCTAAAAGTCAATCTGACAACATCTCAATGACGACCAAAGGTTTTCCAGCAAATTATTTGCCTCCAATTTAAAATGCATTGAGTACAACGTTCATGACCCTGGCAAAAAGTACAAAATGAATAGGGTGTCATTTGGGATGTAACCATAGCTCTCCCAGAGCATATTTTGCACTTTAAAGTCCCTGTCAATATTCTTATTAACATGCCAACCTGATTGAGTATCACAGTGACTTGTGAGATGCACACTGCTGTCAAACTCTTTATGTATGACCTATTTCCATAATTAACATTCTTAAACAGTGCAGCATGCAATGCAGGCAGCTCAGCATATTCTTTCAACGACTGTGAGAAGATCTCCTATAGCACTGCACAAACACATACAGTATGCAGAGTAGTATACATGCATACACACACTATGCACATACACATTCAGTGTGCAGACTTTTCACGCATTACACACACAGTATGCACGTGCACATGTAGAGTATGCACATTCCGACACGTGTGCACACACACACACACATACACACACAGTATGCATTCACAAACAAACAAATACACACATGCAGAGGGAGAACTAACTAGGATAATTTTTTTAAAGCAGCAGAGGAGGAATATGTAGCCATAGGCAATTATTGGTAACATGAGGCTTGCAAATGCTCGGGGAACGAGTGGTATAAGAGTTTGTTTTTTTCTTCACCGACGTGCCAAGATTGTTAGTTATATTTGACTAGTTGAACAAATTAACTATTGATAACCCCTTTACAGATCCATCAGCAAAGCAAGGCCGATGGAAGTTGGACTGACCTATTTCTATACTTAACAGCCATACAACACTAACATCCTCCCCCACCCCTTGTTGCCATGGAGACACCCTCTGGTCTCCTGGAATGAGGAATGAGCAGTAAAATATGGAGAGAGAGTGAGAGGGAGAGAGAGAGAGAGAGAGAGAGAGAACACAGAGAGTGAGGGAGTGAGAAAGAGTGAGAGAGAGTGAGGGAGACAGAGAGAGGGGGAGGAATGGAGAGAGACCAAAAAGAGAGAGAGAAAACAAGAGTGGGAAAATGGGCATGAGAAGTCACCTGTGTTTTCAATTTTGACAGTAAATCCCCATAGAGCATTGTCAGTTTCATTAAACACTGTCAGAAACACATGTTTACCATTCACAGATGAAGAATGGATTGAAACCTAGTTTGCCATGACAGTTATTTTTAGATATTTTAAAATGCCCAGGCTTCCACCTATAATACAGAAGAACAGGGAAAGTAATTAAATTCTGTAAACTCAGTTATGGTACAAACGGTCTCTGAAGTCAGACAATAATAATGACTCACTCCTAAAGGCTTGTTGAGCAGGTCTTAGTAGGTTTCACTAACAATGTATGAGATTTAAGACACTTTTTAGAGTTGGAGCTCAATACAGTACCATATGTTTCTGTGTCAGTATAGTATAAGACATCTTATTCTAGTGACCTTGGGCACAATAGTCTCTGGCGTATATGATTTAGGTTTGGTATGGGGTTTAAAGACACAATCAATTTTTTTTCTTGTGTACTTGTTTCAGTCCAAAAACATCCCCAAACACTTAAGCATAGAGATGGGGCTGGGGAAATGTAACCACTCTCAAAATCATAGCTGGAGCTATGGATACAAGGACCAACAGTCCACGAGAATGACATGCTAGTTCAAAACTAGGATTCAAATGACAACATAAACATAATCGAGTAATATAACTTTAATTTGGGTTTCGGTAGGGTAAGACAATTGTACTAAGCTCCCAAGACATTTATAAGTTATATTCTTCAAGAATAATATTGCAGGAAATACCCCAGATTGTGTCTTTAAAGCCAGTTAGCCCGATGGCATTATTTTACAATTTACTGTCAAAAGCATCTTCAACACTTTTGGTTCTTCAGGCAACGTTCCTTGATTCATATGCACTCACCCACCTAATGCTAGGCCTAATTTCAACATTTCTGCTATCTGCATTCAGGCATTCTTTCAGGCAGGTTTTCATATAGCCGCTCAAACCCGGGTCAGGCATACCCCAGCTTTGATGCTAAAGCCTTAAATCTCTGATAAGGTTGTCACAAGAGAAAGAATTTTCAGTTAAACATTCATGCAGCCAGAGTACTGTCCATGCCGTAGATTATAAATAATTACAAAAGATGATGAATTCCCAGATTTAAAAAAAATATTTAACCGGTGTAGATAGGTGTTTTTTAGGCTTAAATTGTACGGTAAGGATTTATCTCTCTCGTGAAAATGAGAAATCATGCAATAAAGGTCTAGGAACAAAAGGTCATAATCTCCACCCTTTTTTTCTGTTCTCTGCATCCCTGCAGGTTTGACACTGGAAGGGATGGACGTGACGATCGCCAGCACAGCGGGTTCCCGAATATACAAACCATGTCTCGTTCCGCAGAGAAGAAGGGAAGGAAGGATGTTCCCTGCACCCGTCTGGACAAAGGAATAACACCCGCTCCTCCCTCTCTCCGCACGCACTCCGTCCCCATCATCCCCTCTCTCCAGGAACATGACCGCGAGGGGGGTCACGTGGACGGGAGCAGGGAGAGGGTCTCGCATGGAGGAGGTCTTGCCGGGCCAGGTTACATGGCGCAGGCACCTGTCGGTGGCAGCAGCCACACACCCCCTCACTCCTCCCCCTCCATCTCTGTGACTGTACTAGAGTTAGAGGACAGACCCAGTCATGTGCGTCCCTGCAACATTAAGACTCCACTGGGGTCAGAGACAAGCCCTATTCACACGCACCAGGGCTCTTCTGAAACTCCAGTAGGGCCAGGGGGCACGTTCCAACACTCTAGCCTTGTGGCCTCTGGGACAGCAGCATCCGGATCAGGTGTTGCCGGGTTGAACAGCACAAACACTTTAATTGCTGTGACCATGCTGGAGTCCAAGAAAAAGAGCATGCGGTATAGACCCAGACTGCTCTACAGCTATCCCAAGAGCAGGGGTCCTCCGGCAGGTGTCCAAAGAGAGGCCCAGGGGCTTGGTAAACAAAACGTCCCCCTGGTGAATGGAGGGGCAAACGGCTTCCTGTCAACAGTGGTGGGAAAAGGTGCTGGAGTTTCTTGTGCCAAACCTTCTGCCAGCTGATTGGATTATTTCTCGCCAACTTGCAAGGAGAGACTCCACCCACCTGTATCGATGACACGGGAGGGGTTAGGACCACCTGCTTAACTAATTGGCCCCTGGTTTATGTAAAAGGGCCACAGCAGCCTGGACTGCAGAGAGGAATTAATTCATAAATTTAAGATACTGAAAACACACACACACATTTATGTGAATAATGTGAAGCAATGCAGACAGACATAAAGACCATTGGGAGTTTGATATAAATGTGTATTTGAAAAAAATAAAAAGATTTATATGCACTATTTAAACAAAGCTTCTAATTAGAAATCAAAATAGTGTGTCATCTCTATGTTGTTTCTCTATTGTAAAGAAATCAAATTATACATGTCATATATATATATGTCCTATAAACATATATTTGACATGACGACGTGACAAAATAAAGACAAAGACTACAGTGTTAAAGGGTGTGTGGTTGATTGAATTTCTGAAACATATTTCAGCTTAATCTTTGTTGTCTGTGTCTCTCAAGTCGGAGTGGGTATAGCCTAGTAAATTGTATAACAAAATAAGTGCATCCTATATGACACATTATGTCAACAGGTGCTGCCTATGGGATTATTCACTGTCCTGAATGAGGTCTCTCTACTACTCTATCTTCTTCCATCGAAAGATGAATCAAGTCACACCCAGAGCATCTCATGCCAGACCACGGCGGTGTTCCTCCCCGGTAAAAGCAAGGTACTCCATTTGATAAAGAGCGTCAGACGGATTGAATCATTTACTTGTTTATCTCTTCCCCAAAACAGCCTCGTTAATTAAAAGTGCCGGTCTCATTATTTTTGCCTCAGCTATTTAGAAAAACTGTAGCGAGGAGAGCAGAAAAGTTTTTAACTAGCCGGTCTTCAGGTGAGAATATTTCTCGAGGAATTAATCAGGGAAAAGATGAAAGCACCGGCGCATGTCCCTGGTCCTGTTCACAACAAAGTAGAGCAACACAGAGGGAAAATGTTGTCTTTCCCTCCATATTAGTAACACTTTTTTTCTCCTCAACTGTTTTTTTTATCAGTTCTACGAGCAGCAAAATGACTGTGCAAAATGTACCGGTTACTAATGAGTGGGAAATGGGATAGGAGGATTGCAGAGGGTGAGAAGCCTACTCACACAAAAAGAGCAAAAAAGTATTTTAGACACCATTTTGATCAATCAAATCATATTTGTCACATGCTTTGTAAACAGCAGGTATAGACTAATAGTGAAATGCTTCCTTATGGGCCCTTCCCAACAATGCAGAGAAAAATATAGAACAAATAATAACACAAGGAATAAATACACAATGAGTAACAATACCGAGTCGATGTGCTGGGGTACGGGGTAATTGAGGTAGATAAGTACATTATAGACGTGACGATAGTCTATATTAGGTTTTGATTGGCCAATGCATGCAAGTGAGTTTTTCCCCTATTTTCTCCGTCAATACTCCATATTCCTGAACGACATTTGGGACCTCAGCTGAGAACTTCATTCCCTAAATAGTCACCAGGTGGCACTGCGATCGGTTTTGCAAATTTTCTAAGAAAAAGGGTGTTTAATTTATTATTATAATTTTTTTTGTATTGAATACCCGAAACATCCAATATACTTGCAGTGAAGTCGCTCAACTACTACATCATACCAGTCATCCAACAGATTCCCATTCAGAGCGACACACAAAAGCATCCAGGGTCAATGCCCTGCTCAAGGGCATGTTGGCATATCTACCACCAGGCTAAAAAACATGAACCCGAACCCTCCAAGATCCCCCCCACAGTTCCCCAATAGCTGTCCCTCATCCATTCGAGAACCCTCCCACAGTCCCCCCACCCCCAAGAACCCCCCCAATGCACCAACAACCAAGAGAATGAACTAAAGAGAAAAATGGAAAAGACAGAAGAAAACAGCAAACAACAATGCAAAAAAATTCCATAATAATACATTTAAAACAAAGGGCATCAAGGACAACTAAAATCATAACAGCAATGCCAACTGTATATGTTTGTGTGCATGTCTGGCACTATTACATGTATGTGTGTCTTCTTGTATATGTTTATTTGAATGAGAGTGTGTGTATATGCATGTGTACAAACACCTGCACAGCATCAGCATCAGGCAAACCAGCATTAGTTGAAAAACACTGCCCCTCAGTGTCATTCAAACTGACTTTTTATTATGTTTTATTTTTACTTTTATCTTTGACCATCATTCTATCCCCCGCCCAGCAACTCCACTCCCACTTGTCTACAAATCCACATCCCAACCCTCAGCTTCCCTCAGCCCATCCCATCTATCTCTGCTGGCCACCCACTTCGGGTTTCTACGCAACACATATCTTTCAACTATGCTGTGATGTTTAACGTACAATTTCAATCTATCTAATCGAATAGAATCCACAGATTGCGAGTTGAAGATAAATACTTTTACTAAGAGTATTAGTATATTAGTAATTGACTGACCCAGATCCAATACGTAATATTGTACACTTATCATAATTAGGTTTTAGTCCAGAGAGTACAGAAAAGTTACCTAGATCTTCAATGAGACATTGCAGGGATATAGCTTGTGGACTTAATATAACACTTGAGTCATCGGCATACATGGACACCTTTGTTTTTAAGCCTTGGATTTCTAATCCTCTAATGTTGTTATTGGATCTGATTTTAATAGCTAGCATTTCGATGGCCATAACGAATAGATATGGTGACACGAACACCCTTGTTTAACTCCTCTTGACAATTCAAAACTCTCTGAGAAGTAGCAGTTATTTACTATTTTACACCTGGGGTTGCTATACATTACCTTTACCCATTTTATGATAGAAATTGAACAAATCCAGGCATTTATAAA
Organism: Hucho hucho; assembly: GCA_003317085.1. Lineage (NCBI taxonomy): Eukaryota > Metazoa > Chordata > Actinopteri > Salmoniformes > Salmonidae > Hucho > Hucho hucho. The sequence goes on from QNTS01000243.1 coordinate 211,940, forward strand.
TAAAATCCAGTCTTACTTTATCAAATGCCTTTTCAAAATCAGCTATAAAACCATTCCTGGCTTGATGTTCTATTTTTTCCATTCCATGTTTCATGATGTTCTATTTTTTCTAGTAGTTGTCGTATATTATCTCCAATGTATCGTTCATGTAAAAAAGGATGAACAATACCTGGTAAAACCCTTTTAATTCTGAGTGCTATGCATTTTGCTAGAATTTTTGCATCAATACATTGAAGTGTAAGGGGCCTCCAGTTTTTTAGATAGACTGGGTCTTTATATTTGCCATCTGGGTCTTGTTTTAATAATAGAGAAATCAGACCTTCCTGCTGAGTACCTGACAGACTACCATTTCTATAGGAGTAGTTAACTTCTTAGGGAGCGGCAGCAGAGGTGACAATTTTGGAGAGTCTGGCGTGCCCAAAGTAAAATGCCTGCCACTCAGGCTCAGAAAATAGGATATGCACATAATTAGTACTATTGGATAGGAAACACTCTGAAGTTTCTAAAAGTGTTAACATAATGTCTGTGAGTATAACAGAACTGATATAGCAGGCAGAAACCCGAGGAAAATCCATCCGGAAATGCAGTTTTTGGTGACCTTTGCTCTGTTTGACACTCTCCCCATTGACTTCAAGGCAATCCAGCTCCTGGATTGCAGTACCTATGGCTTCCACTAGATGTCAACAGTCTATATACAAAGACTGGGAGTGAATGGAGTAAGCAGAACGGATAGGAACAGGAAATGGTAAGGGGACCTGAAATGTCAACAAGTTTTCTCGGGCGCGAGTCTTGTTGCGCGCCCCACTTTATTTTACTTATATAACGTTTAGGTGACCATCCGAGTGAAATATTATCGCTAATATTCATAAAAGGATAGCTAAGGATGCATTATAACTGGTATTTGATTTGTTTTGCTAGCGCCCCACTGCTCCCTAAGTAGTTAAAACAATCTAACAATGGAGCGTTTAGCATATCAATAAATACTTGATATACCTCTACCGGTATGCCATCAAGCCCTGGGGTTTTTCCAGACTGAATAGATTTAATAGCCTCAAAGTTTTTCCTCCATAATTTGGCCTTCGCACTGATCTTTCTGTACATTTGTTAATTTTAAATGTTTTATATAATTTGGAAATAATTCCTAATCATCATCTTCATTCAGTGGGAGAGGATGAGATGGAAAAGTAATTAGCTTTTAAAATAATTAACTTTTAAAATATCAATCGGAGAATCATGGATAACTTGTCTTCAGTAACGAGTTTCTGAAAATATTTTTTGTTAGCGTTCCTGTGTTGGAGATTCAGGAAGAATTTTGTGCATTTTTCTCCATATTCCATATAGTTTGCTTTATTTTTGTAATAGATTCCATTAAATCGTTCCTGAATAAGTTCCTCAAGTTCTTTTTGTTTTTGTATCTCTGTAGTATCGTTTTTATTGCTATCTACCTGTACTATTAGTTAATGGATTTCCCTTGTTAGTCTTGTCTCTTTAGCCAGAAACTGCTTTTTTTATTCATGAATATTGAATGACCCCTGAAAGTACATTTAAAGGTATCCCAAACAATAAGAGGATTTGCTGAACCTATATTATACTGGAAAAATATCTGTTATAAATTATTTTGTCTTAGTTAAAAATAAGTTGTCCTCCAGTAAACTTTGATTCAATTTCCAATATCCCCATTCACGTGGAAAATCTATAAGAGTTATATGAAGGCCAATTAGATGATGATCCGATCGCATTCTGTCTCCTATTAAAACTTTTTTAACCTTTGATGCAAGAGAGAAAGAGACAAGAAAGTAATCAAGACGAATAGCTTGATTAAGTCTCCATGAATATCTCACTAGGTCAGGGTTTTTTTGTCTCCAAATATCCACTATTTCTATTGTGTTATTTCCTTAAGGGCTCAGTGATGATAGTTTGTAGAGTGATTACCTTTACAGTCCATTGAGGTACTTAACACTGTTATAGTCTCCTACCATAATGATTAGATCATTTGTTGCCGGTAAGTTCAATAAACTGGTATAAATGTTTTTGAAGTAGTATGGTCATCCTGATTTGAATTTATTAGCATTATCCAATAGGGATTTTTTATATGACCTCCAATACATTCCACAGTTGTCAACAGTGACACTGGAATCACAGAGAATGATTAATTATGATCACTTCCTTCCGTTCGAATACTCGAGAAAGGTGGTGTTGATTTAATTAAAAACAATATTTTTCTCTATCTTTACAGCAAACAATGATGAAAGCTAACTTATTACATGGCGCTAACTGGCTAATATTTATTTTTGTTCAAGGAGAAACAGAAAAAGATAGACAGAATTAGGATTACAAATCATACCTTGTAATTCAAAGTGAAAAATGCAGCACTTCCTCATTGGCAATCTATCTATTTTAGCAACAAGTCTTTTGCTAGCTAGCTAACATTATATCCCAACAACATTGACGCTCAATATATTTATTTCTCAGCCATATCTAAGCCATATTCAAAATTGAATTCAAGCAGGATAGCCTTTATTGAAATTGTTAGTTGACTTTGTAACGTTTGCCAGGCTCCCGGGTTTGCAGCATCGCATTAGTGGAAACTAAACCTGTTCTCAGGGCAGGTTGTAGCTAGATATGTTCGAGTCGTGTTGGGCGCAATTGTAGCATTTTAGCTAACCCTAACCCTTTTCATAACCTTAACCTAATTCTCCTAACCTGCCAGGTTAATTATCCTAGCCTGCTGCTTAAGTTCTCCTAACCTGTGCTACGAAAACTCAAAGCTGCCCTGAGAATAGTCTTGGTTTCCACTAATGGTTTCCACTAACAGCCCAGTTCACGTCTCATCCAAGCAGCCCAGCTATAGCACAATTTGGCTAGCTAACTCGTTTTACCTTGACAAGATTGACCCTCAACATACTGTTTTGTTCAATGATCTCAGCCATATTCACAATTAAATTCAAGGCAGATTAACTATTTAACAGGAATGAGATCAGATCGGCTAGAAACATACATTTTATTGTATCAAATCGACCTCTCCACCGTAGGTAGCTAGCTAGTTAGCTACATTAGCCACTGAAACCAATGCTCAAATTTCAATCAATAGAATAATGCCGTGACAGTTTCATCAAACAGAAGTAGAATGTTATAGCGATATTTTACCTTGATCGTCAGTATTAGCTACTCTTTGCCCATATCTCCAATATTATTTTGAGGCTCACCCTAAAAAATACATGTCCAGGCAATGTTGTTCTGCACTAAGGTGGTTGTTGACTGATGTTGCAGCATCTTAGCCTGACTTTCTGACAATTGTATAATTCATAACAACATCACTATTGAAATGCAAGCAGCAGGTGATGAGACTAGTTACAGAAAGTATTACAATACCAAAACATAATATTTCACTCAAGTCAACCTTAACATGATTGTAATACAGTCATCCGTACTATTGTCACACCCTGATCTGTTTCAGCTGTCTTGTGCTTGTCTCCACCCCCTCCAAGTGTCTCCCATTTTCCTCATTATCCCTGTGCATTTGTTCCTGCATTTTCTGTTTGTCTGTTGCCAGTTTGTCTTGTCCTGTCAAGTCCTACCAGCGTGTTCCCATGTGTTCTAGTTTTTCTTAGTCTTCCCAGTTCTGACCTTTCTGCTTGTCCTGAGCCTGATCCTGCCTTCCGTTCCGTACCTGCCTGACTCTGATTTAGATTACAACCCTTTTCCTGCCTTGACTTAAATTTTGCCTGCCCCTTGTACAATAATAAACTCTGAGACTCGTACTGTCCGTCTCCTGTGTCTGCATCTGGGTCTTAGCCTGACTCCTGATAGTAAGAACTGACCATGACTGACCAGCAGACTCGGACCAGCTTGGCAATGCCGTCTCCTCCCAAGGAGCCACCATTGGAAGACACAAGGAGTTACTTCAAGGTCTTATGGAAGGATTCCAGACCTTGGCGGAACGCTATGACCGTGCCTTCAATACATTGCTGGAGCAATTCCGCGGATTGTCTGTTAGGCAGCCAGCCTAACAGTAACCTCCCAGCCCCTCAGTAACCCCGCTGTCAGCAGCGCATTTCTCCAGCCCACCTCGGCTTCACGAGAACCCCGCTTACCTCCTCCGGAACGCTTCGCTGTAGATTCAGGAACCTGTCGGAAGTTTCTCTCCCAGTGCTCCCTCATCTTCAAGCTACAGCCCTCGTCCTTTCCCTCAGACCGCTCGAAGAGAGCGTATCTTATAACGCTGATGTCCGGGAGGGCTCTCGCCTGGGCTACGGCGGTGTGGGAACAACAATCTGCTGTGTGCTGCAGGCTGGAGGAGTTTGTGGCGGAGGTGAAAAAGGTTATTGATTCTCCGTTGTCCGGGAGAGAGGCTGCTCAGAAGCTATTCCTGCTTCGTCAAGACTCCCGTAGTGTGGCAGACTATGTGGTTTATTTCTGCACGTTGGCCACCAAGAGGAGGTTAAATCTTGACTCACTCATCGCCTTGACCATTCGGATCGATGGGCGGCTACGGGAAACATAGGAGGGAGAAGAGGTCTGACTCCGGTCCCACTCGATCGCCCAAAGATCCCACCTCGCCTCCGAGGAATCCCAGAAGTTCCCGGCATCTACGTGACGAAGAGAATCTGAGGTTACCTGAGTTCCCCAGGGAATCTCCGAGGTCTGCCGACTCACCTCTTCCGGAGCCTATGCAAATCGGCAGAGCTAGATTGTCTCCTGCCGAACATTTACGCAGATTTAACACCAAGAGTTGTCTGTATTGTGGGACTACAGGTCATTATGTGTCTACCTGTCCATTAAAATATCAGGCACATCAGTAGGTATGAGTACGCTGGTGGGCCATATAGAGAATTTCCCATCTCCCCTTACTCGTACCCCTCTCCATGCCATCCTGCTGTGGGGTGACTGGTCAAAATCTCGCTGGGTACTCATTGACTCTGGGGCCAACGAGAGTTTTATGGATACTACCCTGGTGTCAGAGCTGGGTATCCCCACTCAACCCCTTTCCATTCCCATGGAGCGAGGTGACATGAGAGGCTGCCCGAAAGTTACTCCAGCTTCGACAAGACTCCCACAGTGTGGCAGACTATGCATTGGATTTCCGCACATTGGCAGCTGAGAGTGCCTGGAACCCGGAAGCGCTGTTCGACATGTTCCTGCACGGAGTATCGGAGGAAGTGGGGAAACCAGTCAAAATCTCTCCAAGGGTAATCATAGACTCTGGGGCCGATTAGAGCTTCATGGACTCTAACCTGGCATCCGAGCTAGGCATCCCCACTCAGCCCCTCTCCATTCCCATGGACGTTAGAGCGCTGGTAAGGGCGCTCTATAGGCCGAGTCACCCATAATACCACCCCCATCAACCTATGAGTGTCAGGGATCCACAGCGAGACGATCCAATTACTGCTCCTCAGGTTCCCGTGGTATTGGGATTATCTTGGCTCCAGCGACACAATCCCCTTATTGACAGGTCTGCTGGTGCCATCATGGGTTGGAGCCCGTTCTGCCATGCTCAGCGCCTGAAGTCAGCGCAGCCTGCCTTGGGACATCTTCCTGGGGGCTCAGAAGTTGCCCTGGACCTCTCCACCATTCCTGCAGAGTACTAGGACCTCCAGGAGTTCAGTAAGGCCCGGGCCACTTTGCTTCCACCGCACCGACCCTATGACTGCGGGATTGACCTTCTCCCAGGCACCATTCCACCCCGGGGATGACTCTACTCTCATGTCGGGTCCGGAGACCAATGCTATGGAGACCTACATTAAGGACTCCCTAACTGCAGGGTTCATCCGTCCTTCTGCCTCCCCCATAGGCACAGGGTTCTTCTTTGTGGAGAAGGACAAAACCCTGCACTCCCCTCTGAGTATTCCTTGGGCTATCAGACCCTGCTCTTCCTTGATCAAGAGGAAGAAGTCGGCATACCTTCGGCCCAGATGTTTACTGTCACACCCTGATCTGTTTCACCTATCTCTGTGGTTGTCTCAAACCCCCTCCAGGTGTCGCCCATCTTCCCCATTACCGCCAGTGTATTTATACCTGTGTTCTCTTTAGGCTGGGTTTCTGTACAGCACTTTGTGACATCAGCTGATGTAAGAAGGGCTTTATAAATACATTTGATTGATACACTGTCAGTCACCAGAGTGGTATACCACAAAGTAACTGCACGTGCATATTGTGCATGGCTAGTCAAACGACGAACTCTTCATTAAGACAATGCTGAAACATCAACCCATGGGTGAGTCAGTGCCACATTTTAATTTGTGCCGAAATCAAAATGAAAGAAAAGTTATCTTGCAAATTCAGCAGGCTATGGTATGAAATGGGCTTTTAGAAGTGCTCTCTTTGTATTATTAATTATAGTTAATGCCGTCTTTGGTGTGCTTATCAATGGACAAGCACCTTTTTCCCACTCATATTGCTCCTTGTGGAACAGCTTGTTGCCTTGTGGCCCTAGACATACAATGCATTCGGAGAGTATTCAGACCCCTTCCCCTTTTCCACATTTTGTCAATTTACAGCCTTATTCTAAAATGGGTGAAATTATTCATCAATCGACACACAATACCCCATAATGACAAAGCGAAAACAGTTTTAATTAAAATTAAAACACAGAAATACCTTATTTGCATAATTATTCAGACCCTTTGCTATGAGACTTGAAATTGAGCTCAGGTGCATCCTGTTTCCATTGATCATCGTTGAGATGTTTCTACAACTTGATTGGAGTCCATCTGTGGTAAATTCAATTGATTGGACATAATTTGGAAAGGCACACACCTGTTAATATAAGGTCCCACAGTTGACAGTGTATGTCAGAGCAAAAATCAAGTCATTAGGTCAAAGAAATTGTCCGTAGAGCTCAGAGACAGGATTGTGATGAGGCACAGATCTGGGGAAGGGTACCAAAAATATTTCTGCAACATTGAAAGTCCCCAAGAACATTCTTAAGAAGTTCAGAACCACCAAGACTCTTCCTAGAGCTGGCTGCCCAGTCAAACTGAGCAATCGGGGGAGAAGGGCCTTGGTCAGGGAGGTGACAAAGAACACAATGGTCATTCTGACAGAGCTCCAGAGGTCCTCTGTGGAGATGGAAGAATGTTCCAGAAGGACAACCATCTCTGCAACACTCCACTAATCAGGCCTTTATGGTAGTGGCCAGATGGAAGCCACTCCTCAGTAAAAGGCACATGACAGCCCGCTTGGAGTTTGCCCAAAGGCACATAAAGGACTCTCAGACCATGAGAAACAGGATGCTGTGGTCTGATGAAACCAAGATTGAACTCTTTGGCCTGAATGCCAAATGTAACGTCTGGAAGAAACCTTGCACCATCCCTACGGTTAAGCATGGCAGTGGCAGCACTATGCTGCTGAAAAACATCCCCACAGCAGGGACTGGGAGACTAGTCAGGATCAAGGGAAAGATGAACGGTGCAAAGTACAGAGAGATCCTTAATGAAAACCTGCTCCAGAGTGCTCAGGACCTCAGACTGGGACAAAGGTTCACCTTCCAACAGGACAATGACCCTAAGCACACAGACAACACATTACAGGAGTGGCTTCGGGGAAAGTCTCTGAATGTCCTTGAGTGGCGCAGCCAGAGCCTAGACTTGAACCCTATCGAACATCTCTGGAGAGACCTGAAAATAGCTGCACAGTGACACTCTCCATCCAACCTGGCAGATCTTGAGAGGATCTGCAGAGTAGAATGAGAGAAACTCCCCAAATACAGGTGTGCCAAGCTTGTAGCGTCGTACCCAAGAAGACTCGATGCTGTAATCACTGCCAATGGTGCTTCAAGAAAGTACTGAGTAAAGGGTCTGAATACTTGTGTAAATGTGATATTTAAGTTTAAAATTTTCTATACATTTGCAAACATTTCTTAAAACCAGTTTTTCCTTTTTCATTATGGGGTATTGTGTGTAGATTGATGAGGGGAAAAAACGAACTTAATCCAATTTAGAATAAGACTGTAATGTAACAAAATTTGAAAAAAGTCAAGGGGCCTGAATACTTACCGAATGCACTGTATAAGCCATAGAGTGTTTTTTTAACTCATGGGTAAACTAGCTATGGCTTCCAGTCTTGACTTGAATGTGGACTGCCATCTATGGATTATACAGTATGTCTATGGTTTGTTCCGGGCTGTCAGTTTGTCTTTTGCAAATTTGAAAATACAATCATGTGAAAAATGTACAGTTTGGAAAGCAAATTATGTCCTTACTAAATGTGTAATGTCATAGGTATTTTAAAAAATTGTACACAACCATTTTTTTATTATTAATTACATATTTAATCTGTTGTCTTCCTCAAATGAAGGGGATGACAATCTTTGCCGGAGGGAAGGTAGGTAATTTGATTTAATTGGTCCTCAACTCTTGGCTCAGAAACTTCATTAAGGATAAATGAAGTTAGCCCTGAGTTAGCCTGCCCAAGAGCAGGTTTGTTTTGAAGGATTTGTTGCCATAGAAATGTACCTGGCTAAAAGGTGAGTCAACTACTTAAGGCCTTTGCAGATTATATGATGTTAGCTGTCGTATGCCAGGATTTTTATGTCCCAGACAAAATGTTCAAGTCGTCTGCAAACGTTTAGGTCGTAAATGATTGTCGGAGGTCTTGGCTTTTCAGTGTGACAGGTTCTCTGTCTGACGTTTAAGTACCACTATGTGATAGGGTCCGACAAAGTTCTGGCAATGTCAGATTTGTTTTGCCTTTATCGTGTAGTGTGGCTGGTGTTACTGACCAAAAGGAGCACTGAGTATGCACACAATAATAGGATTATTGTGAATAGTCAGATTAATATAAAAAGTTTGATTGAAATATTTGCATGCTGTGGACCGCCTTAACTATCCGTTCGTGGAGAGCTCCTATTGAGTGGTGGTGCAAATCTGTGGTTGCCATTCCCAAGAGGTAGTTTATCCTCTTCTTCTCCCTTTCGTCAGGTAAATCCTCCCCTTTGGAGAATCAATCACACTTTTTTTCCTCCAGTCTCCCCCACTGCCTCCTCTCTCTTGTAGGGGGGAAGAAAATAGGTGATTAGTACCATCATCTGTGCTTAACTCCTAAGGATTAGCCCCTTTTTTTCATTTTTTACCTAAAATGACATACCCTGAAACAAGTATATGCATATTCTTGTTACCATTTGAAAGGAAACATTTTGAAGTTTATGGAAATGTGAAAGGAATGTAGTAGAATATAACAATAGATCTGGTAAAAGATAATACAAAAAAAAAAAAAACGTTATTTTGAGTTTTTTTTGTACCATCATCTTTGAAATGCAAGAGAAAAGCCATAATGTATTATTCCAGCCCAGATGCAATTTAGATTTTGGCCACTAGATGGCATCAGTGTATGTGCAACGTTTTAGACTGATCCAATGAACCATTGCATTTCTGTTCAAAATTGTTCATCAAGACTGCCCAAATGTGGCATGTTCACAATTGTGCACTCTCCTCAAACAATAGCACAGTATTATTTCACTGTAAAAGCTACTGTAAATTGGACAGTGCGGTTAGATTAACAACAATTTAAGCTTTCTGCCAATATCAGATATGTGTATGTGGGAAATTCTCTTATTACTTACAACCTCATGCTAATCGCATTAGCCTACGTTAGCTCAACCATCCCGTGGAAGGGACACCGATCCCGAATTAACTGCCTCTGATCACCTTTACTCACATGCCAGGCTGGGCTACTATACGTGGGACCAGCCTGCCTCCTGGTGGTCCATCCACACTAGTTACAGCCTAATGTTAGCCAGTTAACATTGAACCTGGTTGGTTAGCTACCTGCAGATTCATGCAGGGTAGTAACGTTATGAGTTGGAATTATGGTTCATTGTTTAGCTTTACATGCTGTGGAAGAACAATTTCCCTAATGATCTTGTTTACCTGACCATTTAAAATCAGACTACTTGATGGGATTTTGACATGCTCAAAATTGCTAATCAAAATAAACGTTCTACCACAGCGACCATGTTATTTTGGGGAAGCCGATTTGATTTTGAGTTTGGACATAGAAAGTTTGTATGTGAAAACGTTTTTTTTAAGATAGCCTACCTCCAAACTCATTTCACCCGTGCATAAGCATAGAGAGGCTTGCACTGCTGGTGCTGAAACACACGCAGATCAAATACACCGCTGCAGTTGACGTTGGACAGTGACGTAGCCTCAAGGCAATCGCAGAATGTGACGACAGAACTGAAGCAAATCGTACAATCTGGCCAGGTTGATATCAAGATTTTAATTTGTGACTTGTTTCAGGAAACTGGGCGTATGTTGCACGTCACTAATTCACAGGAGTGCCATTTGAACAGAAACCTTTTTAAATAAAAATTCATTTTTTGGCAGAAATGCCTTCTGGAATATGTGATCATTCATGCGCCTTAATAACAAACTTGTATGGCATCTGTAAATACTAATACAATTGTTAAATTATGAGCCTAGTTGGTTAAGCCACGGAAAAAGTCTGGAACCTTCCCACTAGCCATAATTGGCTGAGATAATGGATGGGCTGGACATGCCGAGAGATGAGTTCGGATTGGTCTGGCATGTAGCCCGCTTCTGTCTATAACATGAGCTTCTCAGTATATGTAGGTAATCCTTTCTAATGCGGCAAAAAAAAATAGATATCACGTAGTAGAACTGCAAAAGTGTTGCTCTCCACTATCTGCAGGACCAAGTTTTGAAATCAGTGAAATTCCCAGTGGAATTAGAGTATGATAGCTAAGGAGATGGAGAAAATGTGTAATATTATTCATATCTCATGGTCATTTTTATTGCTAGTTATAGTTTAATGTTAGCTAGCTAACTAACATTGAACCTGGTTGGTTAGCTACCTGCAGATTCATGCAGGGTAGTAACGTTATGAGTTGGGATTATGGTAAATTGTTTAGCTAGCTACATGTCTAAACAAAAGATTCTACTATGCAAGTAACCATTTCAATACAATGTTCATGATGTCACTGCGACAACTGTCGATAGACGTAGCTGATAAATTCACTCTGGCTATCTACTCCCATTTCAGAGCACTCTCATCTGAATGTGCCAGAGAGCAGAATAACTGACGAATTTATGAAAGCTCAACACCTGTTGAATATGGACAGTGTCAGTAAACGTTGGCAAAAAACAGTAATTAAATTGTTGCCAGCAGCACAGTTACAGTCACCAACGCTCTGGATAACATAAAAACAGCCTATCCAGCTCTACGAGGGTGAGTAAAATGGTCAGAGTGAGCTGTTCTCTCATTTGTGTCTGGAAATAGCCAGCAAGCTAGCCAACGTTAGCCAGTTAGCTTGGGTGCTTGACTGCTACTCGGATAAACCCTACTCCTCGGCCAGTGTGCAGTGTGCGTGCGCTCTGAACGCTCCAAGAATGAAACGCTCTGAATTTACGAAGGGACAATCTGACAATGCTCTGAGTTTACGAACACCCAGAGCGCACTCTGGCACACCAGATTGAATTTACAAAACACACCCATAGTATAAACCAGCCTTTAGTCTTGAAATATTTGGTTGTTTAGTACATGGCCTCACATGTGAATCCTTAGAGAGGGGTGGGGCTAAGGCTTAAGAGGGTGTGAACAATGCTGAATGAGTGTAGACAAAGAGCTCTCCAGTAGGTTTACCAAAACATTCAAGGTCCATTTTCTCAAAAGTGAGGTTACAAGTTTATCAACTTTCAAAGCAGAATTACTTTCCCATTGTTCCTTAACTGTAGTGTATGATATACAATTTTCTAGCTCTGAGTCTCTACTTTTGTCCAATGTAAAAAACAACATGTTGCTACATTAGACCGAATCGACCTGGTCGGTCACATTTGGTAACATGATATTCGTAAGAGACTGAAGCAGATGTGCAGTCTGCAAAGGTCGTTAGCATCACTGTAATAGAGTTGTACTGTAGCATGAGGTCATAAAGACAGATGGAGACATGCTCACCTCTATTGTGCCTTGCTGTACCTCTTCTGTTTTTTGCTTTGCTGGTGGTGCCCACTCCTGAAAGAGAGGTTTCATTAGAATCCATTGAAAAACAAGGCAGACCAGTTCAGGATATTACCCTCCAGCAGTCTAACAAATGGTCACATTATTGGACCACACACTACTGTTATGCAGTCTGCTACATTAGCTTGTAAAGCTGTTCACTACAGTAGACTAACTCTGGCAATAATAAAAGGGGCTTAAGTCTACATCATACCATACTACATCATCCCATTAGGCCCCCATGTACTGTATTTTCTCATGTGTTGGCGGATTACAGGTGGATATACTTTTTTAATATCATATCAGGTATGGTAGGACTGCCAGAAACAAATAACGCTTAAAAACGATAGACATTTAATCATAGGACTGGAGGGTTTGAAATGCTAACATTAATTAGCTAGGTATTCTACTCAGCAAGGCCTTTTAAAATAGGAAGTCAACTCTGCTGTATACAGCTAGCGTTAGCTACGATTCCTAACTAGTTGTCTAAGTAAGACCTGAATGTCTCGCTGGTTGATAGCGTTAACTAGCTAGCTAGGGCAAAGCAATGTGTAGCCAGATATGAGTATTTCTGGCATAGTAATAAATAGCTAGCTAAATAACTTGGTAGGTATCTAACGTCATAACTTTTAGAACTTAGACGTGTTCGGTGACAAGGAAAAATTATTATTGGTAACGTCAGCTAACAGGATAGCCTCTTTGCTCCAGGAACAAGCTAGCTATCAATGTTAAAATGTTACCTAGCTAGCTATCTAGCTAGCTAATGTAGCTAGCTACTGTAGGCTAGCTAGTACCTATGTTCAACGTCTAATGTTGTTAGACACAAACAGTACGGTGAATGATTTGCAGAAAAGGTTACACAAGGAAACTTTTCACCAAGGTTCCCTTTGGTCTGTTTAAACTAACGTTAGCTAGCAAGCTAAACTAAATTAATAAAGAAACAAACAAGATTTTTTAAAAACTGCTACCTTATCCTGTACTACTAATAGAAAATAAAGCGCCCTACTAACTTCTAACAAACCCTAACCCAACCTCCAAATCCCTTCTACAGATCTTGACTTGGACTGAAATAGGTGCCGGTATTCATGTTGGGTGCCGTTACTGTTTGTATTTAGGTGAAGGGAGCTCCACAATACTTTTGAGCTAATATTCTATAAGACGAACAGGAGCTCAAGCAGTAGAAAAATTTGAGGTGCCGGTACTCAGCTCCCGTGAGCTCCTGCCCAAGTCAAGCACTGCCCTTCCACCCCCCCATCTCCATCCAACCTCAATAACCCTACATATCAATATTTCCCTCTGTTCCACATACCGGTTCTTACAACAACACATCAACACATGCGTCACTGTTTCATCTACCATACACTCCGCATACAAACCATTCACATGTGTCAAGGCTGTGTGAATCTGGCAAAAAGGAGTCAGGCGCAGGAGAGTTGAGATGCGTGGAAACAAGGTATTTAATGACGCCACCAGTACACACAGAGTACATAGGTGCAGGCAAGATACCAACCACGTAAAATCCACAAGCCGGAGAAAGCACAATAATAGCCGTCAGCATACAGACTGAGAACAATCGAAACAATCATGCACAAAACATAAGGGGGACAGAGGATTAAATACATACAGCGTGATTAGGGGAATGAGCAACAGGTGTTAAAATGGAACAAGACAAACTAATAGATAACGGGGAAAAAAAGAGCGGTGATGGCTAGAAAGCCGGTGACGTCGACCGCCGAACACCGCCCGAACAAGGAGAGGGGCCGACTTCGGCGGAAGTCGTGACAATATGCTTGCCAACCAGATGTATTGACGAGTTCAATGTACAATGTACTAGGAGCACATCCGAGCAAACAACACCTCTTCCTTCCTAATCTGACCTTTGAATCTTGGTCAACCGACCTTTCTTTAGATGGCATATAAATGCTGGCCCTTGGGCTCGCTGTCCCACCTCTTCTGCCACACACCTATCATAACGGCTCTAATCTAACATTTGGCCTTACCTCACCTCTCCTGGTCGTACTGTCTGAACAAACTTGACTGTGTATCAGGGTTCCTGCAGGATTTATTTTGACCCGCGGGTGGTTTTATTTGCCCCCAAGTGTTCTGAGCAAAAAAATACAAATTATTTTTGAATCTTCATTGTTGTTCATAAAAGACTAAAGGTTTCGGAATGTAATCAAGGTTCAAAATTATGTTTTTGTGAAATAGTGTCAGTTTTGCCTCCTTTGCAGTGCACAAACTATTTATAATTATTAAACAGGTTGTTTGGATCCTGAATGCTGATTGGGGGAGGCAGGGTAGCCAAGTGGTTAGAGCGTTGGACTAGGAACCGAAAGGTTGCAAATTTGAATCCCCGAGCTGACAATTTACAAATCTGTTGTTCTGCCCCTGAACAAGGCAGTTAACCCACTGTTCCTAGCGTGTCATTGAAAATAAGAAATTGTTTTTAACTGACTTGCCTAGTAAAATAAAGGTACATTTTTTTAAAATTAAATGCTGATTGGACGAGCAATGTTCTGAGCCGTACTGTAACGGCCGTCACAGGCACACTCTGCCATCTAACAGTTCAATCTAAATTATCAGTGCGCCTTCATAAAGAATATCATCATGTTCATGTTGCTGTCCAAATCCTCTATTGTATTTATCTCAACTCACACATTACTTCCCCTTGTTTCTAGCCTAGCATTTGGTTTGGTACAACAGGGGTTAATATACGGTAGTGCTGAGCAATTTGTGCTTTTTGAAGTCGGTTTTGGTTAGATAATTTAAAAAACAATTGTGGTTTTCAATTTCGGGTTTAGATTATTTGGGTTGAATGCTGTAAAACAGAATAAAACAATGATTAAAAGTCCCAAGATGGTAGTGACTGCCCATTACTGCTTATCACTTACTATTCATCATTTATTCACATAACTGAAATATTTTAGTAAAGTTATGTATAATACATTTAATGACTTTATTATTATTTCAAGTCATCTCATCTCCATAGAGCTGCTGCATATGCTGTCTGACAAGATCACTATTTTGTAGTTGTTCAAAATAAATAAGGCATACTTTTATGACTGCTGAATACCAACTATTAAATCACTTAGATAATGTATTTTCAGGTAGATATACCTCGCGAAGCAACAGCTGCTCTCTATACCCTCAGAAGATCTTGCATTCTTCTGCCTCTTCTGTAGCAGGAATTAAAGAAACACAGAACGTATGGCTGAATGGCGCCAGAGGAGGTGATTGTCTCTTAACCAATTGTGCTATTGTGTGTTTTTTCAAGTTATTTGTAACTTTTTTTGTACATAATGCTTATGACCGAAAAGAGCTTCTGGATATCAGGACAGCGATTACTCACCTCGTACTGGACAAAGATTTTTTATTTTCTTACTTCAGACAACCGAATAGACCCTCATCCCCGTCATTCG
Organism: Hucho hucho; assembly: GCA_003317085.1. NCBI lineage: Eukaryota > Metazoa > Chordata > Actinopteri > Salmoniformes > Salmonidae > Hucho > Hucho hucho. Next base: position 227,314 of record QNTS01000243.1, read on the forward strand.
CAGGAGAAAGAGATGGAGATATCAGGGACGTAGGTCAGGATACATTGTAAGGACTGACGGCGAGTGGGTAATCTGCCTCTACCGTCAGTCCTATTAGCCAACATACAATCATTGGATAACAAAATAGAAAAGCTTCGGTCACGAATATCCTACCAATGGGACATTAACTGTAATATCTTATGTTTCACCGAGTCGTGGCTGAACAACGACATGGATAAAATACAGCTGGCGGGGTTTATGCTGCATCAACAACAGCAAGATAGAACAGCTGCCTCCGGTAAGACAAGGGGTGTCGGTCTGTGTATATTTGTGAACAACAGCTGGTGCACAAAATCTAATATTAAGGAAGTCTCAAGGTTTTTCTCACCTGAGGTAGAGTATCTCACGATAAGCTGTAGACCACACTATTTACCAAGAGAGCCCAATGCGTTTCTATGAGTTTAATATGCAGACCTAAGCTTGTTGTCTGCCTTCCTGCCTTTGGGACGACTCCTGTTGTTAGGGAGGATACATGAGTATCTAGTCATTACATACAGATCCCTGACTAACGTAACACCGACATAATCTTTTAGGGAGTGGTAGATGTGATCAATAATGGTTGCAAATGAGATCAGCTGTGCGTGTGAATTTAGCCCATATTGATGGTTTAACGAGACTTCAGTTGGCGATAATCTAGTGCCATCGATGGTTGCAGGATTGTTATTTGATTATATTCCTATAGGCTACATTTTGCAGGCTACCTGTTAGCCTATTAATGGTCACATAATGAAAGGTGTAAAAACGGATAATCTACTGTTTGTGTTTCCCTGGCTAAATTGACGAGTTGATTTGGGCCATTAGTTGATTGACAGATGTAGGCTTACTGTAGAACGATAAACTTTCCTCCAATGTGGATGCTCGTTCACGTTTTATAGTTAGCTTATGTATAATTTGCAGAGGTGGGTAGAGTACTGAAAATCTGTACTTAAATAAAAGTACTGTTACTTAGATTGTAATTTACTAAAGCAAAATTAGCCTTCTTAAGAAACTACTCAAGTAAGAGTAAAAAAAGTATCCGGTCAGAAAATGACTTAAGTACTAGTTGCAAATGTAGTTTGTAATTATTTTACACCTTATGGTAAACTAAGACAGAAAACCAAAAGGACAACAACTTACTTATTATTAAAGCCTGCCAGCACCATCTTGCAGATGTCCCCCAGCACAGGTACTCTGTGGCGATAGACATCAAACAAAGTCCGTAGGCTGTACAGTTTCAATTACGGTCATTCATTGTTGACTTAATATCTATCAATGTGCTCAATTCCGTAAAACGTTATGGTACTCGAGACACTGGAATCATTTTACAATTTCAATAGCACAATGTAAATAAATTTCACAATATAATTTCAAGTACATGTGACGGTGAATGCATACAAAAAATAGAAAGTACATTTGACAAAAGCTGTATCCCTTCTAGACAAAACCGGATTTACTCTCCATCCTCCTTCTCTTCCAAACCTCTCCTTTCCACTTTGAAGGTTATTTTATTTTCTTGGCTGAAGTCTCCTTATCGCCAACTGAAGTCTCCTTCCCCCTCGGTTGTGTCGCTACAAGCTGTAAATAAATAGAGACACACTCACACAGAAATCTTGATTTCTACATGGCACAAAAAGCTTACTGAGATGATACACTGACTGTATGACAGAGGTGCTTATATGCCTTAGAAACACACACACACACAAAGAGCGAGAGTGAAGACAAAAATTAAGACTGGTTTTGACAGACAACTTTGAGACCAATGGACCTAAAGAATTTTGATGACAAGCTATTTTGAATACATTTCATAAGTCAAGGGGTTGAGAAACATTCATACAGATGTAAAGGGGAACCAATAGTATTGATTCATGTAAAAAAATGAAAATCACTTCATCCTACAGCGACAATATAATAATATAAATCTATGTAACTAAAGTGATTTTGTAGAATGTAACAGAGTAAAAAGTAAGTTACTTCCTTCAGAAATTACTTGAGTAAGAGTACAGCCCATAGAGAGAAACAAGAAATTCTAGCTCCTCCAAAAATTCAAAGGCCATTAGTGGACCAGATTCAAACCTATGCTTGCTCTGGCACATATGTGTGCCGTTGTCAGTGGCTGTACCCACTGATCCACACAGGCACTGAGATTTTGCCTATTGGTTGCCTTGAACATATAACAATTTACCTAAAAAAAAGATTTTCCATAACGAAAGATAAATACCCCCTACAAATAGTCAATTTATTATAATCCACATAAGAATTCACACGAGACGCGCTGTAGCCTGCGCGCAGCCTACATAGGCTACTTGAACTGACGCCCAGGACCTGCAGTCTAAATATTGTATAGCCTACAAACACCACTTCCAGCTGCCCCTGCCGTCGATTCTAAATATTAAATAGATATTCAAATCCTGCTGCAGGATTTTTTTTCTCCTGCGACGAAATGGGTCATATTAAGATCCGACATCTGTATAGGTAGGGGTACGGTGACTATGCAACAGGATTTATGATAAACGGTAGCAGAAGCGTATGTGATGAGTCAAAACAGTTAGTGCAACGAGGGTCAATGGAGATAGTCCCAGTAACTATTTGGTTAACTATTTAGTAGTCTTATGGCTTGGGGGTAGAAGCTGTTCAGGGTCCTGTTGGTTCCAGACTTGGTGCTTCAGTACCGCTTGTCGTGCAGTAGCAGAAAGAACAGTCTGTGACTTGGGTGGCTGGAGTCCTCTGACACCGCCTGGTATAGAGGTCCTGAATTGCTGGGAGCTCGGCCCCAGTGTAATGCTTGGCCGTACACACTACCCTCAGTCACGCCTTGCGATCGGATGCCAAGCAGTTTCCATACCAAGCAGTGATGCAGCCAGTTAAGATGCTCTCAATGGTGCAGCTGTAGAACTTTGAGGATCTGAGGGCCCATGCCAAATCTTTGAGAGCATTGGTGCTTTGGCATACATTTTATTTGGCGGACATCTTTCAGGACACTCAAGAACATCTTACATTAAAAGCAAGCCTACATAAAATCATACAAATCAAGTGCAACAATAAAAGTGCAATTTAAAATCAAAGGACCAGACGAAACAGGACAACTAAAAAGAGGGAGGGTTTGGGTTTAGGATAAATGTTTAGGGGGTAAGGTTGGGAATAGGATACAGACCCAGTTTAGGTAAGGATTTGAGATTGGGGGGGACACATAGGGCTAAATACACTTAGAAAAAAAGGTGCTAAGTAGAACCATATAGGGTTCTTCGGTTTGTCCTCATAGGAGAAACCTTTTTGGTGCTATGTAGAACCCTCTATGAAGGGTTCATAGAAACATTGTTGATTTTTTTCTATTTTCCTGTTGTAAAGTGATATACCAAATAAATAGAGTAAAGTACACACACTAAAGGGTAAGAAAATGTGTTTTGAGCAAAGTAGTTCAAACTTTGAGTAGGGCATTCAAGAAGTTGGTTTGATGGGAAGTGGCAATGTCATTGGCCTCCCCCCTGCTTGAGGAAAAATAGAGGAGCAATAGAAAACAAAAGAGGAAAGCCCCCCCACTTGTGCTATGTCATGGCTTACCTGGACCACCTATTGAGATGTGCCTTTTGTTAAGTAAATCAGGTGTTAAATTAGGTGAAAGGGAGACTAAAGTTGCACACCAAATGGTTATACTTAATTAGAACCATCTATGAAAGGTTCTTTCTAGAACCCTCTAGGAACAGTTCCACAAGTCATATTAGCCTTTAAAATTAAACGGTTTATAACATTACATATATCACCAGGCGTTTCTTTGACGGCCTAGTTATGTTGTAAGGGCATTTTCACACAGGTTTGTTTGCTTTAGTTCGAAGCAGAGTTCGGTTATCTGTTACAATGTATTTTTTTCATTTGGTCTGGTTGATTTCACACTGCCACATCGAAAAGCACACAGCAAGCTCACCACAATTTGTTAACACAGCCATGTGTTCGTGCAGGTCGTTCACTTATTGGACAGAAATGTGTCAGGGAGTCCCAAATCACAACAATCATGGATCACCAGATGTGCTGTATTGCAACCCTCTCGCTTTTACTTTTAATTTGGTGCTCATACCAACAAAGAACAGTTAACAAAACAGCTGAGCAATATGAGCGCTTGTCCCGACTGCATGTAGTGTATAATGTGGTGCTTCACTATCACAGCATTAGAGGCGCTGCTTGTACCAGACAGAGAAGGCTAGCACTGATGAGTTCATTCAATTGTATAGCGACCCTGGACATTTTCCATGCAAGATTCATCAGGTAATCACTCATGATCTGATGATACAATCAAACTGCCCCATAGAGAACCCAGGCAAATTGTGTTCTAATAATAGGAATAGGCTAAATTGGTATTGAATATTTATATTATGTTTTGGCCATTCAAAACAATATAAAAGCATAGACTAAAATATATTTAGAATACTGCAATAGTGAATCAAGATTATTAATCAATGAATAATTTATGTGAATCAAAATAATCTGATGTAGCCCAGTCTACTAAATGTATTGTTCCCAATTGATGGAGACACATTCATTAGCCTTGAAAGAATACTTCATTTTTAGAAAAATATGCTTATTTATCTTTCACCTACTGTCACAGGAGATTCTGGGCACATTCCCATTCCTTTGATTAGTGGGAGCACGTGAGTGACAACTTGAATGACAGAGAGAATGGCTCCTCATTTCAGGATGAGAAGGGATACCTTCCTACACCTGTGTGATGTTCTTCAGCCCAATCTGACTCACCAGAATACTAACTGTAGACAGGCAGTCCCTGTAGATATACGAGTCGCGTGGAGTTATTGTGATAAATGGAGGTTTCCAGTGTGCAGGTGCTATAGATGAGACCCATATTGGCATCCTGGCTCCAACTGACAATCTACTATAAGGTGTAGTGGGAAACAACTTGAAATATCAGCTGGCCAGGAAAAGTCCACGATGCCTGGGTTTTTGCCAGTTCATCTCTGTACCAGAAAGGCCAGAGAGGCACACTGTTAGCGGGATGGACTGACATGTGTGATTTATACTTTTTTTTACCCCCCCTTTTCTCCCCAATAGGTAGTTACAGTCTTGTCCCATCACTGCAACTCCCGCTTTGTGCCACAGGATTGGCCCATCTTGGATGGCTCTTGTTCCCCTCACTCTGCTCATCGGTGCTCTAACTACCTCTGCTCTGCTCATCATCCATGTCATTGGGGTCGGTTAGGTTTGCATTCCTACCTTTAGTAGAAAGTGAAATCATGTTAGTGTTCATCTTTGACATTATGTGTTGCACTGTGTTGTTAATAAATTTATTTAACACTAGAACCACTGGGCCTCGTGGTAATGAGCTAATGAGCAGTCATTCTGACTGCAACATTCTAACAATGTAATAACACATTTCATATATGATATCGCAAAAATAAACATTTGGTTGTGTTTATGAAGGTAACAATTGAATAACGGTTTTTAACAATTTAAATAACACAATAGCATTTTCCTTAGTTTGTGTTACTGTTAGCTATCGGTGGCGGTAGGAGGACTATTTTTTGTATTAGCATGGCCTTATTTCTATTACAGCATGTCATTCATATTCCATTCACCCAGCTCAATGTAACATAGATAGGTTTAGGCTACTACATGACACTCAAATTTTCCCTATACCCATCATGAGGTTGTTACAACTTAGCCTATGAATGAAAGTTTACAACATAGATGCACAGGTCAAGATACATTTTAGTAATCAAGGTGACAGACATTGATACATTCAATACCGCCTTGCACAATCTTGCCTGCATCTAGCTGATCTAGGGTGTAATCATTAGTCCAACAGCTGCAAAAAAGACTTCTTTTGGACAAATTGTTGTTGCTCCTAGACGTTTCCACTTCACAATAACAGTACTTACAGTTGATCGGAGCAGCTCTGGCAGGGCAGAAATGTGATGAACTGACTTGTTGGAAAGGTGCTATCCTATGACAGTGCCACGTTGAAAGTCACTTAGCCCCTCAGTAAGGCCATTCTACTGCCAATGTTTGTCAATGGAGATTGCATGGCTGTCTGCTCGATTTTATACACCTGTCAGCAACTGGTGTGGCTGAAATAGCAGAAATCCACTCATTTGAAGGGGTGTCCATCAGTGGAGGCTCCTCAGAAGAAGAAGGGGAGGACCATTCTTCTCATTGAAATTTCATAGAAATAAAAATAGTGAAACATTAAAAAAGTTATCCTTTTCAGATTAAACTATACTAAATATATTCATATGTCACCAAATACTTGAATAACACACACTGTTTTGCAATGAAGGTCTATGGTAATTTCAACAGCACTCTCTGGTGTAACACCATGGTGTAACCGGAGGACAGCTAGCTTCTGTTTTCCTCTGGCTGCATTGACTTCAATACAAAACCTAGGATGCTCGTAGGCCTCACCCCCTTCCATAGACCTACATGGTTATTATGACCACTTCCGGAGGATGACCTCCAACCAATCAGTTTTTGCAGTACGAGAGTAGGACGGGTGTAGTTTTGTGACAATTATCAAGAGCTGCTGCTTACCGATTTGACAGATCCAACGCAGTTACACCTCAGACACCGCCAAAACATCAGCTATGCGGGTGTCGGCTATCGCCGGTTAACACTTGATCTGATTGAATCTAGGCCTTGCAATCATTCAGTCTTATTGATTATTGTCAGTTAAGAAAATTGTGCGTCTCTCTTTTAGATCTGCCACTCCCAGAAGTTCAGCTGCAGTCACAGCAGTCCTCTACTGTGGTATTTAATTTACTGGCTGCACCAGTTCCTACTACCATGAAGGGAGAAACTTTTGAGGATACTCAGATGGATGAAGGTAATTCAGAATTATATTGCATATGCTCACTCACACCAATAGATTTACACACAGACATGTTGTTGAGCTGTTTACTTACTGTCACTTTGTGCATCTCTCTTTCAGATCTGCCAAGCACTCCACCACTGCCTGACAGCCTCACCCAGAAGTGCATACACTGGGCCTAGCAAGACTGACAAAGCAGAGATGGGTGGCTGACAAGGAAAAATAAAACATGCACTTACACACGTTATCCACAATCTAAATAAGTTGTAATTACTTGTTTATTTAATGTTTGCTCCATTTTATTTTAGGATTGGAGATATCTACTCCATAGGCATTCTCAATATCTACTTAATTACTCTAAATAACAAATCAAAGTGTGATTTATAATATTGTAAAAGACTATGGCTTAATGTTTACAGTTTGAGGAAATTCTGTGTCTCCCTCTCATACACACACATTAGACCCAATGTCAATAAATTGTAATAACTTGCTTATTTTATGTATGCTACATTTTATTTGAGGAAAATATCTGCAATAAAGTACATTCACAATTAAAGCAATGTCTTTGGTTTATTGTATATTTCTCTGAATACATTGTGTGACCAGAAGGAAGTTGGCAGACCTGCAACCCTGTGTGTAGGTTTTGTCATCTGGAGCTGAAAAATAGAGAGATAGGGAGGGAGGGGAGTAAGAGTGCTGTTTAAAGGTTTATCATTAACCTCTTAGGGAGCAGCGCATGAGGTGACCATTTTGGAGACCCTGGCGTGCCCAAAGTAAAATGCCTCCCATTCAGGCCCAGAAAATAGGATATGCACATATTTAGTACCATTGGATAGGAAACACTCTAAAAGTGTTAACCATTTGTCTGTGAGTAAAACAGAACGGATATGGCAGGCGAAACCCCGAGGAATTTCTGTCCTGGAAAAAGTGGTTTTGACACATTGCTCATTTGGAACCCCTCCCTTATGAAAATGCCCATATAAGGGCATATGAATGCAGTACCTATCGCTTCCTCTGGATGTCAACAGTCTCGAGAAAGTGTTCTGATTCATTTTAGATGCTATTAGAGCAGAGAAGAAGAGGAATCAGGAAGTGTCCCCAGAGATGTCAATAGAAGAGGACGCGCGCTCTCGCCAGGCGCGCTCTGTGGTTTTTTCCTTTCTTATCGCCCAGTTTATATTCCGGTTGAATTATTATAGTAAATATACATAAAGGTGTTCCTAAGGATACATTAAAAAGGATGTTTGATAGTTCTTGGACAAGTTTATAGGTATAAGTTGAACGAGTTCTCTTCACGTTTCAATGGATGAGTGGAGGCTATAGTTTCTGATTATAACGCGCGAACCAAACGGAGATTTATGGATATAATACATTACTTTTTCTAACAAAAGAACCATGGATTGTCTTCGTTGGACACTTGGGAAGCCATCAGCAGAAGTTCTTCAACAGGTAATTGATTTGTTTTCGCTGTGAAATGTGTTTTGTGTTAACCGTGAAGGCTAATGAATTCATTGTAATGGGAAAAATAGTGAAGGTGCTACCCTCAAACAATCAAATGTGGTGCTTTCGCCGTAAAGCCTTTTTGAAATCTGACAACGCTGTGATATTGCCAAGAAACAGAGCTTTTGATGAGTATGAAACACTTGTATATTGGTGCATGTTTAATAATTCAACTTTTGGATTTTGAATTTGGCACCTTGCATTTCACCTGGTAGTGTCGGGAGTGGGGCACTAGCACACCACCACTACCTAAGAAGTTAAAAGTTGCAGCGTACTGCGGCACAGCGTGCATTGTGCCACAGAATTCTATGGCACGTTATTTACGTGCCAACCACTGGTACCATTAATGCTAGTTAGTGCTAGTTTGACCACCAGAGGGTATCTTTGAGAAGCATTTGATAGCCTTCAATAGTGGCTGTACTACAGAATTTAAAACCTTTTCTTGTATTAATGTAGTATATGGGACTGATTTTAAGAAATGTCACTTAATTCATTTTATTAACATTATTGTGTTTCTATTCCAAGAAAAACAAAAAAAACCTCTGGGTTTTCGTTAGGATGGAACGGAAAATATGGCGCTGTACAACGTGACTGTCGGGAGTAGGCTACAGTACTGGGCCATTTAGCTAAAGAATCCCGTGTCGTGCGCGGGGGCCAGTCGTGTATAGCCGTAATGGACATTTTTCAGAACTTATTTGACCTTTTCTGCTGCTTTTGAGACACGGTTCGATCCCTCCTTGGGGCACTACTTGATTGAGTAAATAAAACACTAAATAATCACAATACAGTAACTATTGGTCACTCTATTATGTATTATTATTCTAATATGTATTCATCATAGAATTGTGTCAGTTATTAAAGGACGAACCACTGTATGGCAACTGCTCGGCCTCCGACCGCAAGGCACTACAGAGGGTAGTGCGTATGGCCTAGTACATCACTGGGGTCAAGCTTCCTGCCATCCAGGACCTCTATACCAGGCGGTGTCAGAGGAAGGCCCTAAAAATTGTCAAAGACACAGGCCACCCTAGTCATAGACTGTTCTCTCTGCTACTGCACGGCATGCGGTACCGGAGCGCCAAGTCTAGGTCCTAGAGGCTTCTAAACAGCTTCTAACCCCAAGCCATAAGACTACTGAACATCTAATCAAATGGCTACCCAGACTATTTGCATTGCCCCCCCCCATGCTGCTGCTTAATTTGCATTTCCCCCCGCACATTGACAGATAGACTCTGTACCGGTACCCCCTGTATATAGCCCCACTATTGTTATTTACTACTGCTCTTTAATTATTTGTTATTTTTATCTCTTACTTTTTGGGGGATTTTCTTAAAACTGCATTGTTGGTTAAGCACCAGCTGTCAGAGCAGCTCACAGATCTCTGCACCTGTACATAGCCCGTCTGTAAACACCCCATCCAACTACCTCATCCCCATACTGTATTTATTTATTTATCTTGCTCCTTTGCACCCCAGTATCTCCACTTGCACATTCATCTTCTGCACATCTACCATTCCAGTGTTTAATTGGTTTATTGTAATTACCTCGCCACCATGGCCTATTTATTGCCCTACCTCCCTTATCTTACCTCATTTGCACATACTGTATAATACTTTATTACTGACTGTATGTTTGTTTATTCCATGTGTAACTCTTTGTTGTTGTATGTGTCGAACTGCTGTGCTTTATCTTGGCCAGGTTGCAGTTGTAAATGAGAACTTTTTCTCAACCAGCCTACCTGGTTAAATAAAGGTGAAATAAAAAAAATAAAACTCTAGCTCCACAATGAGACAAGGTGCAGGTCAGGCAGCAGGCTGTTAGCCAGCCTGCCAGCTTAGTGGAGTCTGCCACTAGCACAGTCAGTGTAGTCAGCTCAGCTATCCCCATTGAGACCATGTCTGTGCCTTGATCTAGGTTGGGCAAAACTAAACATGGCCGTGTTTGCCTTAGCAATCTCACTGGAATAAAGACCTCCTCCATTCCTGTCATTATTGAAAGAGATTGTGATATCTCACATCTCAAAATAGGGCTACTTAATGTTAGATCCCTCACTTCCAAGGCAGTTATAATCAATGAACTAATCACTGATCATAATCTTGATGTGATTGGCCTGACTGAAACATGGCTTAAGCCTGATGAATTTACTGTGTTAAATGAGGCCTTTCCTCCTGGTTACACTAGTGACCATATCCCCCACGCATCCCGCTAAGGCGGGGTTGTTGCTCACATTTACAACAGCAAATTTCAATTTACAAAAAAAAAATGACTGCGTTTTCATCTTTTGAGCTTCTAGTTATGAAATCTATGCAACCTACTCAATCATTTTTTGTAGCTACTGCTTACAGGCCTCCTGGGCCGCATACAGCGTTCCTCACTGAGTTCCCTGTATTCCTATCGGACCTTGTAGTCATTGCAGATAATATTCAAATTTTGGTGACTTTAATATTCACATGGAACAGACCCACTCCAAAAGGATTTTGGAGACATCATCGACTCAGTGGATTTTGTCCAACATGTCTCGGGACGTACTCACTGCCACAGTCATACTCTGGACCTAGTTTTGTCCCGTGGAATAAATATTGTGGATCTTAATGTTTTTTCTCATAATCCTGGATTATCGGACCACCAATTTATTACCTTTGCAATCGCAACAAATAATCTGCTTAGACCCCAACCAAGGATCCTATAAATTCTCTGACAAGCCCAAAGATTCGTTGATGCCCTTCTAGACTCCCTCCACCTACCCAAGGACGTCGGAGTACAAAAATCGGTTCAAAACCTAACTGAGGAACTAAACCTTGCGTAATATCCTAGATGCAGTCGCACCCCTATAAACAAAACACATTTGTCATAAGAAACTAGCTCTCTGGTATACAGAAAACCTTGCGTAATACCCAATGTGAATATTAATGTAAGGCGCCAAATTCAAAATCCAAAAGTTGAATTATTAAACATTCATCAATATACAAGTGTTGCATATTCACCAAAAGCTCTGATTCTTGGCAATATCACAGCGTTGTCAGATTTCAAAAAGGCTTTACGGCGAGAGCACAACATTTGATTGTTTGAGGATAGCACCCCACATATTTTCCACATTAGCATAAATTCATATCCAGCGCGGGTCTCACAAAACCCATATCAGAGCTAAAATAAATCCCTTACCTTTGGAAGAACTTCTGCTGAGGGCTTCCCAAGTGTCCAACGTAGACATCCAATGGTTCTTTTGTTAGAAAAAGTCATTTATTATATCCATAAATCTCAGTTTGGTTGGCGCGTTATGTTCAGAAAATCCAACGCCGAATCGCCCATTGAACTGTGAAGAGAACGCGTTCAAATTATACCTATACACTTTCTACAAACTAATCAAACATCATTTTTAATGTATCCTTACGTATCCTTTTATGTATATTTACTGTAATATTTCAACCGGACGATAACGTAAACGATAGGAAAGGAAAATAAAGTGGGGCGCACTCACAATCTCACGCCCGCGAAACGTTGTTGACAAATGTGGTCCCTTCACTACTTCCTCTTCCTATCTGTTCTGCTTAGAGCTAGAGCCTCCAGACACTGTATAAAGACTGTTGACATCTAGTGGAAGCCATAGGTACTGCAGTCTCAGTCCTACATAACATAGAATTTAATAGGCAGCCTGGAGAAGAAGGTCATGTACAAAACAAACTGCAAATCCGGATGGATTTTCCTCTGGTTTTTGCCTGCTATATCAGTTCTGTTATACTCACACACATTATTTTAACACTTTTAGAAACTTCAGAGTGTTTCCTATCCAATAGTACTAATTATGTGCATATCCTATTGTCTGGGCCTGAGTGGCAGGCATTTTACTTTGGGCACGCAGACTCTCCAAAACCGTCACCTCTGCTGCCGCTCCCTAAGAAGTTAAAGCTAGTAAGGGAGATATGTGTCTCCAGCTTCAGTAATTTTTGCAGTTTGTTCCAATCATTGGCAGCAGAGAACTGGAAGGAAAGGCGGCCAAAATAGGAATTGGCTTTGGGGGTGACCAGTGAGATATACCTGCTGGAGTGTGTGCTACTGGTGGGTGCTGCTATGGTGACCAGGGAGCTGAGATAAGGCGGGACTTTACCTAGCAAAGACTTGAAGATGACCTGGAGCCAGTGGGACTGGCGACGAGTATGAAGCGAGGGCCAGCCAACGAGAGCGTGCAGGTCGCAGTGGTGGGTAGTATATGGGGCTTTGGTGACAAAACGGATGGCACTGTGATAGACTGCATCCAATTTGTTGAGTAGAGTGTTGGAGGCTGTTTTATAAATGACATCGCCGAAGTCGTGGATCGGTAGGATGGTCAGTTTTACGAGGGTATGTTTGGCAGCATGAGTGAAGGATGCTTTGTTGCGAAATACAGTGGGGCAAAAAAGTATTTAGTCAGCCACCAATTGTGCAAGTTCTCCAACTTAAAAAGATGAGAGAGGCCTGTAATTTTCATCATAGCTACACTTCAACTATGACAGACGAAATGAGAAAAAGAAATCCAGAAAATCACATTGTAGGATTTTTAATTTAATTATTTGCAAATTATGGTGGAAAATAAGTATTTGGTCAATAACAAAAGTTGATCTCAATACTTTGTTATATACCCTTTGTTGGCAATGACAGAGGTCAAACGTTTTCTGTAAGTCTTCACAAGGTTTTCACACACTGTTGCTGGTATTTTGGCCCATTCCTCCATGCAGATCTCCTCTAGAGCAGTGATGTTTTGGGGCTGTCGCTGGGCAACACGGACTTTCAACTCCCTCCAAAGATTTTCTATGGGGTGGAGATCTGGAGACTGGCTAGGCCACTCCAGGACCTTNTATTGCAGATTCAGTCTTCCCAACCTGGTGCAGGTCTACAATTTTGTTTCTGGTGTCCTTTGACAGCTCTTTGGTCTTGGCCATAGTGGAGTTTGGAGTGTGACTGTTTGAGGTTGTGGACAGGTGTCTTTTATACTGATAACAAGTTCAAACAGGTGCCATTAATACAGGTAACGAGTGGAGGACAGAGGAGCCTCTTAAAGAAGAAGTTACAGGTCTGTGAGAGCCAGAAATCTTGCTTGTTTGTATGTGACCAAATACTTATTTTCCACCATAATTTGCAAATAAATTCATTAAAAATCCTACAATGTGATTTTCTGGATTTTTTTTCCTCATTTTGTCTGTCATAGTTGAAGTGTACCTATGATGAAAATTACAGGCCTCTCTCATCTTTTTAAGTGAGAGAACTTGCACAATTGGTGGCTGACTAAATACTTTTTTGCCCCACTGTAGGAAGACAATTCTAGATTGAATTTTGGATTGGAGATGCTTAATGTGAGTCTGGAAGGAGAGTTTACAGTCTAACCAGACACCTAGGTATTTGAAGTTGTCCACGTATTCTAAGTCAGAACCGTCCAGAGTAGTCAGGCTGACAGGCGGGCAGGTGCGGGCAGTGATCGGTTGAAGAGCATGCATTTAGTTTTACTTACATTTAAGAGCAGTTGGAGGCCATGGAACAGAAACAAACATCTCTCTCTGGTAAGAAGAAGGGCGGGGGTGTATGCCTTATGATTAACAAGTCGTGGTGTGATCATAACACCATACAAGAACTCAAGTCCTTTTGTTCACCTGACCTAGAATTCCTTACAATCAAATGCCGACCGCATTATCTACCAAGAGAATTCTCTTCGATTATAATCACAGCCGTGTATATCACTCCCAAGCAGCCACCTCGACGGCTCTGAAAGAACAAATTCAATCTTTTGGGAGAGGCAGAAAACAGTTTTCAACCAGCGATTGAGTTGTGAGACTCAATCACTCCCGCTAACTGGGAAGGGGCCAGAGACAAATATTTGATGTCGACACATAGCTGATTTACGTGCAGAAGCTGTGTTGCGCTTGGTGACCTCTGACTGTTTCATCCTAACATCGTTGGTGCCGACGTGGATAACAATATCCCTATACTAACTACACTCGCCAGTTTTAGTCTTAGCCAGCACCATCTTCAGATTAGCCTTGACGTCGGTAGCTCTGCCCCTCTGGTAGACAGTGTATGATCGCTCAATGATAATTTTTAAGTCTAAGACTGCGGGTTATGGAGTCCCCAATTACTAGGGTTTTCAATTTGTCAGAGCTAATATTGAGAAGCTTTGGCGGCTCAGACCCCGTAACGTGTGGAAGACAGACCAGAGAAGGCTTGGTCTCTGATTCCAACTCGTTGCTTAACCGGTTGAAAGTTTCTGTCGGCTGAATGAGCAACCGATAGCATTTCCTTCCAGAAGCCATGAGAAAATTGTCCGGCTGCGGGGACTGTGCGATGAGATTTATATTACTGTCTGTACTTATTGGTGGCACAGACGCTGTTTCATCTTTTCCTACACTTAAACTACCCTTGCACCATGGCTATCCTCACAATATGGCGATAATACTTATCCTGTATATTATGAGTACAGCGACTGCAATTAGATGGTGTAATGTTAATGTTACTACTTAACTTCGGCTGGTGGAAGTCCTGTAGAACCATGCCCAGATAAAGTGTCAGAGGTGAAAAAGTTGAACGAAAAAAGTAAAACGGTTATTAAAAATGAGAACGTAAAAAACGCAAAGTTGGCAGGTAGCCAAGTAGCGTTAGCAACAAACCCCACAGCAGCATGTAAACAATTCCAGAAGTTGTGACTGGAAGTTAAGCCTCTTAACGGGGATACACTTAGAATGCATCTGAGATATCACTGAGGTGTGCCACACTGGTCGTAAAAGAAGTCCACCTCCAAAAACAAATGGTTACAATAATCATTCCTTGCCATGTGTAGTCTCAACTACAATGCAACTAGTAAAACGTTCTAATCATGTGTTCCGGTAGGATAACATTTTGGAATGAATTGATAGGGTATGTCACAGATCATTCTGGAACCTTCATTGCACACACCTGGCCCCTCTTCCCACTGATTGTATTAGTATATACAGTTGAAGTCGGAAGTTTACATACACCTTAGCCAAATACATTTAAACTGAGTTTTTCACAATTCCTGACATTTAATCCTAGTAAAAATTCCCTGTTTTGGGTCAGTTAGGCTCACCACTTTATTTTAAGAATGTGAAATGTCAGAATAATAGTAGAGAGAATGATTTATTTCAGCTTTTATTTCTATCATCACATTCCCAGTGGGTCAGAAGTTTACATACACTCAATTAGTATTTGGTAGCATTGCCTTTAAATGGTTTAACTTGGGTCAAACGTTTCGGGTAGCCTTCCACAAGCTTCCCACAATAAGTTGGGTGAATTTTGGCCCATTCCTCCTAGAGCTGGTGTAACTGAGTCAGGTTTGTAGGCCTCCTTGCTCACACACGCTTTTTCAGTTCTGCCCTCAAAAATCACAAGATGACTGGAAATTCTCTAACACAAGACAGAAATGTCAGTGTTCAGCCATGGCCAGCGAAGAGCCCGGATCTCAATCCCATTGAGCACGTCTGGGACCTGTTGGATCGGAAGGTGAGGGCTAGGGCCATTCCCCCCAGAAATGTCCGGGAACTTGCAGGTGCCTTGGTGGAAGAGTGGGGTAACAGCAATAACTGGCAAATCTGGTGCAGTCCATGAGGAGGAGATGCACTGCAGTACTTAATGCAGCTGGTGGCCACACCAGATACTGACTGTTACTTTTGATTTTGACCCCGCCGATGTTCAGGGACACATTATTCCATTTCTGTTAGTCACATGTCTGTGGAACTTGTTCAGTTTATGTCTCAGTTGTTGAATCTTGTTATGTTCCATACAAATATTTACACATGTTAAGTTTGCTGAAAATAAACACAGTTGACAGTGAGAGGATGTTTCTTTTTTTGCTGAGTTTAAAAGGAAATCAGTCAATTTAAATAAATTCATTAGAGCCTAATCTATGGATTTTACATGACTGGGAATACAGATATGCAAAAAGAAAGGTAGGGGTGTGGATCAGAAAACCTGAGTATCTGGTGTGACCACCATTTGACTCATGGAGCGCGACACATCTCCTTCATATAGAGTTGATCAGGCTTTTGATTGTGGCCTGTAGAATGTTGTCCCACTCTTTTTCAATGACTGTGCGAAGTTGCTGGATATAATGCAATTCTGTTTGTTGTCCGTAGTTTATGCCTGCCCATACCATAATCCCACCACCACCATGTGGCACTCCGTTGACAACGTTGACATCACACGTCTGCCATGTGTCCAGTATAGTTGAAACCGGAATTAATCCTTGAAGAGCACACTTCTCCAACATGAACATTTTCCCACTGAAGTCGGTTACGATGTCGAACTGTAGTCAGGTCAAGACCCTGGTGAGGACGACGAGCATGCAGATGAGCTTCCCTGAGGCGGTTTCTGACAGTTTGTGCAGAAATTATTTGGTTGTGCAAACCCACAGTTTCATCAGCTTTCCGGGTGGCTGGTCTCAGACGATCCAGCAGATGAAGAAGCCGGATGTGGTGGTCCTGGGCTGGCATGGATGGACGTGCTGCCAAATTCTTTAAAACAACGTTAGTGGGGTATTATGGAAGAAAAATGTACTTTAAATTCTCTGGCAGCAGCTCTGCTGGACATTCCTACAGTCAGCATGCCAATTTCACGCTACCTGAAATCTTGAGACATCTGTGGCATTGTGTTATGTGACAAAACTCCACATTTTATTGTCCCCAGCACATCAGCTTCTTGATATGCCACACCTTTCAGGTGGATGGATTATCTTGGCAAAGGAGAAATGCTTACTAACAGGGATGTAACAGGGTAAACACATTTGTGCACAAAATTTGAGAGAAATAAGCTTTTTGTTCGTATTATCTCCACAAATGTATACAGATGAAATCATCTGCACAGACAGTGGTGAGTTTTTGCATGCAATAGTTTCCCGCTGAACTATCATTTTGCATAAAGATATTTTGTTTTGGCATTCTTTGGTTTGGTTGTGAATGTATGGAAAAAAATGAATAGGCTAGTCATGAATTATCATTCATATCTATTCATTGAGTGCCTATAATCTATGGACTTGGCTAGTTGGCTTCAGCAATGCTAAACAGACAATAATATGCATGGTACTGTAATGTAGGCTACAATCTACAGTATAAATCAGGCTGTTAGGGACAGCCATTAAAATAATTTTAATTCAATGACAACAACACAGTATGAACAGTAATGTACACAGTATGAACTAGTCTGCTAGCCCACAGCCATTTAACACAAGAACTGCTCAATCAGTCATTTTGACTGCTCATGAATAAAATAAATATACTTATTTTACAGACACTCTTGCCAGAGAGGGCAGGGCCACTGCTGCCATGGTTCTCTACACCAGCTCCACGTGGTCTTCATCCATGAGGATGGAGGCTGCGTTGCACT
Organism: Hucho hucho; assembly: GCA_003317085.1. Lineage (NCBI taxonomy): Eukaryota > Metazoa > Chordata > Actinopteri > Salmoniformes > Salmonidae > Hucho > Hucho hucho. Next base: position 245,000 of record QNTS01000243.1, read on the forward strand.
GAGCAGCGGCTCCTTCTGGTCCTTCTGGCCAATTTTAAAGTCATGCCCCCCTTCCTTGACATTTCCTAAATTAGTCTATATAACAGACTGCCATTGTTAGAATCTTAATATCATAAACAGAGCTGTAATTATAACCAGTTTTAGAAGGGCATGTCATTTTTTGAATGGTTTTCCCCCGTTGTCCCTCCTCCTGACAGTAGGGTCTGCTCTGCTCTTTCTCCCAACAGTGGAAGGTGCCGTGCCAAGTTGATAAAAAAACAGAACCGAAACCATACCAAAACTGATTTCACACATATAACAGATGAAATACACTATGTATACAAAAGTATGTGGACACCAGTGGAGGCTGGTGACTTGAACAATTGAGGAGGATGGGAGACCCACAGTATAGGCGCTAAACGCAAGTAGATGGCAAAGCGTGTTTAAAAAATCGTCAAAGACTGATTATTTTTACCCAAAGCATTTAATAAAGACGTTTATAGCACAGTATTATGGGGAATGGGAATGAGAAGGCTACTTACAGTGTTGGGAAGGGATTACAGCGGTGATTGAATGAGGGTATGAGGCATGAGTTGAGGTGTTCAGAGGTTCAACTTCAGTAAAGGACGGGGGTTGAGGTGTTCATAGGCTTCAGTGCAGGACAGGCTCATCATGGATGGATGGTGTTTGGAGAGAGCTCAACTCTTTCACTGAGGGAAGGACAGGATTTGACTGGGAGGACAAAAAACAATAACACAACACAGTTAGACAAAAGAGCTAAGAATGAGTTAGTCCAAGCAAGGATTAAAATCATTGAAGTGTAATAATATGATTGTGTTTGTATGTGTGATTGACTCTACAGACAGTAATGAGCGAAAATGTATAAGTGTACTCACAGTGCTTGGAAAGGAAACATTCAACTTGCAAGTGGATGAGCGGGCACATGAGACGTGGCTTCAGTTCATGTCAGGAGAGAGATGACAACGGTAGCTGAGTGGTCATCACCTCTTAATAAGGATCGGACCCTTTTTTTTCAATTTTCGCCTAAAATGACATACCCAAATCTAACTGCCTGTAGCTCAGAACCTGAAGCAAGGATATGCATATTCTTGATACCATTTGAAAGGAAACACTTTGAAGTTTATGGAAGTTTGTGGAAATTAGAAATTATTGTAGGAGAATATAACACATTAGATCTGCTAAAAGATAATACAATCATCTTTGAAATGCAAGAGAAAGGCCATCCATTGAGATAGGATTATGGGTGTGAATTTAGATGTTGTCCACAAGATGGCAGCAGTATGTGTGCAAAGGTTCAGACTGATCCAGTGAAGAATTACATCTGCCAGGAGTTTGCCCAAATGTTCTGAATTGGTCAATTGAAACATTTTCAAGTACATAACTATAGAGAACATACACAAATGATATGGTAATAAAAACATTTATGTTTACACGCTCCCAGGAATGTCATACATGATGGATCATTAGCTTCCCTACAGAAAAGACACCAACCTTGGCCGGGCAAGGTGTGTGTGGAGCCAGAGACAGCAGTAGGGTCAAACTGTAGAACCCAGTTCCTCCATTTGATTATTATTATTTTTTTAAACAAACAACAATACATTTTATCTCTGGGACCCTCAGGATGACAAATCAGAGCAAGTTACTGAATGTAAGTACATTATTTACCTTCAGAGGTGAATGTATCAAACTAGTTGCCGTGATAAAAGTGTTTGCTGTTGTGGACTATCCTCGAACATGGCTTTTTTCTGTAATAGCTACTGTCAACTGGACACTGCAGTTAGATTAACAAGAATTTAAGCTTTCTGCCCAAATAAGACAAGTCAATGTCCCGGAAAGTTGGCTGTTGCTTACAACGTCATTCTAGTCACATTTTTGCATATTGAGCATCAACTGTCCCGGTTTAGGTATACTGATCCCGTAGAGGTTAATCAGGGAACAGGAGGGGACTTAGCTGTAAATACAAATAGCATATACATTCCATTACAGCTCCACCATTGTATGTTTGGGCAAAACGTTTCTCCATGAATATAAACTCAGACATTTCAGAAATCACAAAGTCAAACACAGACTGAGACATCAAAGTATCCCAAGAAATGTTCCTGAATAAAGCCCTGATCATCCTGACGATAACTAACAACTGCAAGCAGACTGGTCACACCATAGGTCCCAAAATGGTGGGGCAATTTTTTCCCCCTGGAGCCCAGAGTTTTTCCTTATTTGTTAGCCTAACCAGGAAAACTCTGGACCCTATAAAGTATGACAGTGATTAATCAGTTGTTAAAAGCTTTTATATGGTCTATGATGGGACCAGTTTTTCCAAATCAGGTCACATGGTTTAAAAAAACTTCCTGGCCCTGGGGGTATGAAAACCTTGTCAAACTGCAGCATACTTATACTTGTTCATGTGAATTATATTTATACTAGAGGGGGATATTAAGAGGGGGATATCCTCTACCCAGACACAGAGACAACAACTGATAGACAATATAACTCACAGGGCTGAGCTTTCTTTATGCACGTTTGCATCGTGCAGGCCTATGCAACTGTAAGCCGAATAAAACATAAACTCAAATCTGTCATCAATATTATGTTGATTAATTTATCAATTTGTAGCTGCTATTATTAGTAGCCTACAGTTGATCAGACTGAAGAATTGTCTCGTTTTCATCCCATACAGCATGCCAGATCTCTGTTTAGGTGTAGCCTAGGCTGCTGCAACATTTCTGTAATTAATTTTTCTTTGTGTCTGTCCAGAGTGATTATGTGTTAACTCCTTTGCTAAATAAATACAGAAGGAAAGTGTGAAGACTGCTGGAACGCGAGCGAAAAAATGTCCTGCGTCAACCACTCTCTTTAATCTCACTTTTAATGGATAATACAATGGAAGCTGTCAAATCATTCTCTTTTGATTTCGGCATCATAGAAAAGACAGTCAAAATTTCCATGTTCAGCAAGTAAAGCTTCGCAATGTGCAATTACCTCCGCAAGCTCCTTGTATTTTCCCTTGTTAGCGGAACTTTCCCTCTCGTCGTGTCCTCTAAAAGCCAATTATTGCATGCCCAAAAATGCAGTGGTGTCGATTAACCGCTTTACAACATCACTGTTTCTTCTTACTTTCTCATGGTGTTGCGTAGTTTGAATACGTAGACCTTCATCCACATTTCGCTACACCCGCAGTAACATCTGCTAAACATGTGTATGTGACAAATAAAATATGATTTGATTTTGATTTGATGATCGATGCGGCTTTTCCCCAGGAGCTTGACTCTAATGTAGGCATGTATATGCTCCCTGCAATTGTTATAGCATTTAACTGAATTATCGATGTTCTTCAGGTCACTGTAGCCCCTTTCAGGGAGTACAGTGTACCCCCTTTCAGGTAGTACAGTGGGGCGGTTAGAGCGTTGGGCCAGTAACCGAAAAGTTTCTGGATCGAATCCCCGAGCTGCCAAGGTAAAAATCTGTCATTTTGCCTCTGAACAAGGCAGTTCATCCACTGTTGTCTGGTAGGGGCACTCGGGAGACCGGGGTTCAATTCCCCGACGGGGATGAAGGAGTAGGCTGTCCTTGTAAATAATAATTTGTTCTTAACTGACTTGCCTAGTTAAATAAAGATTCTACTAAGAGCATAACATTTCTACACCCTAATTGTACAGTGAGGGAAAAAAGTATTTGATCCCCTGCTGATTTTGTACGTTTGCCCACTGACAAAGAAATGATCAGTCTATAATTTTAATGGTAGGTTTATTTGAACAGTGAGAGACAGAATAACAACAAAAAAATCCAGAAAAACGCATGTGAAAAATGTCATAAATTGATTTGCATTTTAATGAGGGAAATAAGTATTTGACCCCCTCTCAATCAGAAAGATTTCTGGCTCCCAGGTGTCTTTTATACAGGTAACGAGCTGAGATTAGGAGCACACTCTTAAAGGGAGTGCTCCTAATCTCAGTTTGTTACCTGTATAAAAGACACCTGTCCACAGAAGCAATCAATCAATCAGATTCCAAACTCTCCACCATGGCCAAGACCAAAGAGCTCTCCAAGGATGTCAGGGACAAGATTGTAGACCTACACAAGGCTGGAATGGGCTACAAGACCATCGCCAAGCAGCTTGGTGAGAAGGTGACAACAGTTGGTGCGATTATTCGCAAATGGAAGAAACACAAAATAACTGTCAATCTCCCTCGGCCTGGGGCTCCATGCAAGATCTCACCTCGTGGAGTTGCAATGATCATGAGAACGGTGAGGAATCAGCCCAGAACTACACGGGANCTCGCCGTGTTTGGAGGAGGAGGAATGCTGCCTATGACCCCAAGAACACCATCCCCACCGTCAAACATGGAGGTGGAAACATTATGCTTTGGGGGTGTTTTTCTGCTAAGGGGACAGGACAATTTCACCGCATCAAAGGGACGATGGACGGGGCCATGTACCGTCAAATCTTGGGTGAGAACCTCCTTCCCTCAGCCAGGGCATTGAAAATGGGTCGTGGATGGGTATTCCAGCATGACAATGACCCAAAACACACGGCCAAGGCAACAAAGGAGTGGCTCAAGAAGAAGCACATTAAGGTCCTGGAGTGGCCTAGCCAGTCTCCAGACCTTAATCCCATAGAAAATCTGTGGAGGGAGCTGAAGGTTCGAGTTGCCAAACGTCAGCCTCGAAACCTTAATGACTTGGAGAAGATCTGCAAAGAGGAGTGGGACAAAATTCCTCCTGAGATGTGTGCAAACCTGGTGGCCAACTACAAGAAACGTCTGACCTCTGTGATTGCCAACAAGGGTTTTGCCACCAAGTACTAAGTCATGTTTTGCAGAGGGGTCAAATACTTATTTCCCTCATTAAAATGCAAATCAATTTATAACTTTTTCACATGCGTTTTTCTGGATTTCTTTGTTGTTATTCTGTCTCTCCCTGTTCAAATAAACCTACCATTAAAATTATAGACTGATCATTTCTTTGTCAGTGGGCAAATGTACAAAATCAGCAGGGGATCAAATACTTTTTTCCCTCACTGTATAATTGTAGTCTAGCCAATACACAAATGGAGATTCAGTGACAATAAAAATCTCATTGATTTATTAAGACCAGTCCCCATGCTTGTCTCAGAGCAGTGTGAATGGTGCTAAAGGAGTTGTAAGCTATTGCTTCAAATCCTATTGCTTCTAACTTCAATATGCTCTTCAAAGAAATAAGACCTACACCACTTTTAACAGCACATTACTCAACACTAGTGAGACTCATGTCGCCTACGGTAGGCCTACAGTATATCTAAAAATATGACGTGACTCTCCGCCAATAATTACATATTCAGGATTTGAGGATTCTAAATTAAAACCAAAAGCCGCCTCATGTGTCTCCCGGCACGGGTATCGAACCTGGATCTGTAGCAACGCATTTTGCACTGCGGGAGCACCTATCCTCTCGGGAGCCCCCATCCACAAAGTATCAAAATACAGAGAGGTGTTGGTAAAGGATATTGTCCTGCTAATATCCCATAATGGGCTATTATAATAATGTACATGGTGTCCAGGTCAGGATAACCAAAACATTTCTTTATTTAAGACTATCAGAAAGAATGTTGGTACTTATTTATTTTGATCCAAAGCCATGAATGAGTGAGTCACTCAGCTTAATGTAGGTGCCGGCTATATGACTGTCATCAACCTATATAACTTATATATATAACGATATTTTGGAGGTTATTTCGTTTTCAAAAAAACTAAAGTGAGAGATTGTAATCTGAATAAAGGCCAAAATAATATTTGTAAAGGCCAAAACATTTATTTCTGTTTTTAGAGGGAGAGAAAAGCTGGGCCAATTGTGCACCGCTCATGAAGGCCAAAATATAGCCCTGCTAATAACCATAATGGCACTGTACAATGTGACCTGATGAAGAAGGAACAGTACTGATGAAGAATGAAGAAAAAGTACAGTATATGCTTTTACATTAGGATAATAAAGCATTTAAAGAATTTTGAAGATATAAGCCACCTGCATTTGTATATTAGGCTAAAGCAGAACAGCATAAAGGTCCGGGCGGCCCTTGCTGTGCCTGGTGAGCAGTTAGTCAAGTTCTGTTGTCAGAAGAGGAATGGAAATGTCAGGGCGAACCGACGACCTGATGAACCCGCCAGGTATGTTGACTCTGCCTGTCAGAGGTGGAGTTCCAGAGCTCACAGGTGTGCCTGGCATGAATTGTGACTCCATCTTGTTCCTCTCCCTCTTCAACGCGTCATTCTCCGCCTGTCTCTCCGCCAATGCCGCATGGCTCTGGACCGATGCATCAGCTGTCGCCCGTATCTCTGCCCTCCGATAATGTTTCTCTTTCTGCTGGTCTGCCTTCAATGACTCGATCTCGGTCTTCAAAGTTTGAATCTGATCCATGTGCACCTTCATCAGATGAGCAGAATGGTGCCGCCCTAAGCCCCCATCGATTACAGTGGCCTATGATAGAAACGGTAGATCAATTAATAATTAAAAGTGACTCCAACACACAAATACTGCATACACATTTTAAGAATCTAACCGCTTTCTTGGCAACCATGCGTTTTTTCGGTGCGGCCCGTTGTTCAGCCCTTTGTCCACTGATCTCCACGGATGGTTGTCGGCATGTTTGTATGCTCTGCAAAACCGCATTAATGTTTTTCTTTTTCTTTTATTTATTTAATATTTATTTAATTATTGATTTTATTACACAGTATGCCTACACATTGATAGGCTATATGCATTTGTTTTATAAAATGCACAGAAACCAAAATACCTTTAGTGTTAGTGATCCTCTCAGCTCCGGCTCATTTTCAAGTCCTCTCAAGGTGGTCCTAACCCTGGAACAGGTAGAACCATAGAAAGAAGCTGGCCTGATGCAAACAAAGTCAATTTCGTCTGTTCTCTTTGGTCACAATGTCATTTTTTTAGATAAACAGCTTGTTTTTGAATGGTAACTGTTTCTAGATATTTTATTAATGAAAGCATACAGATGATGATGAAGAAATACTGTACTGCTGTTTGGAGTTAGAAGTGTAACACTTCAGAGTCCTCAAGCATTGAATACATTGCAGGTAGGGGGATGTTCACACCTACAGTAGCCGGGCTATAAAGAGTCTTTTGTTCTGCTAATCGGGCTACAAGTGTTTGAAAACCAAAATCTACTTTGGAGTTGCTTACCAAGAATACAGTGAATGTTCCTGAGTGGCCGAGTTACAGTTTTACTTAAATCTGCTTGAAAATATATGACAAGACCTGAAAATGGTTGTCTAGCAATGATCAACAACCAATTTGACAGAGCTTGAATAATTTTGAAAAGAATGATGGGAAAATGTTTCACAGTCCAGATGTGGAAAGCTATGAGACTTACCCAGAAAGACTCACAGCTGTAATCACTGCCAAAGGTGATTTTCTAACATGTATTGACTCAGGTGGTTGAATACTTATCTAATCAAGAGATATTAGTGTTTTATTTTAGTTTTACTAAGGTAACATGCATCATTGTTTAAGATGGTAATACCATGTACCATTTATCCATTTCATTTTGAGTTTTAGGATCCCTTTAGGTATAAAACAAATATACATTTATAAAGTATTGAATTTGGCCTATACTACTATAGCCCATAGAAAAGCATTGAATAACACATTTGTAAATGGCAAAAAGACCTACAAAAAATTAATCATAACGAATAAGGGTTTGAAGTTTATGTGCTATATATAGGAGATATAAGAAAGCTCAGGAAATATTATAGTTTTTTTTTTTTACATATTTAAGCCTTCATTTTTGTTGCCGCAAAACTACCTTCATACTTCCAATAATTTGTATGGGTTACCTTTAGACGAGTCCCGTGACAGGGGTCTCCCCTTTCTACAGTAGGGTCATATTTGTTTGTAGGCCAAATTGTTCGGACACTGCAGACGTTTTCGTGAGAAGACTTTTGGGGTGTCTCATGGTGCGACAAACACTGCTGTAGCTTGGCCACCTTCCACCGCAGATGCAGAAGGCTGACGAGGCGAATTTATATCTCTAGCTTAAACTGGCAGGTTTTGATGGGGATTATTTCAATTGTTACTTAGATTAAAGCATGGGTCAATAGACTCTTAAGGATTTTACCAATGTATTCACATATTGAAGCAGTGCAAATAGAACAATGTGGACTGCAAACATGTTCAACATGGGGCAGGCTATTTAACAAACTAGGGTATAAGGGACTAACATTTTAATTGGAGTTGATGACAAAGTAATCCATAAAAGACCGTAAATACACAACTTAAAGCAACCAAATATTTAGCCATGGAGCACATTCTGATTGGCCAATGAGGGACCATGCCTCGACACAACTTGTTTATTAATCAAAACCCAGCTCTTTCTCACCACTGCCAGCTACTGCGCCCATAATTCTGGTTGTGAAAATAGCTAAAATATTTGACACACTCCTATAACCTATAATGCTACTGCCAGCACTAAGATTGACCATTGCATTAGGTTTGTAATTTATTTTTTTCGATATTTCATTCTTCAAAGTAGCCACCCTTGATGACAGCTTTGCACACTCTGGAATGAGTAGGTGTGTCCAAACTTTTGATTGGTACCGTATATGGGAATATTTGTGCATGTACCTGGTATTTTCTTAATCATTTTACATATACAGTAAAAGACTAGGAGAATAGAAGGAGGTATGAGTAAACCAGCAGTGTATTGTATGCAGTGGTAACTGTTGGGGTCAACTTGGGGTCATGATAGGGGCTGCACCAAAAGTTTGATGTATAATAATAACTGATTATGAGTATGTTGTATTAATAGAAGGGGAAGGGTTATAAGACCCCTCCCCCACTACATTTATAGGGTCCTAGACTACAGATTAACAATATATATATACATTATAAGGTTTAATATTGTTCCACAGTTCTTTTCTAGTCTCTGCCTCATATAACGAAATGGTCTGAGAGATGAGTGAGTTATTGCAGTCAAAACAGGGTGTCTGTGAGAAAGCGCCTCAAGGATAAAAGAGATTCTTAGACACAGAACCCTGCAGGGGACTGAAAGAGATAAGAGACTAGTCAGACATACCACTATAAATCAACTTGGGGAGTGGACATTTACTGCGGAGCCTTTAGATAACACTGGAACTATTGTTTTTATAGCTGGGTATGCATGGGCTTGGTCTCATGAGTAGAAGGTAATGACGTAGGCAGTTACATCACTAGGGGTTGACTGCAAGCATAAAAAAAGCAACTTGGACTTTTCCTATTTTGCAGAACTCAGGAGAGACATCAGTTGTATGTGTGATGTTTGATCTTTGACTTCTGTCTACAGCTGTATTTCGATTAAAATTGTTAAGATTTATAAGTGCACATTTTGAGTGTTCCTTATTTGTTAAGTAAATAACGGAGCCCAGAAAAGTGGAACCAACATTTGGCAAGCTAGCCAGGAGGGAGTGAGCGCAACGCTACTGGACGGAATATGAACCCCCTTCTCTGATCACCAAATTATAAGGTAAGCAGACACCTGTTAACTTCTTAGGGAGCGGCAGCATAGGTGACGGTTTTGGAGAGTCTGGCGTACCCAAAGTAAAATGCCTGCCACTCAGGCCCAGAAAATAGGATATGCACATAATTAGTACTATTGGATAGGAAACTCTCTGAAGTTTCTAAAACCGTTAAGTATAACAGAACTGATATAGCAGGCGAAAACCAGAGGAAAATCCATCTTTTTGTAGATGACCTTTTTCTCCAAGCTGCCTATTGCATACAATGTTATGTAGGACTGAGACTGCAGTACCTATGGCTTCCACTAGATGTCAACAGTCTTTATACAGAGTCTGGTAGGTCTAGCAGTAAGCAGAACTGATAGGAAGAGGAAGTAGTCAGGGGACCACTTTTGACGGGCGCGAGATTGTGAACGCGCACCACTTTATTTTCCTTTCCTATTGTTCACGTTATCGTCCGGTTGAAACATTACAGTAAATATACATAAAAGGATACCTAAGGATACATTAAAAATGATGTTTGATTTGTTTGTAGAAAGTTTATAGGTAAAATTTGAACGTGTTCTCTTCACGGTTCAACGGGCGACTCAACGGTGGATTTTCTGATCATAACGCGCCAACCAAACAGAGATTTATGGATATAATAAATGACTTTTTCTAACAAAAGAACCATTGGATGTCTTCGTTGGACACTTGGGAAGCCCTCAGCAGAAGTTCTTCGAAAGGTAAGTGATATTTCTGAGGAGGAGGCAGGACTTAGAAAACCGTTCCACAACGACCAGGACCGTGGTGTTTCCCTGTGACGTGGAAGATCCGTCAGGAAATCCACAGACAGGTGTGACCATGGCCATTGTGGAACGGGTAGGGGTTGTAATTTCCCTGTGGGCAGGTGCCTAGGCGCCTTGCACTGGGCGCACACCGAGCAGGAGGAAACATAAACCCTCACGTCCTTAGCTAAGGTGGGCCACCAGTACTTCCCACTAAGGCAGCGCACTGTCCGACCGATGCCAGGATGACCAGAGGAGGGTGACGTGTGGGCCCAATAGATCAGACGGTCGCGGACAGCAGACGGAACGTACAGACGTCCAGCTGGACACTGAATGGGAGTGGGCTCTGTACGTAACGCCTGCTCTATGTCCGCGTCCAGCTCCCACACCACTGGGGCCACCAGGCAAGAGGCCGGAAGTATGGGACTGGGATCTATGGCCAGCTCCTCTGTCTCATACATCCGGGACAGTGCGTCTGCCTTAGCGTTCTGGGAACCTGGTCTGTAGGAAAGGGTGAAAGCAAAACAGGTGAAAAACATGGCCCACCTTGCCTGGCGAGGGTTCAGTCTCCTCGCCGCCCGGATGTACTCCAGATTACGGTGGTCAGTCCAGATGATAAAAGGGTGTATAGCCCCCTCAAGACAGTGTCTCCACGCCTTCAGAGCCTTTACGACAGCCAACAACTCCCGGTCCGCCACATCATAGTTTCGCTCCGCCAAGCTGAGCTTCTTCGAAAAGAAGGCACAAGGTTGGAGTTTTGGTGGTGTACCCGAGCGCTGAGACAGCACAGCTCCTATCCCAGCCTCGGACGCGTCCACCTCAACTATGAATGCCAAAGAGGGATCCGGATGAGCCAGCACGGGAGCCAAGGTAAACAGAGCCTTCAGATGACTAAAGACCTGTCCGCCTCAGCTGACCACTGCAGTCGCACCGGCCCCCCCTTCAGCAGTGAAGTAATAGGAGCCGCTGCCTGACCAAAGCCCCGGATAAACCTCCGGTAGTAGTTGGCAAACCCTAAGATCCGCTGCACTTCCTTTACCGTGGTTGGAGTCGGCCAATTACGCATGGCTGAAATGCGGTCATTCTCCATCTCCACCCGACGTGGAAATGCGGTACCCTAGGAAAGAGACGGACTGCTGGAAGAACAGATATTTCTCAGCCTTGACGTACAGGTCATGCTCCAACAGTCTACCCAGCACCTTGCGCACCAGGGACACATGCTCGGCACGTGTAGTGGAGTATATCAGAATGTCGTCAATATACACCACTACACCGTGCCCGTGCAGGTCCCGGAAAATCTCGTCTACAAATGCCTGGAAGATTGATGGAGCATTCATCAACCTGTACGGCATGACGAGATACTCGTAGTGCCCTGAGGTGGTACTAAATGCTGTCTTCCACTCGTCCCCCTCCCGGATACACACCAGATTGTACACACTCCTGAGATCCAATTTGGTGAAGAAGCGCGCCCCGTGCATTGATTCGATCGCACTGGCTATGAGAGGCAGCGGGTAGCTGTACCTCACAGTGATCTGATTGATACCTCGATAGTCAATACACGGGCGCAGACCTCCATCATTCTTCTTCACAAAAAAGAAACTTGAGGAGGCAGGTGAAGTGGAGGGCCGTATGTATCCCTGTCCCAGAGATTCGGAAACATATGTCTCCATAGCTGCCGTCTCCTCCTGTGACAGAGCATACACGTGACTCCTGGGAAGTGCAAATTCTGAGGGGATGTGCACGGTGTAGACCTGGTCTGGACTCTCCACCGTAGTTGCACCGATGGAAACACCTACACACCTCCCCGAGCACTTTCGTGACCATCCCTTTAGAGCCCTCTGTTGCCACAAAATAATGGGGTCATGATAGGCCAACCAGGGTAGACCCAGCACCACGGGAAACGCAGGAGAATCAATGAGGTAGAGACTAATCTTCTCCTCATGACCCCCCTGCGTCACCATACTTAGGGGAGCGGTAACCTCCCTAATCAGCCCTGACCCTAATGGTCGAGTATCTAAGGCGTGCACAGGGAAGGGCATATCAACAGACACAATGGGGATCCCTAAACTACGGGCAAATGAACGGTCAATAAAGTTCCCAGCTGCACCTGAATCGACAAGCGCCTTATGCTGGGAACGCGGGGAAAACTCAGGAAAATCTATAAACACAAACATGTGAGCAACAGGGGGCTCTGGGCGAGTCTGGTGCCTACTCACCTGGGATGACACGATAGTGCCCTGCCTGCTGCCTCGACTCCCTGAGGTACCCCCCCAGCACCGACCAGCAGTGTGCCCTCTGGAACTAACAGGCCCTGATCCGGACGTCCACGGGTGGCCAGCAGGGTATCCAGACTGATGGACATATCCACCAGCTGGTCGAAGAATAGGGTGGTGTCCCTGCAGGCCAGCTCCCGTCAGACGTCCTCGCGCAGACTGCATCTGTAATGGTCGATCAGGGCTCTGTCATTCCATCCCGCTCCGGCGGCCAGGGTGCGGAACTCCAGAGAAAAGTCCTGTGCGCTCCTGGTCCCCTGCCTAAGGTGGAACAGGCGTTCACCAGCCACTCTACCCTCAGGTGGATGGTCGGACACTGTCCTGAAGCGGCAGGTGAACTCCTCTTAATGGTCCAATGCCGTTCCGTCCTCCCCCCATACGGCATTGGCCCACTCCAGGGCTTTCCCGGATAAGCAGGAGACGAGGGCGGACACGCTCTCGCGTCCCGAGGGAGCCGGGTGAACGGTCGCCAGGTAGAGCTCTAGTTGGAGTAGGAACCCCTGGCACCCGTTCCATCATATGCCCTCGGGAACGCGATCCGAATCCCACTGGGTCCAGGTGAAGGAGGTGTGGACAGCTGTGTGGGTTGTGGAGTGGGAGGCTTAGATGCTTGTGGAAGCGCTGGAAAACCTCTCTCCCATCGCTCCAGATTATGCAGCACGCGAACAATGGATGTGTCGAGATGTTGCAACATGGTCGCGTGCTGCTGGATGCGCTCCTCAATAGGCAGAAGAAGGCTGTGTTCTCCTGCTGACTCCATATTTGAGGGTGCGTGTTTCTGTCAGAAGTCTCTGTGTAGCAGGTAGGCAGAGTCAGGCGCAGGACAACGGAGATGAGTAAATCACATATCTTTACTCAAATAACAAACTACCAAAATAGGTAGTAAAAACCAAGCTCACAATAAAAAGAACATCTAACATATAACAAACACGCACAAAACCATGAGGGAAACAGAGGGTTTAAATAAGGAACAAATAATTAAGTGATAGGAAACCAGGTGTGTATAATGAAGACAAAAACATAGAAAAGTAGATCGGCGGAAGCTAGGAAACCGGTGACGTCGACGCCCAAACAAGGAGAGGGACCAACTTCGGCTGAAGTCGTGACAGCTGGTATATAAAAGCACCGCCTCCCTCTTGTAATTGTAAAAACAAAGGAACCTAAAATGTGCATGTATTAGTCAATGAATGTGTGGTAATTGTTGTATGTCAATGTGTGTTATTTGTTATATTTATTAACCTCTTAAGGAGCAGCAAGGTGCGCTGGGGCGCTAGCGCCCCACTCCCGACACTACCAGGTGAAATGCAAGGCGCCAAATTCAAAATCCAAAAGTTGAATTATTAAACATGCATCAATATACAAGTGTTTCATAGTCATCAAAAGCTCTGCTTATTGGCAATATCACAGCGTTGTCAGATTTCAAAAAGGCTTTATGGCGAAAGCACCACATTTGATTGTTTGAGGGTAGCACCTAACATATTTTTGCCATTACCATGAATTAATTAGCCTTCACGGTTCACACAAAACACATTTCACAGCGAAAAACAAATCAATTACCTGTTGAAGAACTTCTGCTGATGGCTTCCCAAGTGTCCAACGAAGACAATCCATGGTTCTTTTGTTAGAAAAAGTAATGTATTATATCCATAAATCTCTGTTTGGTTCGCGCGTTATAATCAGAAACTACAGCCTCCACTCGTCCATTGAAACGTGAAGAGAACTCGTTCAACTTATACCTATAAACTTGTCCAAGAACAATCAAACATAATTTTAAATGTATCCTTAGGAACACTTTTATGTAGAAATAGCATAATATTTCAACCGAAAAATATAAACTGGGCTATAAGAAAGGAAAAAACCACAGAGCGCGCCTGGCAAGAGCGCGCGTCCTCTTCTATTGACATCTCTGGGGGCACTTCCTGATTCTTCTTCTTCTCTGCTCTAAAAGCATCTAAAGTAAATCTGAACAGTGTCTCGAGACTGTTGACATCCAGAGGAAGCGATAGGTACTGCATTCATATGCCCTTATATGGGCATTTTCATAAGGGAGGGGTTCCAAATGAGCAATGTGTCAAAACCACTTTTTCCAGGACAGAAATTCCTCGGGGTTTCACCTGCCATATCCGTTCTGTTTTACTCACAGACAAATGGTTAACACTTTTTGAAAATTCAGAGTGTTTCCTATCCAATGGTACTAAATATGTGCATATCCTATTTTCTGGGCCTGAATGGGAGGCATTTTACTTTGGGCACGCCAGGGTCTCCAAAACGGTCACCTCATGCGCTACTCCCTAAGAAGTTAAGAACAGTAGCTCGCCTTCTGAGTGCTGGGGGTGCTGGGGTAACTTCCGGAAGGGTACTCAAGAGTAGTGAGACGATAACCTATGGGACACCTGAGATAAGTTGTTTAGTTAGTGACAGAAGCTGTATCTGAGAGAACAGTTCTGACACAGGCGATAAACTATGGGGCACCTGGAAATAATCTGTTGTCTGTCCTTATATGTTTGGAGTGAGTGAAATGCGCAGTGGGTGGGGAGATAAACGAATCGAGAATAGTTTTTTTGGTCTGAGGACTGAGAGCCATTATAAGGGGATTTTGGAAGTGGAGGACGAGGAACAGTATATAGATAAATGCATTCAATGAGAACAATGGAATTGGATGGAAAAAAAGAGGCACAGTTCTTGGAGGAAGTTTCCCTTGCCACCCCAACTCACTCCACAAAAAGGAACAGACTGAAAGACCCTAGACATATGGCCGCCTGTAGAAAATAAAATAACTACTAAAGAAGTAAAAGAAAAGTACAAAGTGTTACCATCCATGGGTGACCTATGCAGAGACCAGAGAGAAAGGGACAAAAGAAAGAGAGAAGAAAAAAGACTGGAAAGTTGTTTACATTATGAAAAGAGAAGAGAAGGTTGATAGAAGATCTGCAGGTGCTAATTGCTGATAATGGACACAGATGATGTGGACGAAAGTAAAAAGCTAAAAGAGGAGGTCAGACAAGCCACGGATATGGTAAAGACAATACCAGAGACAGATAGAAGAGTGTGAAAGGAGGACTAGACACTGCACTGAAGAAGACCCCACTTGCACAGATCGAGAAAGGAAGTGGTGATTTTACTCACAATATGATGGCTGCTTAAGTTGTTTCTACAGGCTCCCCCACAGTCACATCAGTCACACCTGTGAACCTGGTGCCTGCAGGGTATGGGCTTTTCACCACTCAGCATTATGGTGACCCACAAACATGAACTGGAAGAGGAGGTGGGCCCGCCAGAGGCCTTCGTGACTGGAGCAAAACTCAATGCTGGACCTGTGGGCAGTTGGGGCATGTGAGTTTGCAGTGTTGGGGAAATGGAAGAGGAAGAGGTTACAACAGGAGCAGAGGAAACTTTGGGTCTGTCAGAGGAAGAGGAAACTCAGCCACAGTACCACTCGCCCGGAGCTGGAATTGCACCTATGCCCTATGGACAGGGAGGACAAGTTAATGATAGAGGACAGCCATGGCCAATGGGAAATCAGAACACCAACAGTTCTTATATCCCTCAGAATCAACAATGAAGGTGCCCGACTCCCCTGCTCCAGTATGAATTCAATGATTAAAGAGAAGAGCCAATGGTTACTCTCAATGTTAATGGACATGAGCTACCATTTCTAATAGACACTGGAGCTCACTGTTCCTGTTTAGGCAAACCAGGACAAGTTGTTTTGGGCTTCCCTAAGCAAATCATCAGTAACAATAACAGGGACATCGGGACAGCCCAGGAATGTGTACTAGACAAAGACTTGTTTGATGAACCTCAGCTTGACTCTGACATGGTGCTGTTCGTTGATGGTTCTGCTTATATAGATCAGAGCACATGGAAGAAACATGTAGGATTTGCTGTAGTAGATGTGGAAGGTGATATTGAGGTTATACAGCCCCTACCAGAACATTTATCAGCGCAACATGCATATTTATTAGCTCTGATCACAGCTTGTGAATTGGGGGAAGGGAAGGCCCTTACTGTCTGCTCAGACTCAGCATATGCTAGTGGGGTTTAGAGAGCAAGAGGGTTACTAATACCACAGGCACACCTATTAAAAACAGACATTATGTTGAGCAGTTGATTGAAGCTATGTGAAAACCTAACACATTGGCTATTGTTAAGGTTGAGGCACACACGGGTTGGTGTGAGTATGCTAGAATTGGTAACAGCATAGCTGATGAGGCGGCCAAATTGGCTGCTTCCCGTTGTCACACACATGCATTCTATTTTTAGTTGTTTGTGTCATCTTAAACTACTAATCTTGAGAAACAGCAGCAGGCTGATATTCTCAATCACCAAGTGTGGAGGGAGAGAGGGTGTGCTCTCTGTCCTAGGTCTGGCTTATGGCTACATCTTTTGTCTGGCATGCCCTGTTTACCATCAACCATGATCTCTACTATTTGCCGATTGGCTCATGGAGTGAGCCATTTGTCAAGGGGGGATATGGAGGAGGAGAATGGAGGAGGAGAGGATTTCGGCCCAATGGTTTTGACCAAATTTGAATCAACATGTAAAACAGTTAATTGATCGTTGCGCGACATGTTTGTTTTATAACATAGACAAGGGAACTCCACTGCAACCAGGGAAGTTCCCCACTCCAAAAGGACCTTTTGTCCACCTTGCTATGGATTTCATAGACATGGTAGAGCGAAAAGAAAGAAAGAGATACTGCCTGGTGATAACTGACAGGTTCACCAGGTGGGTGGAAACATTTCCCACTACCAACTGTGATGCGCAAACAGTTGCAAAATTACTAGTCAGGGAAATCATACCCAGGTTCGGAGTGCCTGAGGATTTGTCTGCAGACAATTGGGACCCATCTCATAGGAAATGTGGTTGCCCAAGTGGCCAAAATGATGGGTGTTGACCAGACGTTTGTGTCCATCTATCACCCGTGGAGTAACGGGATAACAGAGAGGGTTAATTAAATGATCAAAGGGGGGCTTGCAAAAGCCTGCCATTCCACAAAAATGAGCTGGATGGAATGCTTGCCCTTGTCCTCGTGAAAATGCGCAGCAGCCTTAACAAAGGTATTGGGTGTACACCTTATGATATGTCAACAAGACGACCAATGAACACCCCAGGGGTGAGACCTATGACTGACCGACAGATAGACATAACTGAGACACAGTGTGACTCAAGGCAGTTAACCCACTGTTCCCCGGGCGCCGAAGACGTGGATGTCGATTTAAGGCAGCCCCCCGCACCTCTCTGATTCAGAGGGGTTGGGTTAAATGCGGAAGACACATTTCGGTTGAAGGCATTCGGTTGTACAACTGACTAATAATGGTGACTTTGACTTTGACTTTGACTTTGACTTTGACCATATTGAGTACTTGAAGGAACTAACTTCTGTTGTAATTTTTCTCCACTCTCACACTAGGAAAGCAGAAGAACCAATCCCAGGTGAGGATCCAGATGCTCTGACCATCTGCATAGGAGACTGGATGAAAGTCCATAAAAGAAAATAGAACCAGCCAAGATGGATGGGACCCTTCCAGGTGACCATTGCAACACCGACTGCAATCCGGGTAGCGGAAAGGTCCAGATGGCACAATCTCTCCCATTGCAGGCTTCTCCCAGGTTGGCAACCGTCCTGCTTCGAGGACCCAGAGGAGGAAAGAGGCTGTGATCCACCAATGAGGAGGGGCCAGAGGAGAAACGGGGAAGACCACAGCCAGAGGGCCGAGTCCAAAGGCCAGAAGAACCAACAGAGGGTTCAGCCACAGAACCTGAAGAGTCATCAGATGCCACCATCATACACACATTCTATGGTTGTGAAACAAGAAAATCGCAACCATGAAAACAACCATGCAGGGTATTTATTGCTCTCCAAATCCTACTCGTTCCCTTTGTGGACGGGGATGTGGAGAATAATAAATGGGTGAAAGCAGTGACATACATATGATTACAGGGGAAGGGGAACACATCTGGCACACGGGTAATGATTTTCCAGAAACGCAGCTCCACAGCCTCTCTGTGGGGAACCCAGGCAGTACCAATTGGAAAGAATGATTTTGGATGTGGATTAATCCATTTTATGCAAAGGAACAATACAAGGGTTCGACATATAAACAGCAATTATACTATTCTGATGTTGGTCACTAGGGGGAAGGAAGCAGCATGGGAAGGTGGATTATCCAATAGGACAACAGGTAAGAGGGTGGGTCCATTGAGACTAAATGGCCAAGGTGGACGAAGGTTCTTAGCGTACAACCAGGTAACATTTCCCAAATCAGGGAATATGGATGTAAGAAACGCCAATAATTGCCTGTCTTACACAGGCCTAAAAACGGATACTGTAGTTGTTTTGTACTGGATGGGCAACAATTGATAACTAGGGTAAATATGTCAAACATAGGCAAAGGCATGGAGACACCTCCGGATAATCTCTGGATCTGTGGGGGTAGCGGCTACATTTCCTTCCCCATGGGATGGAAAGGGTGTTGTTATCTGGGGAAAACTGAACTGACAGCAGCAACGTTACCTGCCTCTGAGCTGCTGAACAGTTCTTTGCAAATTAGTTTCAGATCGTAAGGCAGAGCTAAAAGAGCAGTGGCTCAAAATAATGAGGATTATGGACATGTATTGTCTCAGGTAGAGATGGCAGTCCTAGTAATCTTTCCAGGTGCAGGAGTTGTAGTAAAGGGTAAGTGGACATACTCCATGCAGGCCCTTACTAATTTGACCGTACAGGGTTTTACTCAGTTGTCACTAGATATGCAGAGCTTCAAGTTCCTTGGTGTCCACATCAACAACAAGCTAGAATGGTCCAAACACACCAAGACAGTCGTGAAGAGGGCACAATAAAGCCTATTCCCCCTCAAGAAACTAAAAAGATTTGGCATGGGTCCTCAGATCCTCAAAAGGTTCTACAGCTGCAACATCGAGAGCATCCTGACTGGTTGCATCACTGCCTGGTACGGCAATTGCTCGGCCTCTGACCGCAAGGCACTACAGAGGGTAGTGCGTACGGCCCAGTACATCACTGGGGCTAAGCTGCCTGCCATCCAGGACCTCTACACCAGGCGGTGTCAGAGGAAGGCCCTAATAATTGTCAAAGACCCCAGCCACCCCAGTCATAGACTGTTCTCTCTACTACCGCATGGCAAGCGGTACCGGAGTGCCAAGTCTAGGACAAAAAGGCTTCTCAACAGTTTTTACCCCCAAGCCATAAGACTCCTGAACAAGTAATCAAATGGCTACCCGGACTATTTGCATTGTGTGCCCCCCCCAACCCCTTTACGCTGCTGCTACTCTCTGTTTATCATATATGCATAGTCACTTTAACTTCTTTGGGAGCGGCTGCATAGGTGACGGTTTTGGAGAGTCTGGCGTGCCCAAAGTAAAATGCCTGCCACTCAGGCCCAGAAAATAGAATATGCACATAATTAGTACTATTGGATAGTTTCTAAGAGTGTTAAAATAATGTATGAGAGTATAACAGAACTGATATAGCAGACGAAAACCAGAGGAAAATCCATCCGGATTTGCAGTTTTTTTTGTACTTGACCTTCTTCTCCAGGCTGCCTATTCATTTTTATTTTAACCAGGACTGAGACTGCAGTGCCTATGGCTTCCACTAGATGTCAGCAGTCTCTATACAAAGACTGGGAACGATAGGAGTAAGCAAAACGGATAGGAACAGGAAATGGTCAAGGGAGCTCATATGTCAACAAGATTTCTCGGGCGCGAGACTGGATGCGCGCCCCACTTTATTTTACTTATATAACGTATAGGTGACCATCCGAGTGAAATATTATCGCTAATATTCATAAAAGGATAGCTAAGGATGCATTATAACTGGTCTTTGATTTGTTTAGGAAAAGTTTATAGGCATATTTGAACGAGTTCTCTTCACGTTTCAATGGGCGATTCGGCGTTGGATTTTCTGAACATAACGCGTCAACCAAACAGAGATTTATGGATATAATAAATGACTTTTTCTAACAAAAGAACCATTGGATGTCTTCGTTGGACACTTGGGAAGCCCTCAGCAGAAGTTCTTCGAAAGGTAAGGGACTTGTATTTGCTGTGATATGGGTTTTGTGTGAACCGCACTGGTTTATGAATTTATGCTAATGCAGAAATATTAGAGGTGCTATCCTCAAACAATCAAATGTTGTGCTTTCGCCGTAAAGCCTTTTTGAAATCTGACAACGCTGTGATATTGCCAAGAAGCAGAGCTTTTGATGACTATGCAACACTTGTATATTGATGAATGTTTAATAATTCAACTTTTGGATTTTGAATTTGGCGCCTTACATTTCACCGGGTAGTGTCGGGAGTGGGGCGCTAGCTGTATGATAAAGTGCTTGGCTAAAATGACTGTTGAACATTTGGGGATCATGGGGCACATGTATGTTGGGGTGGTCACAAGAAGGGAGCAAACTTACCTAATGTGGTAGAGGAAAGCAGGCAGATCCCTCTATGGCCTAGACCTCACCTCAGGAGACGTGAGTCAGTCTTCACGGTAAGAACTACCCACTCTGTATGGTGTAATTATCCCAGAAGGCACCCGTGGACAGAATTGTTAGGAAATGGAAGCTTGAGCATCATTCCCATACTGACCTGCCTAAGCCCGAAGTCAACCCCTGCCCTGTGTCTTTGTAATAATGGGAAGGAAGATATGGGAGATACTAGAGCTTGTCATGTATATATGGGTCAACTGAGTGAAGAGTATAGTGATAGGAGAGACTATACTAAAGGGGATTTTTGCGTGTTAGACTTACAGCAACAGGTGACAGGTGTAAAACTTTCCAGGATAGAGGAAGGTATGGGAGCACCTTTTGGATGGATGTGGGTATGCAGTGATAAGGGGCATCTCACTTTACCTCCTGTATGGGGGGGTGTTGTTATTTGGGGAGAACAGAAATGTACATGTTAATAATTCTGGTCACCAATATTTTCAATGAGACAGGTGAAACCAACTCTGGGGAACTGAAGCGCACCAAACAACTCATCCCAGACAATCAGGAAGCCAATGGTCATGTCCTACACCTGGGGGAGATTTTTGGTATGTCACTCATACCCTCCTGGGGTGTGGCTGTCCTGGGAAAGTGGGTAAACAATTTAACCTACTCTTTACAGGTAGGTTTAACAATCTGAGGATTTAGCCAACTCTCATTAGATGTCCAAAATCTGAAAGCAGTCGTCAGCCGCCATGAGTTGGTTTTAGATTATCTTTTGGCAAAGAAAGGAGGACACTGTAACGTACTAGGTATTGTTATGCTCCTCCCTGACTCCTCTGAGAATATGACTGCGATAATTGATAAGATTGCTGATCTTAGTAAAACTCTCTCAAAATCTGAAAAATCTGTCTTTGACAAAATTGGTAACTGGTTTAATGCTAAATTTGGAAATGTAATGAGGAAAGTTATGTTGACTTTATTTTCATTGTTTACTCCTATACTTGTAGGAGGTTTGGTGATTTTGGCTACAGTTTATATTTGTAAGAAAATGACTGTACTGCTCTTGAACATGCTGGAGTGATGGTGTTGGTGGAAGTTTTCTCTGGTTTCTCTTAATCCCATTGTTTATTCAACTCGTGTGGTTATTCCCAGGACTCAGGAGGAATGGGAGTATAGACAGACTCACCCCACCCCCACCAGAATTCCAGGAACCTCAGGAGTTGTTTCTCCCTTTAGCAGGCCATCCCTGGGATCAAATGGATCCGGGGAATTTGCCATATCTGTTTGATTTCAGAGGAGAATATTATGATTGAAGGTGTGAGACTCTGGGTGAGTCTCAAAGGGGGGAATGTTGGGGTCAACTTGGGGTCATGATAGGGGCTGCACCAAATGTTTGATGTATAATAATAATTGATTATGCTTATGTTGTATTAATAGAAGGGGAAGGGTTATAAGACCCCTCCCCCACTACATTTATAGGGTCCTAGACTACAGATTAACAATATATATAATATAAGGTTTAATATTGTTAATATTGTTTTCTAGTCTCTGCCTCTTATAACGAAATGGTCTGAGAGATGAGTGAGTTATTGCAGTCAAAACAGGGTGTCTATGAGAAAGCGCCTCAAGGATAAAAGAGATTCTTAGACACAGAACCCTGCAGGGTACTAAAAGAGATAAGAGACTAGTCAGACATACCACTATAAATGAACTTGGGGAGTGGACATTTACTGCGGAGCCTTTAGATAACACTGGAACTATTGTTTGTATAGCTGGGTATGCATGGGCTTGGTCTCATGAGTAGAAGGTAATGACGTAGGCAGTTACATAACTAGGGGTTGACTGCAAGCATAATAAAAGCAACTTGGACTTTTCCTATTTTGCAGAACTCAGGAGAGACATCAGTTGTATGAGTAATGTTTGATCTTTGACTTCTGTCTACAGCTGTATTTCGATTAAAATTGTTATTATTTATAAGTGCACGTTTTGAGTGTTCCTTATTTGTTAACTTCTTGGGGAGTGGTGGGGCGCTAGCGCCCCAATCCCGACACTACCAGGTGAAATGCAAGGCACCAAATTCAAAATCCAAAAGTTGAATTATTAAACATGCACCCATATACAAGTGTTTCATACTCATCAAAAGCTCTGTTTCTTGGCAATATCACAGCGTTGTCAGATTTCAAAAAGGCCTTATGGCGAAAGCACCACATTTGATTGTTTGAGGGTAACACCTTCACTATTTTCTCATTACCATGAATTCATTAGCCTTCACGGTTCACACAAAACACATTTCACAGCGAAAACAAATCAATTACCTGTTGAAGAACTTCTGCTGATGGCTTCCAAAGTGTCCAATGAAGACAATCCATGGTTCTTTTGTAAAAGTAATGTATTATATCCATAAATCTCCGTTTGGTTCGCGCGTTATAATCAGAAACTACAGCCTCCACACCTCCATTGAAACGTGAAGAGAACTCGTTCAACTTAAACCTATAAACTTGTCCAAGAACAATCAAAAATCATTTTAAATGTATCCTTAGGAACACTTTTACGTATATTTACTATAATAAATCAACTGGAATATAAACTGGGCTATAAGAACGGAAAAAAACACAGAGCGTGCTTTCTCGGGAGCGCGCGTTCTCTTCTGTTGACTTCCAAGGGGACACTTCCTGATTCCTCTTCTTCTCTGCTCTAATGGCATCCCAAAAAAAACCTGAACACTGTCTCAAGACTGTTGACATCTAGAGGAAGTGATAGGTACTGCATTCATATGCCCTTATATGGGCATTTTCATAAGGGAGGGGTTCCAAATGAGGCACTCTGTCAAAACCACTTTTTCCAGGACAGAAATTCCTCGGGGTTTCGCCTGCCATATCCGTTCTGTTTTACTCACAGACAAATGGTTAACACTTTTAGAAAGTTCAGAGTGTTTCCTATCCAAAGGTACTAAATATGTGCATATCCTATTTTCTGGGCCTGAATGAGAGGCATTTTACTTTGGGCATGCCAGGGTCTCCAAAACGGTCACCTCGTGCGCTTCTGCCTAAGAAGTTAAGTAAACAACGGAGCCCAGAAAAGTGGAACCAACATAACCTAACCTGGAAAACTATGGACCCTATAGGGAATGACAGTGATTAATCAGTTGTAAAAGGTTTTATATAGAATATGGTGGTATTAGCAGTTGATGTTACTCTTCAATAACACAGAACCCAAAGCAAATCAGGGGGAGAAAAATGGGTTTATTCAAAGAGCACAAATCATACATGTTATGCTGAGAGGTAGATGTTCATTCTCCCCTGTCCTCAGTGATTATCTCCACAGAACAAAGGGACAGGGTGTAATTTATAACCCCCAACCCTAGCCTGTGGTTGACCAATCAGAATTCCTAGCAGTAAAATTGGGCCAATGGCCAAATAACAAGTATCCTGTTTCAGGCTCAATGTATAGACAAATTCCTCCCATGTCTCTGACCAATTGATCATTAATTCCCTATTACAGAAAAACACTATTTCCATTGATCGTTAATTCCCTCTTGACCTTTAGTCTTCTGCGTTGTGCAATATCTTACAGTGGGACCAGTTTTTCTAATCAGGTCACATGGTTTTGTAAAACTACTGAAAAAACTCCTGGCCATGGAGAGGATGAAAACCCTGTCAAACTGCAGCAACCTTGTACTTGCCCAGTGACACAAGCCTACCAGACAAGCTAAATGACTTCTATGCTCGCTTCGAGGCAAGTAACACTGAAACAGGCATAAGAGCATAATCTGTTCCGGACGACTGTGTGATCATGCTCTCCTGAGCCGATGTGAGTAAGACCTTTAAACAGGTCAACATTCACAAGGCTGCAGGGCCAGATGGATTACAAGGATGTGCACTCCAAGCATGCGCTGACCAACTGGCAAGTGTCTTCACTGACATTTTCAACCTCTTCCTGTCTGTAATACCAACATGTTTCAAGCAGACCCGCCATAGTCCCTGTGCCTAAGAACACTAATTTAACCTGCCTAAATGACTACCAACCCATAGCACTCACGTCTGTAGCCATGAAGTGCTTTGAAGGCTGGTCATGGCTCACATCAACACCATTATCCCAGAAACCCTAGGCCCCCTCAAATTTGCATACCACTCCAACAGATCCACAGATTATGCAATCTCTATTGCACTCCACACTGCCCTTTCACACCTGGACAAAATGAACACCTATGTGAGAATGCTATTCAAAGACTACAGCTCAGCATTCAACACCATAGTGCCCTCAAAGCTCATCACTAAGCTAAGGACAATGGGACGAAACCCATCCCTCTGCAACTGGATCCTGCTGATGGGCTGCCTTCAGGTGGTAAGGGTAGGTAACAGCACATCCGCCACGCTGATCCTCAACACGGGGGCCCCTCTGGGGTGCGTGCTCAGTACCCTCCTGCACTCCCTGTTCACTCATGACTGCACGGCCAGGCACGACTCCAACACCATCATTAAGTTTGCCGATGACACAACAGTGGTAGGCCTGATCACCGACAACGACGAGACAGCCTATAGGGAGGAGGTCAGAGACCTGACCATGTGGTGCAAGGACAACAACCTCTCCCTCAACGTGATCAAGACAAAGGAGATGATTGTGGACAACAGGAAAAGGAGGACAGAGCACGTCCCCATTCTCATCGATGGGGCTGTAGTGGAGCAGGTAGAGAGCTTCAAGTTTTTTGGCGTCCACATCAACAACAAACTAACATGGTCCAAGCACACAAAGACAGTCGTGAAGAAGGCACGACAAAACCTATTCCCCCTCAGGAGACTGAAAAGATTTGGCATGGGTCTTGAGATCCTCAAAAGGTTCTACAGCTGCACCATCGAGAGTATCCTGACGGGTTGCATCACTTTCTGGTATGGCAACTGCTCGGCCTCTGACCGCAAGGCACTACAGAGGGTAGTGCGTATGGCCCAGTACATCACCGGGGCCAAGCTTCCTGCCATCCAGGACCTGTCAGAGGAAGGCCCTAAAAATTGTCAAAGACTCCAGCCACCCCAGTCATAGACTGTTCTCTCTGCTACCGCACGGCAAACGGTACCGGAGCGCCAAGGCTAGGTCCAAGAGGCTTCTAAACAGCTTCTACCCCCAAGCCATAAGACTCCTGAACATCTAATCAAATGGCTACCCAGACTATTTGCATTGCCCCCCCACCCCATTTTTACGCTGCTGCTACTCACTGTTATTATCTATGCATAGTCACTTTAACAACTCTACCCACATGTACATATTACCTCAATTACCTAGACAAACTGGTGCCCCCACACATTGACTCTGTACTGGTACCCCCTGTATATAGCCTCGCTATTGATATTTTACTGCTGCTCTTTAATTATTTGTTACTTGTATTTGTGACTTTTTTTATGTATTTTTCTTAAAACTGCATTGTTGGTTAAGGGCTTATTGGTAAGCATTTTACTGTAAGGTCTACACCTGTTGTATTCGGCGCATGTGACAAATAAAATTTGATTTGATATGATTTGTTCATATGATTTATATCTAGACTAGACTATCAGGGGGGTTTCCCCTGCACAGACACCAAGACAACAACTGATGTACAGTAAAACCTGCAGGGCTGAGGCTGCTGAGCTTGCTTTATGCATGTTTGCATCGTGTAGGCTTATGCAACTGTAGGCCTAATTAAAAATGTACTCACAGTCTATGGAATCACTATTGCGTGATTGATTAATTCCAGTTAATCATTTTGTATTGAGAAGGTCTAGGCAGTCTAGCTAGCCAAAGTTGGAATTGAAATGAAATTTGATCACATTCACATTTTCTCCTGACACAAACAAATGAACTTTAAATACATAATGTTACCAATTCGTTTACCCTGAGCAGATTAACAAGGATTATAGGCTTTATGCATCTTCTGTTCTTAGTAGCCTACAGTTGAACAGACTGAAAAATCGTATAGTTTTCATCCCATACAGCATGCCAGTTAAGGTGTAGCCTAGGCTGCTGCAACATTTATGAAAATAGTTTTTGCTTGTGTCTGTCGGGAGTGGGGATGTGTTATCATCATGTTTGCTAAATAAATACCAGAGGAAAGTGGAAAGCGCACTTGAACGTGCGTTGTGCAAGAAAATGCACCTCTCTTTTAATCTCACTTTTAATAGATGATGCGATGGAAGCTATCAAATCATTCTGAATTGATTTCGACATCCCAGAGAAGACAGTAGAAACATCCGTATGCTTAGCAAGTAAAGCATTGTAATGTGCAATTACCTCTTCAAGCTCATTGTAGTTGACCTTGTTAGAGGAACTTTCCCTTTCATCGTGCACCTAAGTAAAAGCCAACTCTTGCATGCCCAAAAAATGCAGTAGTGTCAATAATCTTCTTGAAAATATTTTTGTTTCTTCTTACCTTCTCATTGTGTTGCGCAGTTTGAATACACAGACCTTCATCCATTACATGAACGATTCATTGTTTTCATGGCCGGCACTAGAAAGAATCTGTTTGACTGGCATTTGATTTTCATAAGGGGGCACATTTTATTTGTTATATACACACAATTATAATAATAATTAGGTGTTCAATCAATTATATTTGTGGATTGCCTTTGTTACAACTATGAAACAGAAAGCATTGGTGTTGGATAAGCACATTTTTATGAAGACAAAATAAATTCCCCAACCACCAAGAGACACGGTCAGCAAGATGCATGTTCAAATGCCGAAAACATCCGTAGCCTAAACATCATTACAAGCGCCAAGTGTGATTGATAAAAGTGAAAATCATCACACAAGCAATAATGGCATTATGAAAATAAGTGTTGATATGACAGATGTCAAAAAGTATATTATCAGTTGGAGCATGTCCATGTCACAAAACCTCAACAACGAAAGCTGTTGAGTGCATTGCTGATGTTATTTCTTCCTTGAGATGTAGGGCCTGCTCCCTCAGTGATGACATTTTGTGCTGATAATTGCCTGTAGAATTCTCAACAGCTGGTTCTATTCCAAATAGTGCCATCCTCTCTCCTGTCTCACCATTTAATTTGCTGGTGGCGTGGGCACCTTTTGGACTTCTTTTCAGTTAGGCATCGGAGGTGTAGGTTCAGGTTGAGGCTCAGCATCAGACGAATATGCATCAGAGATGTCATCATGATTCATTTCTTCCCCACCATCTGAGTTGTTTTCATTCAGATTTTGTAGCAACGCTAGCGAGTGCATCCATTCGTCTAGGTCATCTTGCCGTTGTAAATTACGTACGCTCTCATTGTGTACTCCAAGTAGGCCAGAGTAGACTGATAGAGTACATAACATTTTGAGATTATAATTAGAATAGATCAATACAATAGAATGGCTCACCCTGTTCTTCATTCACAATTGGTGATGACCTACATAATTATGTGTTGTCCCCTCACTCATCAACTCATCCATTCTCCCCCATCACAATTTAGACTACTTAATTTATTTAGTCTGATATTATATGTGTGAAATTAGTTTCGGTATAGTTTAGGTTCACTTTCGAGGCAATTATCGGGGTGAGTTTCAACTGGGCACAGCATCTTCAACTAGGGGAGGAGGAAGCCCTACTGTCGAGAGGAGGGGCAACGGGGAAAAACATATAAAAAATGACATGCCCTCCTAAAACTGTCTATAACACCAGTTCTGTTTGTGATATTAAGATTCTAACAACGACAGTTTGTATTATATGCTCATTTAGGAAAAGTCAAGGACGGAGGGGGGCATGACTTGGCAGAGTAATAAATAGTTTTAATTAATGAGCAGTCCAAATGACTGCTTTAGCGGTTCTATTGTGGGTTTTATAGTAACAACATTCAATTCAACTTTTAAAAAGTATTAGCCTACCTATTAATGTGGCATGAACACAACCAGTCATGGTGTTTTCATCTGATTGTAAAACAAACCCCTTCAAAAAGTTGGTTACCTTTGCAAGTTAGTCCAAAATAGCATCCGATCGACAAAAACAGCACTTTTCTGTCGTACAATATGTAGCCCCATGTATCTGATGTGGTGTGTCAAAAAAAGAGAATGTCATGCCATACGTCCAGACAGCATCAGATACTGTACCTGAGCTACACATACTGAGATAGAGAGTTGCTGTTTCGATTGTTCCGATGCTTTATCTGACAACGATGGGTCTTTCTGTCGGCAGTATGTCAGTCAAATAAATGATCAATATTTAAATATTTTATTTGGATGGGCAACGAGGTATGGTAGGGCGATAACACTGGACCTGGCTTTTTCCCAGAAGCTTGAATCTGATGAGGGCAATGAAGGAGTTCTACCACCTCCGTATCCTGTAGTTTGAAGAAACTAATTTGAATGGAATAATATTTTTTAAATGCTAAACTTTCACTATTCACTATCTCAACCACTATCTCAATCTATTCAGCAATGTCACCAACTCACCAAGCTTCTAAATCACACATGCAAGGTACTAGGTTCATTCTCTGATACTTTGATTGGATGGACAACATGTTAGTTCATTGTGCAAAAGCTTTGGTTGTTTGGAGGAAGTCCTCCAGAAGTCGTCATAATTACCATGTACAGTTGAAATCGGAAGTTTACATACACTTAGGTTGGAGTCATTAAAACTCATTTTTCATCCACTCCCAAATTTCTTGTTAACCAACTATAGTTTTGGCAAGTCGGTTAGGACATCTACTTTGTGCATGACACAAGTAATTTTTCCAACAATTGTTTACAGACAGATTATTTCACTTATAATTCACTGTATCACAATTCCAGTGGGTCAGAAGTTTACATACACTAAGTTGACTGTGCCTTTAAACAGCTTGTAAAATTCCAGAAAATGATGTCATGGCTTTAGAAGCTTCTGATAGGTTAATTGACATCATTTGAGTCCATTGGAGGTGTACCTGTGGATGTATTTTATCGCCTACTTTCAAACTCAGTGCCTCGTTGCTTGACATCATGGGAAAATCAAAAGAAATCAGCCAAGACCTCAGAAAATAATTGTAGACCGCCACAAGTCTGGTTCATCATTGGGAGAAATTTCCAAACGCCTGAAGGTACCACGTCCATCTGTACAAACAATAGTACGCAAGAATAAACACCATGGGACCACGCAGCCGTCATACCGCTCAGGAAGGAGACGCAAATCAATCCCAGAACAACAGTAAAGGACCTTGTGAAGATGCTGGAGGAAACAGGTACAAAAGTATCTATATCAACAGTAAAACGAGTCCAATATCGACATAACCTGAAAGGCCGCTCAGCAAGGAAGAAGCCACTGTTCCAAAACCACCATAGAAAAGCCATACTACGATTTGCAACTGCACATGGGGACAAAGATCGTACTTTTTGGAGAAATGTCCTCTGGTCTGATGAAACAAAAATAGAACTGTTTGGCCATAATGACCATCGTTATTTTTGGAGGAAAAAGGGGGAGGCTTGTAAGCCGAAGAACACCATCCCAACCGTGAAGCACGGGGGTGGCAGCATCATGTTGTGGGGGTGCTTTGCTGCAGGAAGTACTGGTGCACTTCACAAAATAGATGGCATCATGAGGGAGGAATATTATGTGGATATATTGAAGCAACATCTCAAGACGTCAGTCAGGAAGTTAAAGCTTGGTCGCAAATGGGTCTTCCAAATCGACAATGACCCCAAGCATACTTCCAAAGTTGTGGCAAAATGGCCTAAGGACAACAAAGTCAAGGTATTGGAGTGGCCATCACAAAGCCCTGACCTCAATCCTACTGAACATTTGTGGGCAGAACTGAAAAAGCATGTGCGAGCAAGGAGGCCTACAAACCTGACTCAGTTACACCATCTCTGTCTGGAGGAATGGGCCAACATTCACCCAACTTACTGTGGGAAGCTTGTGGAAGGCTAAACGAAACGTTTGACCAAAGTTAAACAATTAAAAGGTAATGCTACCAAATACTAATTG
The DNA here is from genome assembly GCA_003317085.1 of Hucho hucho. Taxonomy (NCBI): domain Eukaryota; kingdom Metazoa; phylum Chordata; class Actinopteri; order Salmoniformes; family Salmonidae; genus Hucho; species Hucho hucho. Next base: position 275,879 of record QNTS01000243.1, read on the forward strand.
AGTGTATGTAAATTTCTGACCCACTGGGAATGTAATGAAAGCTGAAATAAATAATTCTCTCTACTATTATTCTGACATTTCACATTCTTAAAATAAAGTGGTGATCCTAACTGACCTAAAACAGGGAATTTTTACTAGGATTAAATGTCAGGAATTGTGAAAAACTGAGTTTAAATGTATTTGGCTAAGGTGTATGTAAACTTCCGACTTCAACTGTATATACAGCATATACACTACTGTTTTAGAAATGTCCTTGTTTTTTAAAGAAAAAATTTGCTTTTCTTCATTAAAATAACATCAAATTGATCAGAAATACAGTGTTAACATGGTTAATGTTGTAAATGACTATTGTAGCTGGAAACGGCAGATTTTTTATGGAATATCTACATATGTATACAAAGGCCCATTATCAGCAACCATCACTGCTGTGTTCCAATGGCACATTGTGTTAGCTAATCCAAGTTTATCATTTTAAAAGGCTAATTGATCATTAGAAAACCCTTTTTCAATTATGTTAGCACAGCTGGAAACTGTTGTTCTGATTAAAGAAGCAATAAAACTGGCCTTCTTTAGACTAGTTTAGTATCTGGAGCATCAGCATTTGTGGGTTCGATTACTGGCTTAAAATGGCCAGAAACAAAGAACTTTCTTCTGAAACTCGTCAGTCTATTCTTGTTCTGTAAAATGAAGGCTATTCCATGCGAGAAATTGCCCCGAAACTCTGGGATGCTGGCCTTCTAGGCAGAATTCCTCTGTCCAGTGTCTGTGTTATTTTGCCCATCTTAATCTGTATTTTTATTGGCCAGTCGAAGAAATTGCTTTTTCTTTGCAACTCTGCCTAGAAGGCCAGCATACCGGAGTCACCTCTTCACTGTTGACGTTGAGACTGGTGTTTTGCGGGTACTATTTAATGAAGCTGCCAGTTGGGGACTTGTGAGCTGTCTGTTTCTCAAACTAGACACTAAATGTACTTGTCCTCTTGCTCAGTTGTGCACCGGGGCCTCTCACTCCTCTTTCCATTCTGCTTAGAGACAGTTTGCGCTGTTCTGTGAAGGGAGTAGTACACAGCGTTGTACGAGATCTTCAGTTTCTTGGCAATTTCTCTCATGGGATAGCTTACATTTCTCAGAACAAGAATAGACTGACGAGTTTCAGAAGAAAGTGCTTTGTTTCTCGCCATTTTGAGCCTGTAATTGAACCCACACATGCTTATGCTCTAGATACTCAACTAGTCTAAAGAAGGCCAGTTTTATTGCTTCTTTAATAAGCACAAGTTTTCAGCTGTGCTAACATAATTGCAAAAGGGGTTTCTAATGATCAATTAGCCTTTTAAAATGATAAACTTGGATTCGCTAACACAACGTGCCATTGGAACACAGGAGTGATAGTTGCTGATAATGGGCCTCTGTACGTCTATGTTTATATTCCATTAAAAATAAGCTGTTTCCAGCTTCAACAGTCATTTACAACATTAACAATGTCTTTCTGATCAATTTGATGTTATTTTAATGGACAAGGACATTTCTAAGTGACCCCAAACTTTTGAACGGTAGTGTGTGTGTGT